>VXBR01001235.1:534717-678115 GCA_013400215.1 Cisticola juncidis
GGGGCGAAGGCGGGCACTCACCGCTCACCTGCCCGCCTCTCCTCCCCTCGCCTCCTAATCGCCGCCTTCCATTGGCCAGTTCAAGCCAGCCCCGCCCTTCAGGCGCTCTCTGATTGGTCAGGAGCTCGCTAGCCGCGGCGGGATCCCCTGGGGGAATCTTCTGGAAAGGAGTGACGTCACCGATTAGCCGCTCCTCGAGCCGTTCCTGTGCGCGCCCCCTCCCCCGNGCTGCGCTCCACAGGGCATGGGGACCGATTCCTCCCAGCCCCACGGCAACTACTTGTCACCCCACGGCAGTCCCACAGTGAGACCCTGTCCCCCCACAGGGCAGGGGGCTGGCCCCCATCGCCGCGGTGNCTCCCCCGCCGCCCGCGGTCCGGGGGCGCGGGGAGCGGGGGTTGTGACCCGGAGCCGGGCGGCGCAGCGGCGGTGGGAGGTTTTCGGAGCGCCTGGGACACCCAGCACCTGTCGGAGGCTGGGTGCTATAGAGTGCCCCATCCCCATGGGCTGGCAGCCCCCCAGCACCTCCGTGTAGGCAGGGCTGCCATCGTGTCGAACCCCTGAGTGAAATGAGGTTGGAAGAGACCCTGAGCTCAAGTCCAGCCTATGACCGGACACCACCAGAGCATGGCACTGAGTGCCAGGTCTTAGAAACACCTTCAGGGATGATCACATCATCACCTCCCTGGGCAGCCGATTCCAATGTGCAATCGCTCCTTCTGTGACAAAATTCTTCCTAATGTCCAATATAAACCTCTCCCGGCACAGGTAGAGGCTTTTTCCTCTTGTACTGTCATTTGTTCCCAGGGAGGAGAGACTTCACCTGGTTACACTTTCCTGTCGGGTCATCGTATAGTGATAAGGCTCCCCTTTGAGCCTCCTCCCGGCTAAACACCCTGAGCTCCCTCCGCTGCTCCTCGTCACAGTCGTGCCCCAGACCCTTGCCCAGCTCCATCACCCTTCTCTGCTGAAGGAGGTTCAAAGGCCTGGAAGCACTTGGCAGGGCTGGGAGGGCTGGATCCAGGGTGGGAATTGTGAGGAGAAGGTGTCTGGAAGGTACCGGAGTAGTGAGGCCGTGCTGTGGGAATGCAGGGCAGTGCAGGCTTCTCAAGAGCCCTGCCTGCTTAAGGGACTGGTGGGGGCAGTAGGCACAGCAAGTCCCTGAACAGCTTAAAAGGGACATTGTGATGCTGGAGTGAGCCCGGAGAAGGGAACTGGAGCTGTTGAATGGTCAGAAGCACAAGTCCTGTGAGAATTGGCTGAGGGAGCTGGGGGTGTTTGGAGAAAAGGAGGCTCTGGATACACCTTATCACACTTTGCAACTCTGAGACAGAAGGTTATAGCCAGATATATTTGGCTTCATCACTTCTCTCGGGCAACCAGGGACTGGAGAAGAGGACAAAGCCTCAAGCTGTGCCAGAGGAGGTTTAGGCTGGACATCAGGAAACACTTTTTCACAAAAAAGATGATTAGATATTGGAATGGACTGCCCGTTTGTGGACTCCGGGTGGTGGAGTGAACTGCCCTGGCGGTGATTTAGCAGAGACTGGATGTAGTAGTTGGTCCATGATCTGCTTTCAAGGTAGTGTTCGGTCATGGGTTGGACTCGATGAGCTCAAAGGTCTTCCCCAGCTTAATTGGTTCTGTGATTCTGTGGGGTGCTCTGGGTGGGGTGCTCTGGTCTGACAGGGTGATGGGCGAGCATCCCCTTCCCAGGACAATGCCATAGCCAGATCAAACACCCTATGAGATGGGACCAGGGTCCTTATGCAATGGAAGGTGTTTGAGACTTTTCAGATATGTGAAGCTGTGAGGGCTGACATTTTTGCTATACTTTTTCATCATGGAAAAGCCAGTGGACTGCAAAGCCCTGGTCCAGTGGGAGGCTCAGTGTCCGTGTTTAAAACAGCTTCTGCACTGACATTGATGCATCTCAGCTCCACAGCATCTGTGGCCAGCTAGCAGGGAAACTGAGTAGCTGAGCCACACACCCTGCCAGCACTGTCCCTCTGCAAAGCCCTGTCATGCGTCCCCTTCCAAGGTGGGGGCTCACTTGGGCTCTTGCTATGTGATGTTTCCAGTGTCATGGCCTGGATTAGACTGGTAGTGAGGTGGTTCTTGGTTGGAGAAGCTGTCTAGACCCAGTGACGCAGATTTTGTCCTGGGGAATCTGCCTGTCTTGAGAAGAAAACCCGTCTCTTGATGCTGTCGAGTTATTGCAGAACGAGGGGACAGCATCCTGCTTGCACACCTCTCCACAGACTGAGGGGGAAGTATCTGGTCCTGCAGGTGCTGCAGTTCTTGGGTGAAGCTGAGTGCTGGTGTGAACAGCTGAGGCTGTTGAGACGTTTGTCCTTTTGTAACTTCTATGTGCTTCCTTACTGATATGTTTGAGCAGGGTGCTTTCAGTTCACATCTCCTCCGTCCCTTTTGGTTTGATCACAGCATGGACTCTCTGTCCTGCTTGGGCCGGAGTCTTTGACCCTCCAGAGTCCCTGGCAGGGTGTGAGCAGCCACCTGAGCTTGTTTCCCACCATGGCCTGTCCGTGGAGCCCCTCTGAGCTGGGAGAGCCGGAGTTCTCTCTGCTCTGCCCGTGGGGAGGCTGAGTCATCGCAGTACTGAACCAGCACTTACTGTGGCCTGTCTGTTTTGCTGTGTGTTGTTCGGTGGCCCCGTCCCCATGGCAGGGGGGCCCGTGCTGCGTGTCCCGCGCTGTGCCCATGCCCTGGCCTTGCAAATGCTTTTTGTTCCGGCTTTTCATCGCCGGGAGCATTGGAGGCCCCGGGCTGGGGGAGCTGGTGCTGGCCGTCCCCGTGCTCACAAATGATGTGCTTGGTGTGCAGCCTGCCCGGGGACAAACAAGGGCTCCGGGCCAGGAGCTGGCTGTGGCCCCGCTGGGCAGGAGCAGGGTCAGGGCAGACCACAGTCTCCCCTCCTGGGGGCACAGGGTGTTTTAACCAAAACCGCATCTCTTTTGCAGCCCTGTCTCCCTTGCTGGCACATCCGCACCCTTTTAAAGACACGCCGGGAAAGTGCAGGGAGGGGTGGCAGAAATAATTAAAGGTACGAAGCTGTTACCATAGATGGAACAATTACATAAACTGGCTCTCTTCCGTCTGGAGGAAGAGATGACTGAGAGAGGCATGATGGGGAATAATAAAATCCTGTGTGGTGGGGGGAAGGAAGGTGAACAGGGAAGGGTTGCTTGAGTTCCTGTAATTTGCCATCTCGTGTCAGAAGGTGCAGTGACCTTTCACGACATGAACACGTTTCCTGAAGCAGTTTGGGATTAACCTGTGGAAATGGCAGCCTTAGGTGAAGTAGTGGAGGGAAGATGTAAGAAAATTGTCTGGGATGAAAAGGCAATTGAGAAAATTCCTGAAAAGAGAAATCCACAAGGGCTGATGAGCCCACTGATGTTGGTTCTGGTGCAGGAAATCTCCAGACTACAGGAGTGAGCAGCATGCTGTGTTCACCTGGAGCTTCAGCTCTTCCTGGTGTTTTGTGCCTCAGCTCCAGAGGTGATGGGGAGGTGGAAAACCACAGCCTGGGCTATTTTTGTGTTAAAACATCATTACCAGGTGTCTGGAAGTTGGTGCAGAGGAGGCCACTTAGCTCTGCAACCATCTACCTGAGTGTCATGCCACTGCCAGAAAGACCTTTCCCAGGTTGCTTCCACCTCCTTCTAGATCTGGAACTCTCCATGGCTGAGCACAGGGGACAGGAGGCTCCTTGCTGCACTGCTCCCTTGTCCTGCTCAGACTGCCCCACTCAGGGCAGCACAGGGAAGTCTCTAATGCCTGTGGCTGGGTGAGCTGGGGAGATGCATCTGAGGACACTGGATTTGGCAGCAGCAGGGTTTGCACTCTGTTCTCCCCAGCGAGAGCAGCACCCACGCATTTAGTGCTGTCTCTCCTTCTTGCCTGTTCCCATCCTCAGAGATACCACCCGCCTTTTCCAGCACCCTGAGCTACAGCAGGAGGAAAAGGCTGCAAGGAAAGAAAAATCCATGCTCAGTTTTTTGTGGGGTTTTTTTGTGGGATTAATGCTCCATTCCCTGCCTATTGTTGTCCTGGCTGTGATCTGAGCTTGATGTATCTCTAAGAAGATGCTGGTGGGTCACCTTCTAGGCCGGGCTCTTATGTCCTGCAGAAGCTGCTGTCTGTGTAGGTGAACCCTGTCCTGGAGACCTGGGAACTAGCATCCTTGGGGTTCATCCAACCCCTGGCCTGTCCTCTGAGGAAACTACCATCTCTCACCAGCTCCCAGTCACTCTGGTTGTGTTGATAGCCTCAGCATGTGGTGGGCTTGTGTCTGCCCAGCTCTGAGCATGGGATAAACCAGATGGCAATGGTCCCCAGCAGTCTCGTGCTGCAAGCAGGATCAGCCACAAGGTCAGCATGTGCAGCTTGGGGCTTTATCCAGGCTGACATTGCAAACCACCAAGGACAGTCGTTGCAGCACTAGAAGAGCTTGTTCCAGCAGCATCTTCCTTGTCCTTGTGCTGCTGTGTGTCAGAGTCTGACTGGTCTCCCAGGGCATGCAGGAGGAAGGGGATGGAAGCTACTCTCAGCCATAATGATGGTGTTCGATTTGTCCTCCTCTGCTGGGGCTGAGGATGAGGATGGTGGCTGCTATCTCCCCCTGCCAGCGCCGCCAGCGGCAGCCAAGCCGGCCGCTCCACTCGGCACTCCGCACCTGCGGGGGTGGCATAATGAGCCATGTCCTTGTCTCAACCTGCCGCTTCCTCTCCCGGCAGCGTCTGTGCTGCCAGCTGGGTTATTTTTTCTTTTTCATCTTTTTTTTTTCTTTTTTTTTTTTTTTTTCTTCTTTTTTCCTCCTTTCTTTTTTTCCTTCCTGCCGCTATTCTTGAGTGGTTCCCAGCCGATGGTTGGCAGGCAGCCCTTGCTGGAGACCATCTCCCGGGCTGACCTTTGCCAACCCCCTCGGAGGAGCACAGCAGGGCTCTCCTGCCACCCACGTCAGGTGTGTGGCTGAGATGCGAGCGGCTCTGAGTGGCAGTGCGTGGGAGGACTCGGTCTTCTCCAGCCCCTTGCTGTCCCCACCTGTACTCATGCTCTGCTGGAGGGGCCAAATCCTGAAGGCAGAAGTGAGTGGGAGGAAAGGGCAGCATGGAGGATGTGACAGTGTTTTTTATATGGTAGAGCCTGGGGAAAAGAAAGGTTCCACTAGGCAGAACCTGCCTTTGGACAGCTTGGTTTGTCCTGACCTAGCCTGCTGTCTCCCTTGGTGAACCACCAGTGCACAGGTCTAAACTGGGCATGCAGACTGTGTGGGCAGAGAAAATCCCTCCTGGAGCCATCTCTGCCAGCCCTTTATCCAAGCAGTTGAAAGAGGAAAGGCAGTGTCCCCTCCCAGCTTGGCATCCTGGAATGTGGCAATTTGTCCCAAGTTGCTTTAGGGATCAGCAGGCATGGGATTAGAATCTGGCATGTCTTAACTCTGGTTGTGATGCTATCCAGTGAGGCAGGTCGTACCCCTACATGAGGGGTAATAAGAGCTAGCACAGCCCCTTGTCATCCTCCTTGCCACTCACCTCTGACCTCCACATCTCCCTGGAAGGAAGGCCAGCAGTGCCAGGGAACCCAAACAGCGTCAGTCACCCCTAGGGACCCATGTGCACGTGGAGGACTCACGCTGAAGTTTGGGTTGGCTCTGTTTCAGCTTCCAGCCTTTGCCCTGCTTTCGTCAGCAAAGTTGTCCTGCAGCAGTTGGTTCCCCGTGGGCATATCTCTCCCAAGTTACATTTTGGCCAAGCTATTTACTTGGTTTCTCCTGGGAATGTCTTTCTCTCCAAGTCACATTTTGCCCAAGTTGTTTCTGCTCTGTGTTTGAGTGTCAAGCTCACTGAGCCGTTCTAGCTTCTCCAACCACCCCATCGCTTAAAAAATTTTGGCCCTGGAACGTCCTTTCCAGGACAGGGGTGCTGTCCCTGAAAGTCACAGCTGGACGCGGGTAGTGTCCAGGTTAAAGACAAACCCTGCATCTACTGGAAGCGTGTCCATCTGATGTCTTTCCATTGCAGAAAGAAATGTCTTTCCGTTCTTTTCTGCCTGGCATCTAATATTTGATATGCCACATGAGCTGTGAGGAGTTCATTGGGACAGCAAGTGGTGCCCAGCTGACTGCTGTAGGAAGCTTCATACCTCTGTGGGGCTAACAAATGTGTGACCTCTAAAATAAAAATAAAAATGTCACAAGGAGACTCTCCTGAAAGAACACACTAGCTTGCCTTTATTTTAGTCTTGGCTCTTCTCCATTGTCTACCAAACCTCCTTCCTTGTATCTGTCCTGGCCCCATGGCAGGTGGTGCTCAGGGAGATGCAGATGATGTGCTTCTGAAGGCAGAAGATTGCACTGGTGCTGCAGTGGTGGTGGTTCGGTTCCCTGTGCACCCATAGCCCATAACTACAATGTCTCTGATTTTGCTGCTTCCTTAGTATCCCATCTTCTTATGGATAGTAGGCAATTAAAACTCTAACTCTGTGCAGAGGAGAAAGGACAGGGTTAAGATTCCCAAGCACTCCCTCAGGAGTGCTAGATGATGATGAAGTGGCCCTGTATTGTCTTCAAAGGTAAAAACAGACATGTGGAGCTGCCTGACTTTGGGCATCTTGACTCAGTCTCATAGGGTTTTGTGTCTCTTAGCCCTTGGACTTGCTGTATGGCATTGTGCTAGTCGTGTGATGGCTCTGCAGGTCTCCAGGTCACTGTCTGTTCCTGGCAGAGAACAGTCTTGCCTAGAGCTTTTTATCAGGAGCCCAAGACACCAGCCAGTCTTGACACTGAAATGGGAGGGGATGCAGTAGTGAGTGAGCTGAGGATGCTGGCTGAGCATCTAATGGACTCGCTGGAGACTGTAGCAAGGAGGCTTTTCCTCTCTGCCTGTTTCTTGCTTGGAGACAGAGGATGGAGAGATGGGGCAGGGTGTGGAGGCAGTGTAGGAAATGGGGAGTGGTTAACAGTGTGTTATAGGTCACCATCAGCAAGTCAAGTAGCTCTCTCATGTCCCTCTGATTCAGAGGGCAGTCCTTTGGGGTTTCAGTTGGATCTGGTCTCCCTGGGTGCCTGTCATGAGGTATCTGAGCACAGTCATCCTCTCCTGCCTGGCAGACATGTCTGTAGTGGTTGCTTTCTGCATGTGTTTTTGCTGGATGCATTGCACTGCTCCTTGGGGAAAGGAGATTGGTTTTGTCCAGGTGGACTCAAAGGTGTCCTCTAACCTGGTGAGGTGTCCTCTTCCTTCCACACTTACTCAGCTTGGAACAGGGCTCCTGCTCATCACCTCCATCACTCAGGTTTGGTGGCAGAGCCTGAGGCTGTGCTTGTCCTCCTTTAGAACACAGACATGAGAGGATACCCTGAGGGCAGAATGACCCTGCATTCTCCTCTCAGCCCAGGCCAAAGGACAGGACAGGGGTTTGGCCCTTTCCCAGCACCCACCAGTGCTTTCCAGCAGCCCTGTGAAGCGGGACTCCAGAGAGGCCAAACCCCTGGGGATGCAAAGATATATGGAAGCCCTGCACAGCTGACCAGTTGTGTGGCCCACCTGTGAAGCACTGAGGAACTCATTTCCAAAGCCATGTCGTATTTCCCATGGTGAGAACTGCAGAGAGGATTCAGCCTGGCAGTGCCAGACCCCCAAGATAAAGCAGATATCTCCAAGTATCAAGTACATACAGAGGAAATGCATCCAAGCCTGGACAGGGATGGTGGTGGATGAAAAGTGAGACTTGGCAACCCCTCACTTCTGCTCTGCTGGGAGAGAAATCATGGAGAGGGAAAAGTTACAGTGCTGTGTAATTACGGAGTAAATGAGGAGAGCAGCAGTGTCTCTACATGAGAACAGGATAGAAGAATAAATGATTCAGAAAATCAGTCCCAAACCCATTGCCTCTTTGTTTCAACTTCCAGTAAGGGCAGAGGCACTGCAAGTACAGCCTGGAGGATGGGGCGTAGGAGGGAGGCGGAGAGGAGAAATTGCTGCTGCTGGAAAGGAACAAAACCAGAGAAGGTTCAATGTACTGGGCCTGGGGAGAGAGGCCAAGCTGCACCAAGGGGACCTAGGATTGCTGCCAAAGAATGATGGTGGCAGGGTTCTTCTCTGGCAAAACACCTTCTTTATAAAGTGTAGCTCAAGCTGGCATGGGGCTGAATGACCTGTTTGTGGAGGAGGGTTCAGCAAGGGAGACAGCAGGCTAGATCAGGACAAACTAGCAGTCTGGGCACATACGAGTCCCTGTGTCTGGTCTCAAATTCTAGATGAGGTTAGGGAAAAATATGAACACTCAAAGTCAAATGGAAAGAGCAGTCATTGAGGGAGTGGGCAGGGACAGGGCATGCAGTAGGTGCTGGTGCTTTTGCCCTGAGGTGTGTGGGGTCTGAATCCCTGTGTCTCTCTGAGGTTAGCACCAGTAACCACTGGAGGAAACGTTCCCGGATCAAGACAGATGTTGGCACAGATCTGTGCCATCAGAGGGGGGAACTGAGCAGGTACCTGTCCTGCAGGTACCTGCTCAGTGGGTACCTGTGGGTACCTGTGGGTGCACTAGTGTCCCACTCCTGTATGAGAGGAGGGAAAAGAGGACTGGGGATGTGTCGTGACAACTGAGCATTGTGGATGCCAGAATCTGTGTCCTGGCTCTGGGTCAGGAAAGGGTCTCATGCCAGGACACAATGACATGCTCATGGATGCCACACACACTGTGGTGGCTGCCACCACTGCAGTGCAGGTTGTTGCTGCTGAGTGAGTGCGAGGGAAGTGAAGAAGGATGTTTTCCTGGGCACCTCAAGGGACTCAAAGTTATTCTGGGAAAGGTAATGAGCCGAATCTGCTCTATCTCCCAGCTTGGTGCGGCGGCTTGTCCCACACTCAGCTGGAGTTACATGAGGACATGCCAGCAGAGTGGGGTTGTGCTCAGGCACAGGCAGGCATGGGACTGAATGACTCTACCTCACTGCTGCCTGGCCATGCGTGTGTGTGCCCTGCGTGTGCTGGGTCAGCAGAGCTCATGCATCATGGAATGTGTCTGGTATGTGCACACTCGTGTGGGCACAGACTGCATCTGCCAGGGGTTGCACACTCTTGTGTGCTGTGATACCTGTGGCACCTGTGAGCCTGTGCATCCTGGGGAGTGTGTCCTGCGTGACAGCCCCAGGCCAGATCTTTTGGCTTAGTAATGGAGATTTCTGTCCATGCCCATCCTATGTGGATGTGTCATTAGGCATTTACACACCTCGTGTATAATACCCATGTCATGCCTGTGCCAGGCCCTGCACAGCTCCTGCCAGGTCAGCTCAGGGTTTTTGGGGCAGAGTGACCTGTGTGGCCATGGTGAGGGTTTTTGCTACAGTAGCATCCCTGTAGAAGGGTCTCCACTGAGCCACGGGGACAAAAGTGGCTGGGAATTCTTTTATGTGTGCTAAGAAGGTACGTCGTGTGTGTGAGTTTCTGGATTTGGGACCAAAACGTGATGGGGCATTTTCCCACCCAGGGAATATGGGACCCCCCCACCATGCTATAAATCTGCCCCAAGCAGAGTTGCCCCCGTACAGAGCTGGGGTTCTCCTCGCAGGACATGCACAGGTGCAGAGTATACTTCAGTTTGGAGAGGGTGGTGAAGGCTGGCGGGGGGACGGACGGAATTCCTGGAGGGCGCAGGGATGGTCGCATGTGTCTGCCACACGTCTGCCTGCGCGTATGTTTGCATGTACGGGCAAAGCTTCCGGAGAGGGTGAATGAATGAGGCAATTCACTATTTCAGCTCTGGCTCTGGCTCGGCTTTTCCTTTAGAGGCAGGCGTGTCGGCGTGTGGGCTCCTGCCTGCGTATGTGCGTGGGCTCCTGCCTGCGTGTGCAGGTAGGCATGGAGGGGGCTTCGGGAGATGTTTGCCACGTCAGGGAATTCACTGCGGGGGCTGCCGCGCGCCCCCGCAGCGCTCGCTGCCTCGTCTGCATAGCGCAGGGTTGTGTAACTTCCGATGCCCCACCGGATCTCCTTACCCGGCACAGTGGGATGCTCGGACTGCCCTCCCTGCCTGCCGCCGGGGAGACTTCCCCTCATCCAAATGGGATGAGGAGGGCAGTCCTAATGTCCCATATGTCCTTCCTCCCCACCGCAGGGGGTATCCCTGAACGACAGGCCAGCTAAGGCAGACAGAGGGATTGGCTGCAGGGGAAATGCTGTTGGCAGCCAAAAAACCAGGAACCATCTTCTCAGGTCTTGCAGATTTGTGCCCCTCAAACCAGGTGTTTGCTCTGGAAATGCTAAGGAGGAGGCACCCCCCTAGGGACCCACAAAGGGCATCTGCCTGCTGCCGTGGCTCCCTGTATGCCAGGACTGTGAGACCTCGGCTGAGACCCAGCAACTCATCTCATACAATGGTGGGCAATGGGGAGGGGAGAGGAGGCTGGCACGGTTCTTCACGTCTGGTGCCCAGAGCCCTTTGGGGGTATTCAAGGGAGACGGGGCAGCAATCTTGCTCTGCAGAGCAGAAAAGGAGATCTGCCTGACATTTTTGTCTCTCTACCACCGCGTTGCCATGCCAGTACTACCATTTCCATGCCAGTACAGCTGTTTCTATGTCGGTACTGCCGTTGCCAGGCTACGCCGAGGCTGTTGGAAGAGGACATCAGGTTGCTGTGAAGATAAAAAGACAGGAGATGAAACCGGAGTGATGCTGTGGCTTCTGGACCCCACCTTGCTGCCCGCCTAGGGACATGCTGGGCACAGACCATCTCAGAGGGTACTGGGCAGTGACAGAGTTGTTGCTGCCTGTGGGAGTTGGTGTGATGGGTGGAGGTCCTGGGGGCTGGGTCCTGGCAGGTGCCCTTGTGATGCTCACCTAACACTGCCTGGGGCTCCCCTGATACTGCTTTTTGCCCACCTGGCATTGCTCTCTGCTCCTCTGATATTGCCTGGTTCTCCCCTGGTATTGCCTCAGCATTGTGCTGACTCCCCTAGTGCTCCCTCAGCATTGCCTGGTGCTCCCACACCACTACCCAGTGCTCCCCTGACATGACAGCATGACCTGACAGCAGCCTGGTATGTCCATGATGGTGTTTTATCCACTGAATTTATAAAGTCATCAAATAAAGAAGCTAGGATTATATGACAAGCTCTGTTGAATATATGGACATAAAATCATGCTGGATTACAGCTCCTTCCTTAATTTAATATCCTGCATCATCCTGGGGTGTGGTCCTACTCTTGTAGCCTATTATGATCAATTGATGGCACTCCTGGCTGCAAGTGTTGGGGATTTTCTGAGCTAAAAATTATGCTCCCCAGTAAATATCATCCTGGGCTGGATGGTTTGGAGGGCACAAAGGTCACTTGGCTGTGCTCCTCATGTGTGGAGCAGCCTGCAGGCTCCCACAGCCTCATTTGCCAGCTTGAGATGTTTGTACCACAGTTATGCTGCAAAAATCTTTCCAAAGTGGGTAGCAGGATGGCAACCCTCAGGTGAATGAGGCAGAGTGGCCCAATCAAAGTATCAGCTTGAGTAGTGGCTCTGAATACTTTGCTTGTTCTTTACCCTTATGCTGGCTCCTAAAGCATTAGATGACCCCACAAAACAGATTTGGTACCTTTTGGCTTTGAGAATAGCTTATCTGATGAGGTCTCTTCCTTGCTGGAAGAAGGAATTGGTCCCAGAGGATGATGAGCCCCTTTTTGTTTGCATCCCCTTTTCCTTCCTTTGATTTTTGTTGCGTGCCAGGTGGTTACATGACAGCACAGCTGTGTGCTGGGGCTCAGAACAGATGCCATGTAGTGGGACCATTTCTCCACCCTCTGGGACCCACCCTGTGCAGGCAGCTGCTGGGTGTTATCCTGTGTGTGGGAGATGTTGCCTGTCCTGCAGCGCTGATGGTCAGTGTCTGAGCCTCTGCCTGTGGGGCTGGAGCCAGGGCAAGACACTCCCTTGGCTGAAAGTGTTTTCTCCCGAAAAGTGAGCCAGCAGCTTCCAGTTCCCCAGCTCTTGTGCTGTTTCTCACCAGTACTTTGTGTCCCTCAGGCAGCAAGGGGGAGCACTGCCAGAGCATCCCACCGAACCTCCACCTTCCTTCCACCCATCTCCCAGCCCCCATCTCTCCACCCCCATGCTCCAGCCTAAATAATTCCTCCTCTGCCTGGTGGTGTGCAGACTGCTCTCCTGTCCTTCCCTTAGTCATCAGTCAGCCAGGCAAGACAGATATAGTTTTGTGCGGCTCCTTGCGGATCAGTCACTGCAGCCCCCAGATCATTTTCCTGCTGGGTCATGGGGCTCTCCATGCTGAACACGAGGTGCCTCCCCACTTCATTACTGGGGAGTGAATGGCCCCATTGATGCTGCGTGGGTTGGCAGATACCCCAGATGGAACTCCCTGTGCCCAGTTCTCTGAGGGCTGGGTGCCTCTGCCTGTGCCAAGCACAGTGCTCATTTTCTGGAGTGGCTCAGATCCAAATCCCTGCTTTCCAGGTACTCTGGCTGACTTCCTCTTTCCCTGGCCAGCAGGGTATGTCTTGGCCCCACTGAGCTCCCACATTAGATGCCTTCTTATCAGTGTGCCATGACTGGACAGTAAGCTGAGAGGACTATGTGTGCTGTCTTATGGGTCCAGGGTCACATCCTAAATGAAGAGGGGATACTGGGGTGCACAGCACACATATGGCATGAGGAGGAATGCTGGGGCACACAGGGACACGCATGGCACTGCCCACTGGGCTATCTAGAGGGGCCATCAGCAGCTGCTCCAATGTCAGCTGCAGCACTGTGGGAAGGCAGGTCCTACCCTTCACTGTACCCCAAATAATTTCACTCTCTGCTTCATTTTGCATCCAATGGCCCCTGCCACACCAGTCCTTGTGCTTGGTAGCAGCTGCTTAGGGGACTGTGGGGTGCAGAGAGGAACACAGAAGCCCAGGGCTGGGGCCAGCTCCCAGTCCCACTGTCATGCCAGGGCAGTAGGACCAGGGAGATGAGGAGGCAGGCCACCAGTTAGTACTTTGCTCTTGCATGGCCTTCCTCTGAGGCAGGAGAGGACCTGGACACCGTGTCTTGAGTGCTGTGTGGGTTGCCAGGATGAGTCACAGCAAAGCTGCTGTGGGAACAAGATGCTCGCCATGCCCGGCACTGCACTGTGCACCCCCCACCCATCCCAGGGCCTCCTCTGCACCCTTTGCACCACACAGACACCTCGTGTCCCCCTGTGCAGCTGTGCTGTGCAGGGGAAAGTGGGAGAGAGTGTGTTGGGAACAGGAGGGAATGTCTGGCAGCCCTGCACTCTGCCAAGGCCACCAAGCCAGCAGTGTGGGGGTGGTAGGAGCTGGTGGCACAGTGTGCTACTTGGAAACCATGCACAGGCCGTGTGTGGGCTCCTGTGGGTGGCACAGGTCATGTGCATTTCCCAGGAGAGGAGCTCACCCTCCCCAGGCTGGAGTGCCTGCAGTGTTTTGTCCTGTTGGGGCAGCTCATCCAGCAGCTGGGCAGTGGGCTGGGTATGTGCTGGGGATGTCATCTCCCCTCTCAGGTCCCATATGGCTCTCTCCAGACAGCCCTGTGGATCTGAGCAGCATGTGACTGGTCCCAGCAGGTGCTGGTGGGCATCGCTGTCCTTACCGTGCCACCACACCTAGTGCTAGGCTTCATTTCCATCACCTGAACAGTCTTCCCAGGTTGCAGTGCCAGTTGTGGTCAGACCCTGTGGGTATTAGGGGTCTCAGTGGCTCTGTACAGAGGAAGTGGTGCCCAGGGCTGCTGCCAGGGGACAAGGAGAGGAGGGGGCTCAGCCTGCCCACGCAACTCATGGGGAAGGGATGTTAGACACGAGAGAGCCCTGAGTCAATCCCTCTTCTCCAAGGCCCAGTGTCTCCTACCTCCATGGGGCTGAGGAGAACGGAGACCATCCCTGCAGAAGCCTGGGGCTGCCGGGGCTCAGTCCCAGCTCCCCAAGCAGCGGGTGTGGTCCTCCAATCACCAGCCACGGGCGTATGACTAGGGAGGAAGAAGGTGCTATGAGGAAGAGCTGGGTTTGGGCAGGAGGGGAAGGGGGTCACAAAACAGCTACAAAATGATTTCAGGGTGTTGAAACGGATCTCTGCGTCCCCCTCCCTCCATCCCTGCTCCCTTCACGGTCTCTGCGCGTTCCCAAGTGGCACCGCCGGCTCCCGCCGTAGAGCAGGGGCGACACCCCGTGGTCACCACCCTGTTGTGGGGACACGCACGCTTCTTGCCGTCTCTTGCACCCCTTCGCAGCCCACTCATCGCCAGTCCTCCCTCAACTGTCCCCAGAGGGCCCTGGTGTCCTTAGGGACCCTCATTCGGGGTAGGGGAGATCCCTGCTGGGTAATCCAATCTTTTCGTCCAAATTCTGTTCTCCCAAATCCTCTCACTTTTCCCACCTCCTTTTCCTGCTTGCACCTGCAGTGATGTTGCTAAATGGGGACGTAATTTATCCCTGTTCTGCATCGTCACTCCTGCTCTGGCCTGGGAGGGGATGGATGTTTGGGGCCACCAGGGTTTCTCCAAAGGCTGTCTCCAAAGGCTGTGGCTTCACTGCCACTATCACATGCTGCCCAGAGAATCCTCTTTTCTTGGCAGTGGTCTCTGACTGGTCTAGTGATGGCATGGGGCTCTGACATCTTGCCCCAGTAATAGTCAGTGACAGGGCTCATAGTGACACTGTCCAGTGAGTCCCTTTTTCTCCCCTCTACATCAGCACAGCTCTCCTGGAGATTGTCTGGCTTTGGAGTGGGCCTCATCATGGTCACTTCCCTTCCAGGACACACCATACCTGAGGGCATCTGGCCGAGCCAAGGGGAGCCCTGGGGACATGCAGAGGTGTCTAGGCTTGGAGGAGGGTGCTATCATGCACCCTGGGGTGCAAAACCAAATATTCATCTTCCCCATTAACAGAGTTTTTTTGAGGGGGTGGCAACCCTGTGCAATAGCCCTGCAGCCTGGCAGAGGGGGAAACCTCATACAGTGAGGGACTGGTATCCCCCATCTCCCAGGACTCCCATTGGGCAGGACCCGTCACCTGTGGGCTGCTCCTGAGCAAGGCAGGATCTGCTAGTCCCCTCCCAGATAGCAGGACCACCAGGGTCAAAGGTGGACAGTACTTTGACTGCTGCCTGCTGTGAAACACAGGAGCCAGAGTTGTCCCCCAGGACCCTGGGAGTTTTCCTGGCTCCAGGCATGGTGATGCTGGACTCGAGCTCTGGAGCTGGGAACCCTCAGTGGGGAGCACAGCACCCACTGCATAGCACTCGGTGATGGGTGACAGATGTGGGAAAGCAGACATGTGAGCTGCACACTGTCACTTCAGCAGGGCTTGGGACAGTTGGGTGGACAGCTGGTTCTTGCCCCAGCCTTAAATCCCACATGAGCATCCTGATCCTTTGGTTTGGGGTCTCTGGGATCACCATGGGGATGTTTGCACTGCTGTTAAGGGAAAGGTTTGCAACAGCACTCAGTTTGCACCAGCATTCAGAGAGATCTGGGGAGACGTTTGCACCAGCATGAGGTGAGTAGATTGCACAAGTGTCCAGAGAGAGCTTTTTGCCAGATTTCGGGTGTTTGGGAGGTTTTCTACCAAATGCAGCAGAAGGTGTCCTTCAGCAATTGGAGTCAATGCCACAGCATTAGGGAGGGTGGTCTATTGGCAACAGAGGCTTTCTTGGGGCAGTGTCTCAGACGTCAGCAGTCTTGAAGGACCAGGTGACATCAAAGAGGAGCCACAGCAACAGCTTTCCCATTCCCCCACCCCATCCTCCCACTTCTGCCCAGACCTCGATGCTGCCTCAGAGAGACGTGGCTGGGGCACACTCTGCTGCATGGCAGTCACTCACTGGGGATCTGTAGCTGTGGCAGAGCTGTCAAGCTGGTGTTGCAGTGCTGTCAGCACTGCCCTGCAGGACACAGGCCACCTGTGGCCAGCCTTCTGGGGACACCAGCCAGCTGTGTGTCCTGGCAGGGGTGCCAGGCTGCTGCAGAGAGCGACAGGGTAGGCTGCGGATGAGAGAGTGGTTGTGTCTTGTTCCCCAGGTGAAGAGCTGGGTGTAAAGGGGTGTTGGATTAGGACCCGCGAGGTTCTGCCCTCTCAGTCTGAATCCTGTAGGGTTTGGGGCATGGCTTCAGGGTGCTGGCATGGGTGCCCCACTCCCAGGGTTCTCAAGCCTGTGCTCTGCGCCTGCTTGCTCTTCATGTCCAGAAGACGGAGCAACAACACAGTGATTTACACCATCTCGCCATGTGAGGGCTGCCCTGGGCTTCCCTCCACTGGCTGAGCCCGCATCATCACCAATCCATGACATCCGATCATCAGGCACAAAACCACCGTCAGCTCCCCCTTCCTGCAGATGTCCATTCTCTTTTCCAAGGTGATTAGTGCCTCTCCCAGGTGACACTGCTAATTTTAAGGCTTATCTGGCTCTCAGAGCCTGAAATGCTTGCTGGATTTTATCTGTGGGTGAGGTGGACATCCCTGCTGTGGTTTGTACGCAGTGGTATCCCAGTGTGACCATGAGAGTGAGCTCAAATGTCCCAGTCAAGCTTTTAGCAGCAAGGTCTGTGACACCACAGACTGAACAGATGCTGCTAGGGAAGCATCCCCCCTCCTAACTCCCTCCCAGATCCTCTTCTCAAATCCCATTCCCCTTCCAGCTGTAGCATGGGCACTGTGCAAGCAAAGATCCCCTCAGGGTGGTGAGTCCCCTTTCCTGGCAGCCTGGTTCTCACAGGCCATGTGCTTCCAGCAGTAGGTGCACCTTTTCATGTAGCTCTGTAGATGTGATTAACTGGAGCATTCCAGCCATGGGGAGCATTCTCCTGGGGGACCCTGGTGTCTCTGTGGGGTTTATTTTGCTGCAGACAGCTGTTCCCAGCATCCAGCTGTCTCCAGTGCTCAGTGCTCTGTTCTTATCATCCAGTGCCTCTGAAGGCAGGGAGCACACTCATCCCAGTGGAGGGGTGTCCCTTTCATTGCAGTGTTTGAGTGGGTTCCACAATCAGCTGGGCACTCTCCTTACTGCCTGCTCTTCTGGGGAGACATGCAGCACCCTGAGCTGCTGAGTCCTGGGTGCACATGCTGGCTGCCCCCTGTCACTGCTGTGGGACACTCTGGGGACAGGAGGCCAAGCTTGCCTGAGGGGACAGTGACTTCAGTCTGGGGTGGGATTTTAAATAATAGGAAGCTGTGCATCCACAGAAATTCCCGCAGAGAAGCCAGAAGCCCTGTAAACACACTAGACAGAAGCTAGCTGGACACAGCTGTTTAATGAATGTATCTCAGTACAGATAGGGAGTTGCAACCCATGCACCCACGGCCGCCTCCTCGCCATGGCTCTGGCCACATCTCGGACCTGGCATCCGAAATATCCCCATTGGCGCTCTGGCCACATCTCGGACCTGGCATCCAAAATATCCCCATTGGCCTGGCATGCCAGGGTGGTAGAGGAAGATGTCGTGGCACTGGTGCGCCTCCTGGTCTTGCAGTGGGGTAGACCCTGGAGAGGGCAACTGTGCCCTGGCTGGGGGAAGGGGGCTGACTGGGATGATGCTCACAGGTCATCAGGGATGGAGGTGAGGGAGTGATCAGGTTGCTGCAAGTGCACTCCTGGTCTGTGTACACCTCAGAGCCTCCTGGCTGAGCCATGGAACACCAGGCAAGGAGAGGCTGAAGACAAAGACGGAGGAAAGGGATTAGAGGGGCAGGAGGAGATGCTGGGGCTGCCATGGGACCTGGGCATTTCAAACCCTGGTGTGTTTGGGGCAAGGTTTCCAGGCTTCCGGCTCCCTCATCTGTGGCTGAACGCATCTATCTACCTTAGAGCTGCCAGAGGGCCCAGTGAATGCCTCATCCCTGCAGCTGATACCTGGCAGGGCTCTGGGCTTTGCCTCCTCCTCCTTACCACAAGCACTAAGTGAGGCAAGGCTGCCCACTTGATGTAGTGTGTAGAGAGCAAGACTGAACAGGGTTGGCGTGGGACCAGAATGGCAAGCAAATGAAGAGCATCCTTTGGAACCAGGGGTACAGGAGCGGACGAGGGATGCAGGGGAGTGCTGCCGGCAAGATCAGATACATAGGGGAGTTCCCCTAAATCTGACCTTCCCTTCCCATCCCTCTGATACTTTCTATTACCAGTGCTCCTTCCTATACCATCACTGTTAGCATTAACTAATTAGTTGCCAGCAGAGAAGGGTTGAGCCATGCCAGGGAATGGTCTCCCAGACACAGCCACGAGCTGTGCATGCAAGAATGTACCTACTGGCCTCAAACCCCTGTTGGAGTAGGGCAGGGATGTGAAAGACCCCAAAGGGAGTCAGCCACATCCTGAGGATCCACTATGCTGAAGAGCTGAGACACTGCTTGCTGCAGACCTGTGGGTGCTGCCTGTGGCACGCAGAGGCACAGCCATGCCGCCCGTGGCGCTGTGGGAGGCTGGGGGCACACGGGTACTCTGGGTTCTGCTGTCACCCCACACGTACCCAGGGCAGACCCTGCTCTGTCTGCGGGTCCCTGAGTGCTGTGGGAATGGGGATCATGGGGGCAGCATCTTCCCTGCCCCTTGTGCCCCATGGTAACCCCAGGCACGGGACCTTTCCCCACCGTGGTCCCTGTGGGCACAGGGGACAGTGGAGACACGCCCTGGCCCGCCCTACTTCCCCACCAATCAGAGACCCGAGAGCCACTCCCGCTCCCTCAGCCAATCAGAGCGCGGCGCACATCCTCTTCGCAGCCAATCCAAGGGGCAGGTGGGGCAGGGGGCAGCGCGGCCGCTTCCCCGCCAGCCAATCGGCGCCCGGCTGTGCCCACAGGGGAGGGCGGGGCAGGGCACCGTGGCGGGCGTGGCTCCGCGCCCTCGAGGCGCGGGCGGGTCTAGGCGAGGGGCTGCAGGTGCAGGGCTGCGCTGTTGGGGCGCGCGGCAAGGATGTAGGCGACGTTCTCCCGCAGGAATCCAGGCCAGTCGATGCGCCTGTGGGCAGATGTGGGCTCACTGCACACCCTGGCAACACCGCTCCCTCAGGGTCTCCCCCAAAAATGGGGGTGTCCACCACCTCCTTAATCATGACCACCTCACCTGGTCTCCTCCTGCTTTGTGGCTGGCAGGATCTTCTCCGGGCTCTTCCCATTCCTGCTGCTGGCAGGGCTGCCCTCTGATATGGGCCCCACATGGCTGATGCTGTGGCAGGAAGAAGGATGGTCTTCATCCCCACTTCCTGCACACCAAATGGTGGTGGCGGGGGACGAGGGTGCACAGGGCTGGGGGGCCATGGAGGGGGAGGTGACGGGAAGGGGGGACAGCCATTTGTGTGCTGAGCCCCTGTGCTAGGTGTTGGGACTGTGTTGGGAGTCCTGGCTGGGATATCACCCCTGCACCAAGACGGGCACACCCTCACCTGACATTGCAGGATACCATCTCCCTCTGGTGCTTGCGGAACCAGGTGTGCCGGGCCTGGCGGCACTCGCCCTCCCCGATGAAGCCATCGTTGTCCTGGTCCAGGGCCAGGAAGGCTGCCCGTGCTCGCTCCCGCTCCTTGGGTGTCAGCAGCCGCAGAAGGGCATTCTAGGGAGTCAAAGAAGCAAAGGTGTAGCTCTCATCCCATGGGAACCTCCCTCCCTTATATTCCCAAAGCTGTAGGGATCTCCTGACTGCCACAGCCAGGGCTGCTGGGCATGAGAGTCAGCCCCAAGTACCACAGCCATGGGCGCCAGCTGTAGGAGCCAGCCTTAGGTGCCATGACCATGGGTGCTGGTCATGGGTGCTGACCTTGGGTGCTGTGGCTGTGGGTGAGGGACCCAGGTGCCATTGTCACAGCTGCTGGCCATGGTAGCCAGCCCTGGGTGCTGTGACCATGTGTGACAGCCATGGGAGCAAGCCCTGGATGCTTCAACCATACCTGCGGCCGGATTTTCTGCAGCAGCTGGATGGACTCATGGGAGAGGAAGTCCTGCCACTCGATGTGCCCCTTCTTGTCAGGGTCCAGGGCATTGAACTGCAGGGCTGCCTGCTCCTCCTGTGCCTCAGGCATGGTCCGCTCGAACTGCTGCTTGTGCACTTGGTGTTTGTAGTGCAGGAAGTCATCCAGGGTCAGGCAGCTCTCTGCAGGGGACAGATTGGCTGTGCTGTGCCCAGGAAGGAGGGGGGACCCACCTCCCCAGCTGCTTCCTGCAGCCATCTGGGACCTGCCGCATCGAGGGTACACACCTGGAATGATCTTGCAGTTCCTCAGGGTCTCCATCAGGCTGTACATCTCTTCCTCAGTCAGCAACAGATTGAGGTTGTCCTAGGGGCAGAGCAGAGGCAGGAGGCAAAGATACGGGTTGGAGGGAGCACACCTCTGTATGGCAGCACCAGGATCCCTTGAAGGCAAGTGGGTGGGGACATCCAGAGAGGAGTTGTGCTGTGTCACTCAAGGGTGCTGCAGTTGGATAGCTCCACAGCCACGTGCTTTGGCCATTCCAGCTCTGATACAGCATCTCCTGTGCCTATGGCGCCACATCCTCCCACAAGGTCCTGGGGAGCTGGAGGGGTGAGGAGGTGGCAAAGGGCCACAGTCCCCTGTGTCTGGTGCCCCCATCAGGCCACGGCAGGTGGTGGGAACTGGAGAGCAGCATGTCCCCCATTTCCCCAGACCAGGCTGTGAAGTGGGACCCTGCTCATGTCCACGTGGGGCACAGTTCCCTGGGGAGCACCCACCACCCAGCAGCAGCCAGTGTCTCCCACTCGAGCACTCACGCAGTAGTAGCAGCTCCAGCCCGTCTCGGTGTGCGCTGTCTCTGTCACCTCCACAGCGCTGTCCTTCTGCAGGTACCCCATGCGGCGCAGGCAGCCGTCGTGGTACACTCGCTGGCAGACGCGGCATGGGAAGAGGCTCTCGGCTGTCCACACCTCGCAGATCTCACACATCTCATCATTCAGGATCTGGGGAGGGATGGGCAGATGCTCAGCAGAGCAGTGTGGGCAGGGGCTTGGCTTCTCAATCTGGGTGGTGCTTTGCAGGTGGGGGTGGATGCTGAAGGGCAGAGAGGACGGGAAGATTGGAATATGTGGGCCTGACATAGGAAAGAGATCATTGTAAGGGACGTGTGGTCAAGTTAGAGGAGGGTGGGTGTCTTTGTGGGGATGAATGGTGGGCGGATGGGTCTGGCTATAGGATTGGTGGGGCTGTGGAATTGTAGGTTCTCTGCAGCGTGATATGTGTGGGTGTAACTGGACTGTAGGGTGGTACATTGGCTGGTCTTTAGGGCTGTAGGTGTCAATGGATAAAGTGTAAGTTTTTCCACACATTTCCACTTCCAAAGAGATACTAACCTGGGTATATTGTCTGGGTACGCTGGGTAATTTAGGTTCAGGGCACGGTTGGACACTGCAACAGGGTCCCCAGGGTAGTGGTCACAGCACCAAGCCTGGACAACACTCTCAAATACATGGTATGATTCTTGGGGTGTCCTGTGCATGGCCAGGAGTTGGACTTCAATGTTCTTTGTTGGTCCCTTCTAACTCAGGATATTTTATGTCTTTATGGTGCTATATGAGGCTGTAGGTGGGCTGGGTTATAGGCTTTTTGAGTGGGTGGCTGTATGGGTAAGATTGTGAGTGTGGATGGGTGGGTTGTAGGATTGAGGGCATGGGTGGATAAGCCATAGGGTTGTAGATGGACAGGGATGTAGGGGCTGCAGGTATGGAGGGGTAGCTTGAGTTGCAGGCTGGTTGACTGTGGGTAGACTAACATGTAGGTTAAATTGTCCTCTCTTCCCCACACCTAGAGCTGCCTGTGTCCTTTTCAAGACTTCTTTTCAAGACACCCCAGGGTCTCTCCAGGGCATATCTGAAAAGTTGCACGCCCCTCCCAGTGTGGCACCTCCATCTGCCCAGCCTGGCCACTGGCACCCTACCACACTGAGCCACCTCCGTAGGGCCTTGTGTGATCATCACTGCCTGTCAGACACTCAGGTGCTTGCACAGCCCTGTGCACCTCCAGCCCGGTCCCCATCCCTCCCACACTCTCTCTGTGGTTCCATCAGCTCACCTGCTCCCTCTGCTCCAGGCTGATGTCCGGGGGCTCATCGTCGTGGAGCTCCCTCTTGGGCCGGATGAAGGCTGGTGGTGTGAACCTGTTGGCCCGTTCAAACTCCTCTGGCTCCACGCCCCGGCCATCCCGCAGCCGCTCCCAGGCTGCCTTGCTGGCACTGCTCTCCTCCGTCTGGGAAGGTCCTGCCAACGCTTCCTCCTCTCCCTCCTGCACCTCCTGCTCCAGCGTCCCCTGGCGTGTGGTCCCCGCCTCCGCCCGACGCCGTGTCGATGGCTGCTCCCGCAGCCCATCCTTGAAGGCTGACACGGCCAAGCTCACCTTCTGCACCCTCTCCACCGTCTGCCTCCTGGACATCAGCACCCCCATGGCTCTGCGGTGGGAAGCAAGGTGCTATGGCCCTGACTCCCAAAAGGGTGTCCAGGTGGTTTTCCCCCAGCTGCGTGAGGAGCAGTTCAGGGCAGGGAGAAATGGGCTCTGTGACAGACAGACACTGGGGTAATGATGGTGGCTGTGGGGAGATGGATTCCTGGCCATGGAGGGTCTGAGTGGTGAGGGGATGGAACAGAAGGCAGGGATATATTTTGGGGGTGCCTCCCCACCCTTGCTCTATAGACTCCAGCTTAACAAGAAACACCTTGCCTTTCCCATGCCAGATCAGTAAACCCAGAGGGACTAGGACCAGCTGTAACCCTTCCCCTTGTGTGCGACTCCTTTCTGCCTTGAAGACAGCCTAAAGGCCAGTCAAGGATGAAAAATGTCCTCCCTGCAGCTCTGCCCAGGACTAGGTGACTGCAGGTCTGGTGCTGACACTTCACCTTCCTTAAATTCCTCTTCACTCAGCTGCCTTTCTTGGACTCACCTGCTTGTGTGTGTGCTGCTGCTGGGATCATTGGGCGTCCTGCAAGGAGCCATGTGGGAAAGAGCCAGCTGTAGGAGGAATGGGAGGGTGCAGAGGGAAGGGGAGCAATGTATGGGACATGGGACATGGGTTCCAAGAAGAATGTTTGGCTTCAGTACCAAGGGAAGATCACCTTACGATAAAGTGGGGAGGCCAACAGCAGCAGCAAAAACAAGTTAGGCTCTGTCTCACTGGGTGTGAGCTGAAGCTGGGAAGAAGCAGAATTTGGCCTCCAGATCGTGGGGCACAGCCTCACCCCACATAGGTCCAAGGGCTTCCCTCGTGCCATGCTGGAGTTGCATTATGGAAGATGCTGCCCAGGGCAGTGGTGGAATCACCATCTCTGGAAGCATTTAAAAACCATGCAGACATGGCACTTAGGGACATGGTTTAGTGGTGGCCTTGGCCATGCTGGGTTAATGGTTGGAGCTGATGATCTTAGAGGTCTTTTCCAGCTTTAATTATTCTCTAACTCTATGCTGCATCAAAGAGGCACTTCCAGCTGGTGCCCAGGGTCCAGGAGGCAAAGCAGGGAGATTGGAGCAGCAATCTCCAGCCCTGCCAGGCTCAGCAGGGAAGTCCCTAGGTAATGGGATAATTAGCAGCACGCGTGCACACCGCCGGGATCTCACTGCCTGCGGGAGGACTCGACACCGCGGGCACTGCTGTGGCAGGGAGCCTGGTCAGGGTAATTACAGGTACCCCGCAGCAGCAGGGCCGAGCGGAGCGGAGCAGAGCGTGCTGGCAGCCGGCAAACACCACTGCGTGCACATGCATGTGATTTCCCAGCCTCTCCCCACCACCGCGGGACCATCTGCCTGCAGATTCCCACGCGCTGTGCCGGGTGTGCAACACGTGTGGGCCCCGTCCTGCGTGTGGGGGTCCCAGCGCGTGTGCGTGAGTGGGCTGGGGTATCTGCACCCGTTGGCCGCGGTGCCTGGCTCGGACCTCGTGCCTGGCATTCTTCAGCTCCCGGGGCCTTGCAAAGGTGGGAGTGGGGCAGAGCTGGAGGCACGTGTCCAAGCCACAGCAACAGCAGCTCTGCGGCTGTGCCAGTGGGAAGGAAAACACCTGGGTGTTTCTACCTCCTCGCCGTGCCACCACCCTCTGACTGGCTGGCTCAGGATCACGTCTGCCGTGGTCAGGATCAGCTCTGCTGCTGGGCAGCATTGCAGCTCTGCCTGCGAGCGAGAGAGTCAGAGAAGTCACAGGGAAATCCCCCCAAGATCTGCATTTGTAGGTCTCTGCACCACCGAGTGTTGGCCAGATCCAGGCCTACTCCTGCCCAAGGTTTGGGTAGAAGCAGGGAGGAGAGGGTCCAGAGGGGCTAGGCTCACAGAGAAGAGTGAAAAGAGGTGTATGGCCCACAGCATGCCAGTCTCCCTGTTACCCACACTGGTGTTCCTCATCACAGTGTGCTGGCAGTTTCTCCCCACAGTGCTGCTGGGCTCTGGGTGCCCCAACCCCACCCACCCTGCAGTGCAGTGGGGCAGCCTGGGCAATAGAAGGGTGGCTGGTGTGTGGACTTGCTGTATTCCCCCCCACATCTGGTTCCCCTGTGTGTTCATGTCACAATCACCCACCTGCACTGCACTGCTGCTGCAAGATCCCAGCCCACTTCCCTCTTTCTTGTCCTCTCCCAAGCCTACCCTGGGTGCCTTTTGCCACTGTCTACTGTGTCCGGAGCCTGGACAGTGTCACTTTTATCACGACTTGTGTCTATTCTCAGCTCTGCTGGCCTCCCTGCCCCTGCTAGTGCTGCCCCTGGCTAGACCCTGCCTGCACACCCAAGGCTGAATGGTTCACCCTGAACTCAGTCTCCAGACTCCACTGCCTTTCCACAGGCATTACTGTTCCTCAGATGCCCTAAACTTGCACTCTGCACTCTCCAGACTTCTTTTTTGCCTGTGCCCCATGGCCTGCCTGATCTGGCTTTGTGGGATGGGACTTCACCCTCACACAGAACCTTGGGGTCCCACCAGACTTCAGGAGTCCCCTTTCTCCTGGGGAAGGAGGGCCTGGGGCAGTTTTGCCTCATAGCAGCCCAGATACCCAAGCAGCCCCTTCGTCCCCACATGTCCTTGGGGGAAGGTGTCTCCAGTGCTATTTGTATCCACCCCCGAGGCAAACAGAACCACCACCTGTCTCATCGTGACCTAAGAGGTGCGGGGGCCTCGACCTTGCTGCCAGGCTGCACCATGGGGCTATTTTTAGGTCGCCCCCACAGAGGAGCTAAATCTGGGCACAGGCAGGAGCTGCCTGCAAACAACCAGCTCCATTGAGCCCTGCCAGGACCGGGGGCTGTCACAGTGGGTGGTGGGAAACTTCCCAACACCTCCCCTTCCCTTCCTTTCCCTTGCTCCCAGCCCCTTGCACCTCTGTCCTGATCCTTGGGCAACACCCATTCCCGCACTCTTCTCTTTTGGATTTGCTCCTTAGTGCTTCATTCCTGCAGCAAAACACTGAGCCAGAAAGCACTTCATCCTCTTAGTACCCATGGACACATCTTTCCCAGCTTCACGTTCCTCTCTGCATGGGGGAAACTGAGGCATGGAAGCAAGGCTGGTGCAGCTGGAGTGAGGATTAAGCCTGTGTTAGGTGGGAATGGGGAGAGAGCTGGTGGCTAGCATGGAGGCACCCTGGGAGAAGGAAATAGGGCAGAGCATCTGGATGGAAACAGAGCCAGTGGTCCCTGCATGGCCACAAAATCCCTCTCCTGTGGCGGAGCACACGTGGCTTGTGCTGGGGTGCCAGGTTAGCGGTGGGTGGTGGCGGCGGGTGGCACACCAGCGGCGCAGCGTGGCGCAGCTGGGGCGCTGTGGTGGCTGGAAGAGCAGGACGGGGGGGTTGTTTGTTAGGACTGGATGTGTTACAGGGTGAAGGAAGTGCGAGGGGTGGATGTGTTTTGGGGTGGATGTGCTACAGCGTGGCTGGCACGGGTAGTGCGGGGCGGGTGTTACAGCCCACAGAGGGTGTTGCAGAGGCTGTGGGCATGGGGTGGGTGCAGGGATGTTGCAGCAGCTATGGGAGTGGGGTGGTGTCCATGGCAGCTGGGGTGTGGGATGAGTGCTTCCCGGGGGCCATGGGTGCAGGGTGAGCTGTTGTGGTGTTCAGTGGTGGCCTGGGGAGATTGGGGGTGTGGAGCCACAGAGTCTGTAGGATTGAATGTCACCTGCCCCACAGTGTGTCCTCGGTGACAGTCCCTGCCAAGCAAATGAAGGGTCAGCAGGTGCTTGGGCTGGTGCACCCCTGAGCAGGGTCCACAGCACCCACTCTCAAGGGGATGTGTCGGGGTGTGTGTGCAGCAGAACTCCCTCATGCGCCAGGAGCAGGCTTTCCCATCGGGGGGAAGGATGGGCCTAGTCCCCACAGGCTGCCAGGGGGCCAGGCCTCCTCCCTACCCCCACCAGGCTACTGGGTCTTTTGCCCCACAGTGCTGTGCCTTAGTTTGAGCAGCATTAGGGACCCTGGAGGCAGAGGGGTGGGGTATCAACAGGGAAGAGAACCCTGGTATCTCAGAGTCCACGGCAGCCTGGTCCCAGGGCTTGGTCTGAAGGGCATGAAGCAGGGCTGAGAGGAGCTGCCATGGCTCTGCCATGGCTTTGGCACAGCTCTGCACACCCGGCCAGTTGCTCCTGCCTGGGGTGAGGGGGCCCAGGCTACGAAGACAGCAGGTTCTGCGTAGGGGACATTGCATTCCACCTCCTTGAGCTGGATGCAGATGGCCACGGGGGTCTGGCAGCATACCCTTGTCCCCTCTTCCAGGCAGACAGCACATGCCAGAACTGTGGCACTGCTGGGACTGCTGCTGCGAGGTGATCCATTTGCCATGGGGCAGGGAGGTGCATGGCTGATGGTACCCTCCCACCCCCTGCAGGGCTGTGGGAGTCCAGTGGGGATGTTGGGCAGGGGTGTGCTGTGTCCCAGTCCTGGGCACACCAAGCTGGTGGCTGTTCTCCCTGCCGGATCATGTTGCCCGTCCTGCCGCGCTATGACAGATTTTATAGGTGTGTCGCACTCTTTCATCTCCCAGAGGGGGATGAAAATGCCGTGACAGCAGAGTCCCTTCCTCTGCAGCAGACACAGCTCCTGCCCAGCTCTACACTTCTCCTTCTCTTCTCCCTCTCCAGCCCCTTCACCCAGTACCCACATGAGGACCCTGATGCCTGGGTAGGACCCTCTTACCCCATCCTCATCCCCAATTCCAGACATCCCCCCCAGGAGCTCTAGTCACCCTCCCTGGCACCAGGATCCCAGGGGCAGTGGGGGGACCCACCAAAGGCTGACACAATGTGTGGATAGCCCATGCTACGCACCCAGCAAAACACCCACAATGGCAAAAAACCCCCCACTTACCAGGATCAAGGTTGGTCTGGGAACACGAGCCCTAGACAGCAGTCCACACGATGTCCATCGCCTCTGCTTCTGGCCACGAGCCCCTCTCCACCCGCGGGTGCTCACCGCATGCCGTGCCCCGCGTGCAAATCCCTGTCAGGGAATGGAGCGGCGAGGGAGGTACCCGGGAAGACAGAGCCCTGCACTTGCTGCCGGAGGATGCAGGAGGCAGCAAGATGCTGGGAGCGGATGCCTGTGTCTAGCGCACACACACACACACACACACACTCTCTCTCTCTCTCTCTCTCTCTCTCTCTCTCAGAGGAAGCAGGGAGCTTGTGACTGGGGCTGAGCAGATGCAGCCTGGTTTGCTGTCCCTGTACCAATTGCTGCCTGAGCCGTGTTAAAAAGCTCTCTGAGAAACGAAGATTTTTTTTAACCAGGCTGACGTGTGCTGGAAGATACCAATAAAAGCTTTCCCTGCATCTCCTTTGGCCCCCTGGGCTGAACCGCCTTTCTCAGAAAAAACCTCAAGGATTACAGAGGTGGGACTGCATCCAAGGATGAGCAAAGGTCTCATCTGCCCCCGCTGCGGGTGTTCCCCAGACCAATGCCCCAGCCAGGCTGCCTGCACCTGCTTTAACCCAATGCCTGCTGGTCAGTGTTGCAGGCAGACTGTACTTCCCAGGCTATGGTGCAGCAGGGGCACAGTGGCTGCTGGCTACGTGCAGGCCTGTGTGCCCAGTTCAATGCAAAACCCGGGATTTTTGTTCTTCTAGTCCCCAGGACTTGAAATATCACCTGGGTGGACACCACAGGATTGCAGAAGGTCTGGGAGCTCAGGGAGGGGTTGAAGGAGGTGATGGGGCAGGAAACAGGATGCTGGTGGGAGAGAAAGGCACAACTCTAATGCAGCACCTCTGAAGGTAGAGTATCTGGTCCACATGCACCCCCAGCTGCCCCACATCAGCTTGGTGGAGATGGTCACTCAGCCCCCTTACACCTACCTGGAAGGGGATGCCACTGGTAAGGGGCTGCACTTTCCCCTTCAGGAATAGACAAGTCTACATGGGAATCATTTAGGGTCACACAGATTCTGGTCCCTCCTAGGAGGGAGCTTCCATCCAGGATTGGGATTTGTGCTGAAGGTCAGAGCAGGGGAGCCTGTGCAGTGGGGAGGCTGCAGGGCTGCCCTACTCCTTGGCCAGGCTGGATACAGCACGTCCTATTCTAACTAGAGCATAGGGAAGCTCTGCTCAGCCTCACTGCAGTGTTCCTGTTCCCAGGATACTGCCTGGGGGGAACGCCTCATCCCAGCCTGACATCCTAGCACTGCCAGCCCCTATGCCCTCCACTGGGCAGGTCCTATCAGGCTCCAGGTCTGCCAGCCCCACAGAACAGTGGATGTGTGGACAGCAGTGAGCAGTGGTGGAGAGGTAGGGATGTCAGCTTTCCCATACAGAGGGCATGGGGGGCATGGAGTGGGAGACCTGGGATTAAAAACCATTTGATGAGTGAAACTTCCTGGCTTCTGGAACATGGACAGCACCATCCCTGAGGTCTTCTACATCCCCAAAAAAACTGTGGTGGATGTAGCATCCACCACCCCTGGAGTGCTCTGCATCATGCGAGCAGGTCAGTAGGACAGGGCAGCCCTGGGGGGACCAGGTTTCACATGCTGGTGCCACATGCTGGTGCCAGGATGGTTCCTGACCCTTGCCTACTGTTCCACACCCTGTGCTATCTCTTCCTAGTCTTACGGGCACTGACACTGATCCCACAGTACTCATATCTTCATTACAGACCCTTACCATGTCTTACTTGAGAGTAAGCTGAGACCATCTGCAGCTTGTGTTACCTGCAAATAGATCCAGAAGCTGGGGAAAACAGCATCTGGATGCTGTTCTGGGATCTAAGCTGGTCTGTGGCTCCCTTTCCCGTGGCTGGGAATGCATAGAGCCAGGCTGAAGACAGGATTTATCTGTTTTCTGCTTGTGGCTGTCAGGTCCTGTCTTGCTTCACTCCATCAGCTGCAGGAGCCTTAATGGAGCCTCTGGGTACTCTGTGCTGGCCCAAGGTGTCTCTCTGTGCTTCATCCTGCCTCAGGAACGCTTCCCTTTAGGGTGAGTCACATTTTGCATTATTTGGCCTGGGGAGCATGGTGGAAACGTGTTGGGATGGCCGTGGGATGGAGAAGGTGGATGCCAGCTGTGAGGGAGGCCAGCGGGAAACATCTTCACAGACAGCCTTGGCCCCAGAGGACTGGGGAGGAGTGTGTGGGCAGGCTGTGAAAGCTTTTAGTGCCTTTGCGGGGAGGTCCCTGCCCTAGCAGTCCAGGGGCCGTGCGCAGTGGTTCCTGGAAAAGCAGAGGCAAGGTGGAGCTCCAGCCTCCCTCCTGCCTGTAGCTGCCAAAGGCCTTGGGGACCCTGCAGAGGCAGGTGCGCTGTCCCTCAAAATAAGAGCTACAGCCCACATCGGCTTCTGCACGGACACCCTGTGCCAGATTAAGGATCGTCTCGCACCCTTTGGGGAGGAGGAGGACGCAGTCCGCTGTCCTCTCTGAAAAACCTCAGCGTGGTTTGCTGCTCACTGGAGCGGCGCAGCCGGCAACAGGCTGGGGAAGCTCCTGACAGAGCCGGCAGCGCCGGTCTGCTGGAGGAGGGCTGCAGGGGCGGAGGTGAGAGCTGAGCTGCAGCGGGAATGTGCATTTTCGTCAGCTCCTCTCCCCGCTCCAAACTCTCGCATGACGCCCGCGTGTAGGTCACTGGCTGCTGCGGCGACGCGGCGTGTGGGCTCACCATCTGCGGCTGCCTCTGCAGCGCTGGCCGAGAGCGCTGCCCCGGCGCTGCCCCCGCCCGCCGCCGCCAGCGCCCGGGGGTACACGGGGCGGGGGTCTGTTCCTTCCATGGGGAGGCAGGGAGGGAGGGGGACACGAAGTTTTGGCAGGAGCAGCAGCCTCGGCGCGCCTGCGCGAGCTGGCGTTCCTGCCAGTCGGCGGGGGGTGATGGAAAAGAGAACTTGTCAAAATAGCGAGATATCTTTTTTCAGGAGATTGCAAGTTTGGCTGATGGAGATAATAGTGTTGATGCGCTGCAGGGAGGGTTCGGAGAGGCTTCGACTCCCCTCATGGCAGCTGTTTCAGGAGGAAAGGATGATACCAAAATCAGCGTGAAATTGGATAAAAACTGGCTGCCTGATGGGCTGCCGTGTCAGACTGCAAGCAGAGAATGGCAGAGCATCGCCCATCACCTAGAATAAACGGTGCAAGAGCAAACCTATGAGTGAGGCAGACCATGCCTGGCTCCCTCTGCAGCCCATGCCCCCGAATTATGTGAAGTCCATGCAGGAAAAGGAGCTCAGGATCTTAGCCATGGGGCTGGTCCCAGCTGCAGACTTGATCCTGCTCTCCGCTGGCAACCAAACAGGAAACCTCCTGGTGCTGGCTGCAGACAGCGCACCTCCCAAGGCCACATGCTGATGGCTGTCCTTCACGTCCACTGACAGCTGTCTATCCCTGCCCCCTGACATTCACACAGGCTCACTGATGGCCATCCATCACACTCCTGTGAGGGACACGTCGATCAGATGCTGTGCAGCATGATGGCTGTCCATCATGTTCCCACATCAAGGCCAGACCATCAGCACTGCCTCTCACTCCCTACATTGATGCAGCTGTCCTCTGGGGGTCCCACACCCTGACAGCTCAGCCAGCTATACCCACAGCCCTCAAACCTGAGAGTGGAGGAGAGCTGTAGCCATGTGCCACCTACTCCAAAGGTTTAAACCTGCTTCCTTTGGGGACCCAGATCTTTGAGAATCTGGGGCTGCTGTAATACCTTTGCTTTCCCAGTCCTGTCCCCACCAAGGTCGCACACCTGCCCCGCCCCAGGGGTGTATGTGTGAGGCTGCAGTGACATTGCCACTGCAACTGTTGATGGGGTGGTGACTGCTCCATGGCTCCTGTTCCCTGCATTCATCCTGCTGTGTTTTTTGGGATGGTGATGGGGAAAGGGATCATCCTGGCTTTTCCCCTCTGTCAGTAGCCAGAGTGCCCTAAGCAGGAGCTGCCAGATGGTGCCCAACATGGGTGCAGCCCCTCCTTTGGCCCCCACCAGCAGCCACGCAGTAGCAAACCCAAAGTAGGTTAAGACGCCGTGGATGCTGGCTGTGTGCCTCGGGGCTGTGGTACCAAGCTTTTGTGCTCTGAGTTTTTCCCTCCCATCCCAGAATGCAGAGCTCATGCTGGACATCATTACTTGTTTAAGCATCCTTGTTTACACTGGCAGGGTGCAAGGGCTGGTTTTACTGTGCCCACCCTACTCCACTCCCCCACCCCCCAGCAGCTTTTGTGGTACCCAGTACCAAAGCCTGGAGTATAACTTACCTATCTAGAGTGTGAGGTGCTCAGTGGCCTGTTCCCTTGTGCAGTCATTTGCCCACATTGCTCCTCCATAAGCTGCCTTCATCCCCCTGGTAGGGGAGAAAAGCTGATGGAGGCAACTGTTAGGACCAGGGGAGGGAGTACAGAGAAAGGATGTGGTCTGACAGTGTCTGAATGCCAAAATGCCCCATGAGGAGATGGTTCAGAGGTGAGAGAAGCAGGGACATGAAGGAGGTGGGAGGAAGCCAGTGACTCACCTTGCCCAGAGGACATACTCCAGGACTTGGATCTGTGGGGAGGTGTTCCCCAAGCTTGTGCCTATCCTGATATGCCCTTCCTTGGAGTGGCAGGTCCCTGCAGAGCAGCTGGGGCAGGGAGTCATGGGTCTTTCAATCCTGTTCCTGCAGCTGGAGGCGCGCCAAGTGTGGCCCTGATGAGATGAGGGTGCTCCCGCTGGACAGATAATAGCTGAGCAATTCAGAGCTCTCTAATCTAGGAGTACTCTTGCAGGCATCGGCTAAATGACCCTCTTCACAGGACCACTCCAGCCAGCTCCCAGACTAATGGGCATCCCTCCCAGCTTATCCCCTCTTCTCCACCTGTAAGTCCCAGAAAATATGAATCCGACCCCATGACCCTCCTCTCATAAGCATGGACTCGGGTGTAGTCCAATAGTGGAGACTGGTGCAGGCACTTGTCTCCCAGGGCACTGATGGGCTCTGGAGAGCTGAATGACCCCTGGGAATGGGGAGAAGGATTGAGGCTGTGTTGGTGGGGGGAGTGCTGGGTTTGGGCTGTGGATAGGTGCAGGGCATGGCTTTGTAACCCCACAGCACCCCCCAGGGCATGCACTCAGCCCCCCAGGAATGCCAGCCCCTCCTGCTACCCAGCCAGCAGCCTGGCTGTCAGCCTGCAGCTGACATCTCCACATCCTCCATCTCTGCCACCGGCCGGTGGAGCATCCTCACAGAGGAGCTTTCAAGTGGAACGGAAACGCCTAATGAAGGCCGACTTCATTAACCAGGGCTGTCAGTGGGATGATTGCTGCCTTCCTGAACCACTCTGTGAGCAATGAATCTGTGAGGAGAGGTGAGGAGAGGAGAAGGAGTCAGTCCAAATACCTCTAACCTGCTGGCAAGGGCACCATGATCTGTTTAGGGAGCTGGGGACGAACAGGCAGCCCTCAGGGCTGGAGACAGAGCCCATCTGGCTCCAGAGGAGAGTGGCTCTCTCTCTCTTTTCTCTCTCCTCTCACACTGCTCCTTTTCTATCTTCTCAGCCAAGAGCTGTGAGTGCTGGATCTGGCCATTGAATCCCCCTGGGGCACAGCTGGGTCCTGTTCTAACACGCAGGTGGGACCTGGTATGACCTGCAGTGATCCAAGGCTTTGGGATGCTGCTATCTGGACAGGGACATGGTGCTTGCAAGTGGTCCAGCAGGCTCCACATTGCTTTTGGCATCTCTATCAGCCCTGTTTCCATACTGCAGCATCCTACAGACTGGTTTCCTGAAAAAGCTCCCTCTCCAAGCCTGGAAAACCTTTACCCATGTGAGGGGCTGTGCACACTCCCTGTCTTCCCTCCTGGGAACCTCCAAGCACCCCTGATGGGGTGATTTGGAACAGACCTGTGGAGCATCAGAGCCCCAGCACGCCACTGCCTCTCCTCTTAATCAGCTAATTGTGTGTTTGGGGTTTCAGGCAAGGGCCCCAGCCTGGTGTTGCCATATCAACCACATCAGCTTCACTTTCAAACATTTACCAAGCAGGCTTGAAATGTGGAGGGGGGGCGGTGGTGAATTAAAAGAGGAGAGGAAGCCAAACAGAGGGTTGATGGGAGGGGAGAGAGTAAAAGGGCTGCCTGTGTCTCTTTCACTACCCCACGCTGAGTCCTGCAGGGCAGAAAGCTCTGATTAAAACAGCTCTTGCTGGGACTCAGAGGCTTTTTGGGTAACAAAAAAATGCCCTTGCCTGCTGGAGACTGTCTGGGGCACTACTGGGGATGGGATCACATTGGTTCCTTTGGCAAGGTGAGGGGAGGGCTGTGAGATGAGGGTGCACAGGACCCTGAGCAGGTTTAGGGATGGGTGGTACGTGCTGGTTCTGGAGACTACCACCCCCAAAGTTGGCTGGGCTGGTGGTGCAGGCAGCTGGTGGGATGGCTCAGTGGAAGAGCTTAAAAAAGGTGGCTTGGGGTGTGATGTGGGACTTACAGCTCAGAGGGTCTGTCCCCTCTTTGTTCCCAACCTGCTGTCATCCCAAGGTACAGAGCAGGACCCCTGCTCCTAGGAGCACTGGCCCCCACTAGCATGTGCCTGCCCTGCTTTCTGGAGCTGGGTTGATTGTCTACTCTGCTCCCTGGCTGTGATTCTGTCCCTCCTCTCTTCTTCCAAACCCACATTTTCGCCCCGCTTGACCTATCCGTGAGCTGGAACAGCCCTTCCAGCCCTGCAAAGCAGGCTATGGGCTGCTTTTTCATGCTGGCACTGATATGGCATGAGCTCTTCTTTGCCTGCCAGCCCTGCTGCAGCCTCTCAGCAGTGGCCTGCATGATGCAGGCAAGGGAACTGCCCCAGGAGGGGAAATGGAGGTGGATGTGTGTTCCTTCTTCAGTTCATGCAGCTTCCTCTGAAAACCCATTTAAGAGATCAAAATTTTATAGTCTGAGCCATGCTAGAGCCCAGAGCTGAGCATATTTTAGTTACTTGCAGATTTTGGGCAAAGGAGAGCCATGGCATGTACAGGAGACATCAGCTGCTGCAGATGCACAGAGGAGATGGTCAGGAGGCAGGGCAGATCAGAGGAAGGACAACATACAAAGAAACCAAGTTTTAGAGGGTGACATGTGGCCTTCTTGGCATCCTCTCCCTTGGTATGGGCCTTGCTCTGGCATCTGACTGCCTCTGCCCTATTCCTCTACCCCCCAGAATCCCCTGGCTGGGCTCTGACACCCACCTGAGTGCAATGTGAGCCTGGTAGCACAAGGCCATGGCCCTGGCTGTGAAGCAGAGGCAGACAGTCCCTTTTGCCTTTTCATTGCTAAGGCTTCAACATGTAGGACTGCTTCCCTTGAAGGCCTCCTGTTCCTCCTCCTCTGTAGTGAGCAGATCACTCCATCCTTTCACGCTGGCCATGTGGCTCAGCTGTGAATTGCTGTGGGCAAGGCTGCTCCTCAGCAGTTTCTTGGTCTGGAGAAGACCCCATGTACCCTGCTGCCTCCTGGCCATGCACCTCCTCCCTGCCATGCTTTGCTCCTCAGAGCCCCAGACCCCCGAAGACCAGTGCTTGTGGAGGGAAGGAGCTGGAAGAAGACTGTTTCTCTGGAATGAGCTCTCTCCTTCTTCTCCCAGGCATCTGTGCAATCTTCACATGCCCCGACAGCCGGCACCAGCAGAAACTGACTCCTCATACTCCTCACGAGGATTTCAGGCACCTGTGCCATACCCAGTGGCCTGGGGGATCCTGCCCTCACCACAGCTCCTTCCTGTGGCCTGTGGATCCCCCGTGAGTCCCCTGTCCCACCTGTTATTTCTGTGGTGACAAGAGCTGCTGAAGTGGCCATGGTCTGTGGGATGGCTACTGTGAGCCTCAGGCTGGGGGTGGGTGCAGAGGTCAGCAGCAGGAGCATAGCTCAGGCTTTGCAGGGCAAGCTCTGGGATTGCTCACAATTTGCAAACAGCCTGAGACAGTTTGGCCATCACAGTTAGCTTATCAGCCTTGCTGAGCACCCTTGAGTGGCCCAGATGGCTTTCTGCTGACAGAGTGCAGCCCTGGCAGCTCTCATCTGCTGGAGATGCTGTGTGGGCAGACCTCCTGCCTTCTCCTGTATGCCCTCAGGGGCTGGTGTGCTCAGTGCTGGGTTCTGGGACTCACCCAGACCTTACCACCGTGCAAATCTGGGCATCAACAGAGCAGGAAGGCAAATCCTCCCTCTCAGGGCTGTGTGTTTGCTGCTACCTCCGTGGATGGAGCAGTCTGGGAGGTTTCAGTGGGATGCTTTGTGCCATTAGTTATGCTTGCTGGGCAGGATACCCTGGTATATTGCTCCTGGATCCTGCACACTGCCCGTGGCTTCTTGACTATGCCCCAAGCACCAGTCAGGAGCTGGGACAAGGACTTCCCTAGTCACAGCTGTGCCACAGCCACCAGGACAGGTTGCAACTTCCTAGCTGCTGCCTGCTTTGTCACAAACATCCTGCTTTGTTCTCCATCCTCACCATGTGTCCTTTGACAGGGAAAAGCCTCCAAGCCATTATTCTTGGGCTGTTCTCCCATGCAGATTCAGAAGGAGATGGTCAGTGTGACCGCGGTGCAGGTGGCAGGGAGGAGGAGTGTAGTGTGCCATGACCCTTCATCCCAGCCCAGGAAGCTCATATGTAGCACATATGGGCCTCTGAGTGCTGGACATGAGGCTCTTTTCTGGGCAGCTTTTTCTGTGAGTTTTACATCTGCTTGCAACATTTCCAATGGCTTGATTTACTGTAATTCCTCTGGAAAGCAACTTTTGTGATTGCTAGCCTGGAGATCTCAAGCTGGACTTAAACAACAGGATCCTAAAGAGGCCATGAATAATTGAGCCTAATAAATATTAATAGCAGTGGCAGGGCATGTAATTGCAAGGAGTGTTCTGGAAACACAGCTCTGCAGGGAAATGTGCACTCTCAGCAGGCCGGGGCAGAGCCCAGTTAACACTGGTGCTGCCAGGCCATGCAGAGCTGTGCCCTGCCAGCCCAGCCACCCTCCCCTAGGGTTAGTGGTGGCCAGGGGCAGGGGATGCTGGCCACTGTGTAAGTTTTCAGCTGTCTGTGCTTCACAGAGGGTCTCTCCTCCATAACCTGATCTCCTGTTGAACGAGCAGACTTGCAGCATCCACTGCATCATTTGGCAGGGATGTTGTCTGACTCTGAGCTATCCTCATCCCTCAGGTGTCCTGGAGGACCTGGGACACCCACTCCAGAAAGTCCTGCCTGCACGCACCTACAAGCCATAGGAGGAATGCTCCAAACTGAAGTCAGTCTATGGATGTTCCTGGCTCTTTTTCCACAAATACCAGATCATCTGTCTGTGGCCAGATTTTCAACAAGACTGTCCCATGCATCACAAAAAATGAATGCACTGCAAAATCTGTCTCCCAAGGCCAGGTGATATCACAAAGACACAGTCTAAGCTTTGTATGACCTAACAAATCCTCCAAAGTTGGGATGAGTGAAGACAAGACCAAGTGAAGAGGTATGCACGGATTTTCTATTTGTGACAGGACAGTGATGGGAGTGCATGAGGCCATCTCTCCTGACTGAGGGATGTCCTGCAGGGAAAGATTGAACTTGTTACTTGAACTCTTGCTGAGCCATTGAGTAGAGCTTGAGCAGATGCAGGATCCTAGCCAAAGTAGTTGAGCTTTTTGTATAAAATACAACAAAACTAAAGACAAAACCCAACTGTACTCTTCCTGGGGTTCTCTAGTCCCTCACCTAATACTATACCTGAAGCAGTGCTCACCCTTGTGGCTTTGCCAATACCTCATCAAACAGTATTTCCCAATCTTGTCTCTGTTTTTCGAGGCAGATGAGGAAAAGGAGTCACAAGTGCTTGCATGGAAGTGCAATGTGTGGGTTGGAGACGTGTACATGAAGGCTTTGCCAGAGCTTTCTGGGTGTTGTGATTCAGAGAGGGGGCCTTGTGGTGGTGCCCTTTTGCAAAAAAAATTGGCTTTGCTACCTGGTGTTGAGGGTGTGATGAAGGCTTCTGTATGATGTACAGAAGAATTGAACAGAAAAACCCCTAAGCTTAGGGCAAGACCTGGGGGTAGTTTGAGTAGGATGTTGTCCACAAGTTCCTGCTTGAAAATTGTGGTGCTTGGGCAGCTGAAGGCCTGTGAATGCTTGGCAAGGGTATTGTATCCTCTGCAGGAGCTTCTCCCACACTGAACAAGTGCTTCTTTTCCCCAAGCTGCCTGGCTGTTGAGACTGCATCTTGCAAATGCGGTTTCAGACAATAACAGCTTGCAATTATGCAGTGCTTTCAAAACCAAGATATCCTGAATTTCGTTAACGTCTTTGTATAAAACTAGCTGAGGCTGCTTTTGGGATGCAAAGCTCCAGCCTGTGCGGAAACATCGCAGCTGGATCACCCAAATCTTTATTCTATTCTGGAGATAGATCATCCTGAAGGAGATTTCAGGGCGTTGCTGTCTGCCTGGGACATACTGCCTGGGCTGAGGCAGAGCAGAGGGTGCACAGAGACATCCTGGGGTCTCTGACCCCCACTTTCTGTGATTTCTGTTGCAGTATGGGTTCAGGAGGAGGGCTGGGGGTGGGGATTATCCATGCAGGAGTCAAAGGGCTCTGTGTTCTCTGGGGGAGAGAGAGATGTGATTTGGTGAGGATCAGTACAGGAAGTGGGAATTGCTGTAGGACACATTATGTGGCAGCATCTCAGAAATCATTTCTCAGCATGCAAAGGACAAGCAAGGATTTCCTGAGGGAAAGCTGTGCTGGCCTCCAAGGGTCACCACCAACAGCTTGACAGCTGATGAATGGCCAGTAATGACTGAAGCACCTGGAGGCTGACACAGGGCTTTCCATCAGCAATGAGGATACCCACAGTGTATCCTCAAGCCTCAAACCAAGCCTCAGGTGCCACTAGATGAGGATGGCTGACACCTGACACAGCCTCAGTGCAAAGGGATTAGATAAATGTGAACACTAAGACTGTGAAATTCGTCAAGGGGGATGCAAAGCTCAGCCCTGAGGTGCAATGACCCAGGCAGGGAGCTGAGCACGGAGCAGCAGCAGTGGTGGGAAGGACCTGTGTATTATCGTGGACTCTGGGCTGAACAAGAGCCAAGAGAGCACTCTTGTCGTGGAAAAGGGAAACCACATCCTGGACTACATTAGGAGGAGAGTGTCCAGCAGATTAAGGGAAGTTATTATCCCCGCTCCTTGGCACTGGGCGTGATGCACACATCACAGAAGCTATTCTTGAATTGCTTCTAACAGCGGCTCTCCCTCAGTTCCTCTGTTGATACCGGGAGGTGAAGATACAGATGATGATACAGGGGTTACTGCAGGAGCAAGAAAGGAGCTGTGGTCTTATCTCAAGGCACTTGGAGCACCTGCTTGGGAAATACATAGTCTTTCCTAAGTCCCATATAGTTCAAATGACACATTTGGGGAAATAAGGATCTTTACACTAGGATATTAACTTGTCTTTTGGATGAAAAACTAATGAAAAATTTCGTTGTGAAGAGCCTGGAGGCTCTTTTTCTGTGATAACATATACCTCAAAATGTAGGAATACTGCAATGCTTGTAGTCACTCTGAGTTGCTGTGCAGTCACTCTGCAGCTGAAAGACAGTAATACTTCATCTGCTGTACTGCTTTCAGGATGGAAAACTGCTTCAGCTGTAGTTGAAAGTGTGAAAAAATGAGTGGTCAGCAGTTTGGTTGACCATTGCTCCGTGCTGCTGACAGTGCTGGAGCTCTTTGAGGAAGCAGGCAGCAGAAATCAGTATTTGCCAGGGGCTGACTGCCCAGAGTCTGTGTTGCACGGCGAATGTTCACATCAGTGTTTTCTCAGTCCTTTTTCCTTTCTGACTGTGTCCAAAATTTGGTGTTTCAGGTGAGACCTATCTGTCATGGATAGGCACATTTGCCCCCCAGGGTTAAATTAACACCTGGGCGAGAGGTGGGCGAGAGGAACTCACATAATTTTGGGGATTATCACAGGTATCTGCACTGGGTGTTGTGTTTTGTGGGAGTGGTCTTAGTGCCGGGTGAAGCCATTGCCGGGCTGTCAACACTTCAGAGGGATCCAGCATCACATGGCAAGGCTGGCAAGGAGGCACACTAGAGAGGTGGTGACATGGGTGGGCTGGTGACAAGTGGCTGGGGCAGACATTCAAGCCAGTGGGATGGGCAAGCTTGTGACAAGTGGCTCTGGAGGTGGCAAGCCTCCTTCAACAGGGAATCAAGGGCAGTAGTGGATGCCCTGGGAGAGCTTTGCCCCAAACTTGTGCCTTCATGGGTGATTGCAGAGCATCAGTCCCCAAATCCGCTCCACTTTTCAAAGCTTTTAAGCTCCCTGGGCTTTACTATGCTCAAAGGCAGCTGCATTGAAAGAATGTTTTCCCTTTGTAAACAGATGCAGCGACCTGCTTAGGACTGATCCTGTGAGGCAGGGCTTCAAATTCAATTTGTTTCCATCATATCTGTGAATAGTTCGGTAAATTGATTTTTGAGAATAAAAATGTATTGACAGTGATTATAGCTGTTAAATAGAATTTTAAATACAAGATGAGACTTATGATCATTGAATTGTTCACCTGAGGGATGCAAAATATGTACAGCAAACAGTATTTTTCTAAGATGTCACATAAATCTCTGACCTTTATTTTTCATGAGATGACTCCAATTTCCATCTTTTTCAAGAGAGGAAGCCCCGAAAAAGTCATGGAGTGCAGCTGATGATCCCTAAACCTGCAATTTATGCGACTGTTGTAATCTCCGCACAACCGTAACTGATGAATATGCATCACATCATTTCTATGCGTGGCAGAAAGCAACCTACTTCTGTCCCCTAACAAGCCATGGTAGGTCTGGCTGCAAATTCCTGAGACTCGTGCCCTCAGTGGGGCTGTGGGATTTCAGAGAGGGACTCAGGGATTTCAGGGAAAACCCTGAGTCCAGAGCTGGTCTGCAGGTCAATACCATATCTATTCATCTGTTCCATGGGTGTCAGTGTGCTGATCTGTTCCTGTCTCCTCTTAAGACCACTTAAGGCAGGGTTTGGGGCACAGTGAGGCACCCCAGAGGTGGCCCTAAATTAACATCTCGAAGCTGAAGCCGCAGAGATGTGATAGACACAGAAGAATGGCCGAGTGACACTCTAATGAGCGTTAATGGGAGGTCAGAATGAAATCCTGCCGGCTCATTAGCAAGGGAAGAGGTGCCATCTGTTATGGCTGGCAGGTTCCCTGCCACAGTTTGTGGAGGGGGGCTACTGCTTCTGTGGGGTTGTGGGGAGGCAAGACCCCTGCCTGGGAGGGCTGCTTTGCATGTGACAGCCAGGAACCAGTGCTGGGTAGTATTGTGTGTGAGAGCTTCCTTTGCCCAGATGGGATCTGCCTTGGCACTAGGAAGAGTCCCTGTGCACTCTCATTTTGTTGATGACCCCCCCAGCTCTTCCCAGCCTGGCCAGTGAGGCAGCAGAACTGGTACAGAACTCGTGAGAGGATGAGCTTTGATCCTGCCAAAGGAGGCTGATGGCCTTCCTGTGAGTGCCCACAACCCAGACTCTTCCCTCTCAGCCGGCTGGCAGTGACACAAGGATGCTGGCTGGGCTCTCCAGGCATAGCCTGGAGGTCTGTTGTTGCTTGCAGGTCCTGAATGCCCACAAACCCTTCAGGACTGAGAGATTTGGGGCTGCAAGCCAGGCAGTGGAGTTTGAAGAGCTGTGACTATCACTGGGAAATACTGTGTGTGAGATACTTCCTCTGGATGGAAGGGAAGTTGCCTAGGGTCTCCTGTTTGTCTCTGGTCTTCCCAGCCCCTCTCAATGCAGCCTGTAGGCCAGCAGAACCTGCAGCAGGACCAGCTTTGATCCTTCCCACAGAACATGACCCTCAGACCAATCCCACCATACCATGCTCATGCACAGCTCATGGACAGGAGTCAGCCTCATGTTGCTGTGCCTGTTGTTCTCTCAAATCTGGAGCTGAGCCAGGAGACAAGCAGCAAGCACAGAGCAGAAAAAAGTCTGGAGATGAAGCTGTGAACCTTTCTGGAGCTGTGCGTTGGTTCATGGAGAGGTTGTACTGTCTGCTGCCCAAATTCCTGCAAGTGGTGGCTGGCTCCTGTGTCCGGAGTGCCTGGCTAAGCCAGAGCAGGTCACACGTCAGCGTCCCTGCGAGGCTGACTCACGCCCTGCCCACCCAGTGCCCGGTGACTATCATGGCAGTGCTTCCTCTGGCTGCAGTGAGGCTGCTGCCTCAGCCTGGGCCACCAGGCACCTCTGTCCTAACTGCTCCAAAATTTGTCCTGCTCCTTCTCCCAGCTTGGCCACTCCTGTGGAGCACAGCTGAGCCTCACTCCCCCAAGAGCCTGAGCAACATAGACCTGACCCAGTGAGAGAAGCCTCCGCAGAGCTGGGGTCTGCCTGCTCCCTGGGATCTCTGCAGAACTGCAAAGCCCTTGAGCCTGGGCACTGGACGGGAGGGACTGGAACTGTGGCTGTGGGTCGTGACTGTGCTGGATTAGTGTTTGTGCTCAGCAACAGAACAGGGAGCACCTGCCAGAAAGGAGCTAGTTGGCAAAAGCAGATGCAAATGGGATGTTGAGCAGTATAAAACTGTGAATGCTTCTGGGAAATATGCATGGCTGACCACAGCAATGATGATGATGATGAGGTACTGCAAAAACACATCCTCATCTTTTATATCTATTTCCCAAAAGAAAGAAAATGCTGTTATGCAAGATGCAGAAAGGAAAGCAATGTCTGTACTCAGTGTTTGGGAAGACATAAGGAAGACTGTGAAATATTTTCCAGTTTATCAGGCACTATAGGGGAAGAAGACATACACCACGGGCAAATATTTCAAAAGTAGCTGCCTGCATAAATTGTACCCAAGAGCCTTGTAAAATGGGCTGAGGGATCTTAGCTGCAATTGTCTTTATTTCTTTTACAACTGGAATTTCCCTGGTGCTCCCAGGAGGTGCTGGGGCTGACAGACCTCTGCTGGGTATTTCTCTGCTCAGGCATCCACATTCCCTAAAGCACAGAACATCCTTCATGGGAGTCAGGCCTACAGAGATGACACTGCTCTTACTTCAAGCATCTTGAAAGAAGACTGGCTGGTTCCCCTTTCTGGGAAAAGCACAAGCAGAGTAAAGCAAAGGCAATGCAATTCCCACATGAGGTTTTAAAGGGTAATAGGAACACATCCCATGGGAAGGGGTCCACTTTGTGTAGCCCTTCACTTCTGCCTCCTCCATTCTTGTGTTGAGAAGCTTGTGGAGAGAGATCACTTCTCCCTCAACAAGGGGACACCCTGTGTCTTGCTGCTGGGAGACAGCACCTCGTTTTGGTGTGCATGGATTTTAATGGGGCTTTTTTTTTTTGTAGCCCTTTGGAGATTTGACCACGAGTCTGCAGAATTGTCTCCTACAAAGAAAACATCCTAATGGTGCATAGTTGCTGCTTCTTGACAACCTGCCTCATAAAACAGGTCTCCAGAATAACTTCCAACTGATTTTGTCAATTCCACAGCTTTTTACGGCCATTTCTGGTCATTTCCTGTGCTTTAAAAGGTATTCCAGATACCGTAGAAAATGCAGTGGATGTGGGAGTCCCTGTGAGAGTTTGGAGACCTCAGGTTGCCCTGAGCTGCGGAGAAGCAGGAGGTGGCTTAGGACACGAGGGTCCAGTAGCCATCTGTGAGGAAGTGACACCTGCCAGCGTATTCCTCCAGGACCAGCTCTGGGCCTGATGACATTCAGCATGATAGGAAATGAATATTAAACAATTGTAGATGAGATCTGCAGGCACAAGGAGACAAGCAAGAAACTAAAACATTGCAAGGACTGGGCATCCACACAGCCACTAGTGAGACTTGGGGTTGTGAGAAGCTCATCAGATGTTCCCTCAGGCCAGAGGCTTTTTGAGACTGAGGAGAATGCAGCCTGCACTTGCTTCAGACAGACTGATCTGTCTGGAAACCTGGTTCTTTTCTGAATCTGTTGTCTGCAAAAGCCCTCCTCCACTGCTTTGCCCTGTGAAGTTTTGGGCGACACAGAAACATGGGTCTGCAGCTATGCTGGGCATTGCTTGCAGGTTCTCTGAACACATAAAAATTACTATCTTTTGAGGCTGACAGAGCAATAGTTTTGGCAACACTACTGAGCTGTTAAAAGGCAGAAGGGCACAACTCTTTCATGCTGATCTCATGAAGTGATTGCTCTTCTCTTCTGACCTCTCATTATACCACATCTGTGGAGCACAGCTGAGCCTTGCTCCCCTGAGAGCCCGAGCAACACAGACCTGATCTGGGGAGAGAAGCCCTTGCAGAGCTGGGGTCTGCCTGCTCCCTGGGATCTCTGCATGACTGCAAAGCCCTTGAGCCTGGACAGTGTATGTGGCACTGGACTGGAGGGACTAGAACTGGAATGTGTTAAGGTTTCAGCCCACTCACACCAGGAGAAACATTGATAAACTGGAGTGAATTCAGCAGAGGCCATTAAATGGCTTGGGCCGGAGCTCCTGCCCTAAAATAGAAGCTGGGGAGCTGGGCTTGTCCACCTGTGAGAGGGATGGTTTGGGGGAGACCTAAGTGCAGCTCCCCAACATCTGTGGGTGGATTATTGAGAAGCTTGAGCCAAGCATTTAATGGAGGTGCACAATGGGATGCATGAGTGAGAGTGATCTAACTTACAGAGCAGGAAAATTATCCTCATGGGCATAGTCACATGTTTGAAGAGGGGCCTGGAGAACAGGAGGGATCTCCAGCCTTAGGTGATGTCAAGATGCTGATGGGCATCCTGCACAACCTGGTTCAACCAAAGTGATTCTGTGATTTTCAGATCCCACCGTGGCCTGTTTTGTGTGAAGGTTGGATTTGAGACCTTGTTTGGTCTGTAAGTTCCTAAGGTGGATTTGTAAGTCTGTGAAGGTGTAGGAAGGAGACTGGGGAGATCAGCAACTGGAAGTGGTCTTGCGCAGAGTGAGCCTGAAGAAAGGGTAGGGGAAAGCTGGATACTTGGGGGGAGGACAGCCTGCTCTACTCAGGCCTGCTCTACCACCAGTCCCTGGTGCCTAGTCTGAGACGGGAGGAGAATTTGCCTTGGCAGGGACCTGTTTGGAGCACAGGACTCTTGGAGCTGGTGGAGAAAAGCAGGACCAAGCAGCATAAGGAGTCAGACAAGTTGGATAAGGAATAAAGCCAATTTCTATCATATCCTTCTCGATCTGGACTCATCCAACATGCTCTTCTGCCAGCTCCAGAGGAGATGGGAGAGGGGAAATTAATGGAGCTGCTTGGAAAGCATTTGCAAATGCTTTGGCCTCATGCTGAGTGCTGTGGGACAAGTCTCTGAGAGTGATGTGGGGCTGAGGGTCCTGAGCAGTGCTGGGGCCTGACTTGCTCGGGTGCTGGTGGCCAGAACTACCTTCTAGGGAAAAAAGCAGTGAGACGCTGACATCTGCATCAGGAGTGGAGCGGGGCATGAGGTTACGCCTACGCCTCAGAGGAAGGAGGTTGTAAATCAGGGAATGGTAGGGTGCACAGGGCAAGGAAGATGTCTGGGTTGTCTCAGCATCTGGTGGGACCTGTGTTCATCAGTGATTAATGAAGAAACTGCTGTGTCTGGATGAGGTGATTAAATATGCACAACAAAGCCACCAGGCACCGCGGCCAGCTGGCGCAGAGAGCCTTGGGCCGAGCTCTCTCATCCCTGGATGGAGGGGCCGCATTCCCCCATTCCTGGAGCCTGGTCCCTGGCTCTGCTCACCCCCATGCATTCAGCTTGGCATTAGCTGGCCTGGCTCAGAGGCCTGCGACACAGCATGCAGGCAGTTCGCCAGCACATGCAGGGATAGTACAGTGATGCCGCTCACCCTGAGCATCACTTCAGGACAACACCATCACTCTGCAGCAATGAAACAGGAGGAACCAGTGCAAGAAAGTCTTCTGAAGCTACAGGTGATTCCTGTTTTTTTGGCTGAGAGAGCAGGGGCTGCAGCTCTAGAGAAACCAATGGGAAAAGGGACAAACACAAAAGGCCACTGCAGTTTATCTTTTCCCAAGAGTCACAAAGGTCATAAAGTTGGGAAGTAATGTCTATGTGCTGTCCTCTGCCTACTTTTATTCTTGCTCGCCCCTCATCCACGGACAGTTAGTGACCCAAAAACCTACCCTATCTGATCATGTCCCTGTGACTCTCTGGGATGATTTTGTCTTCCCAACTAGCAAGAAACTGTCATCTATCTTGCCGTGGCTCAAGGAGAAGGCATTCATCAGTGCTCTGGTTTCCCTGTGTCCCCTGATCATTCTGGGGTCCTCAGTGCTCCTCTGGCATCTTTCCTGACTGGAAAGCCCATGTTTTTCAACTTTCACCCACATGGCTTTCAGGAACATTCTTGCTAAGAAAAAATAAAGAAAATAAGAAAAATAGAAAAACAATTGCAAGTACTTTTAATGTTTTTTCTCTGATTGTGTTCCTCAGTTTAATTAATTAGGCTGTTTGTCTCAAAATCTCCCCTCTACATCTGAGCTATGTTTCTGGTTGAACTGACCAGGTTTTGAGTCCAAGTTGTTCTGTTTGTATTACCAGCAAAACTTTGGGTTCTCATGCCTGGAAGACATCACACTGGGAACAGCTGGACAAGCTGGGGAGGGGATGGGATCTTCTGTATCTGAGACACCGCAGATGGGGCACTCAGGGTCCTTGCATCTAGGCCATCGGAATCTCTGGTCACCTTGTGCCCTGCCAAAATCCTGCTGTGCTTAGCCTGAGCTTCGTGTGTGGCAACAGCACAAGCACTGCCTGTTGCTGGCCTTAGAGCTACCCACGGGCAGGCAGGGGAGGTCCTGCCATGGCTGCAATCAAGGCCAAATACAAATTCCCCCAGCCTTTTGTTGTGCTGGCCTTGGGGAGAGTGAGGGAGCTCTGAGGAGTGAGGTGGCAGGGAGAGGAAGGAGAGAAGGACAGACCTCCCCTTTCAACATGCCTGGAGCTTGTCAGGCTTGTTTGGGTCCCTGCACTGTCAGGAAATGGGTTGTGAGCTCTGGTCCTGCTGTAGTGCCAGCACATCAGCCACTCTGTGTCCCCAAAGCCCGTGGGCATAAGGGGAGTGCATTTTATTCCACTGTCATGCTCTTACAGGCAAACTGCCCAAAGAAATGTCTCCCCCACCCCAAAAACAGTAATACTGGGGGACCTTCTGCACCATGCTGGGGGAAAACATCACATTTTGACCACAAGCTCCTCTTACAGGAGCACCGATCTCCTCTTTCCTTCCCAGCTCACCCTCGTATCTGTTCCTCAGGACTCAGGGGTGTTGTTTCTCTGCTGTTCATCCTACACTGCAGTCCACCAGGAGCCCCAGATGGCTGCACTCCCTTCTTTCTCTGTGCAATCACAGCAAGGCCAGCTGCAAGCTGCTTGCTTTATGGAGTGGCAAACATACAGGTGATCTGGGGGTCCAGAGTGAACCCTCAAGCCTGTGAGTAGAGAGAGGACAGCCTGTTTCTTTTGACAGGGACAGAGGCTTTTACTTGAAGGAAAGCTGCAGAAGCCTCAGCACACAGCTGGATGGCTTTTCTCTGATGTTGGGTGGGTGTCTGGGCCACAAGGGTTTGAAGGCTGCAAAATCCAGAGCTGATCAAATAATGAACAACTCCAGGCAACATCTACTGAGGCATGAGGCAGCACAAGGACAGGGGAATCCAGCAGGAAGGGCTGTGATGGAGGCTCCACTCTGCCCTAAGCTGGCTGCTCAGCCCTGGAGGATGGTGGGCTGCCACCTCCCTGGGGGGTGAGTGTGTTAATGTGCTCAGGAGGATGGAGTAGACAGCTAGGCAGAGTTACTGGGGGAGCACGGGACACTGGGGCCCAGGCTTCTGGTGAGATGTGTTATGGACATGAATCCTTTTGGACATCTCTGGGCACATTTCCCCCAGCCTTGCTGTCTTCCTTTTCCTTCCCTATGAAGGGCGCATGCCTGATAAAACCCTCTGGTTTGCAGTGCCCCCAAGGTGGTGGGTAACTTGTGTTTGTTAGCACCAAGCCCTTCCTGGGAATTCCCTTCACAGATGCCACAGTGTTTATTAGCCCATGTGCTTTTGTGTCCGAGTATGACTGCAAAAGCTGCTTGCAGAAACAGGCTGGGACTGTTTGCAAACCTTCCAGGCTGGGTCTTTGCCTTAATCTCTGTGATTAGCTCAAATGGAAAGGAACAGCTGGGCAGCTGGCAAGCCAAGGAAATGGGACAAACATATGTGAGATCCAAAGCTTCCCAGAAATTGCAGCGTAAAGTTTAGTGCCGAGGGACTGGAAGGACAGCTCTTTAAGGGGGCATTCTTGGAGTGGGAGAAGGGAGCAGGTAGTGTGTTTGCCTAGCAGACGCTCTGGCATCCATGGAGGGGCAAGAAAGCCCTGACTGGGAAGTGAGGACAGAAGAAGGTGTGGTTCTCACTCATCTCCCCTTCTTTCTTGTTTGTCTGGGCTCCTGCTTAAATGGGTTGGTATTTAAAGGTGGAGGAGACCAGTGGATTCCTCAGTCTTAGCCCTGCACAGTGCAGATCACAGACTACTGCAACAGCTTTGAGGCAGAAGGTCTTGCTGCCTTCATGGAGATCCACAAGGGATGATGCTGATTCCCCAGTGGGCTTGGGGTGGGCCTGTGCTGCAGGTCCACCAGTTGTAGTCTTCTGCAGTCATGTCTTCTTGGCAAGCCTAAGGCCAGCACTCTGGAGTGTCCAGTGACCAGACTGTGACTGGTGACCACCTCACCAGACTGGTGAAGGTGGATGAACCCAGCACAGTGTTCAGGAAGATCCTTAAAGGGAGGTTTGGGGGTACAATCTCAGAGACAAGCTACAGTCACCTGAGAAAAGCTTTTCTAATGTCCCACATTGCTTTCTTTAGCATATATAAAATGTCTGTTTCAGCAAAACATGATAAAGACAGGCATCAGCCAAGTCTCAAGACAGCGGGAATTTCCAGAAGATTTAGAAGAAAATGGTATGCCAGTATTTGACAGGGGTACAGGGGTGATGAGAAAGATGGTGCACGTGTCTGGTGAGGCACTTAGCACTCACCCAAGCTGCAGGATATCTCTGGAAATCAAAACTTTTAAAATAAGACAGATTTTTTTCTGGAAGTCTCTGTGTGACCCAACAGATCGCAAGGCAGATAACATCAAGTGGGAAAGGAGAACAACTTGACCTCCAAGAGCTGCTTGGATGTTTGGAGCATTACCCTTATCTTTGAAGAGCTCTTGCCAAAGCGGCTGTGTGCGATCTCAGCTGGACACTTCACTCTGGCTCATTATCCCTAAGAAACGCTTAATTTTTTAGTTCCCTGTGATATGTAGGCAATTGGAAATTTCATTAGTTTCCAACAAGATCTATTATCCCAGGCAGTGAGAAGCTGACATCATAGGGATGGAAGGTGAAAAGGCACTTAATGAGAGACTGGACAGAGATTGGGTTAGTGTCTTGAGGCTGATGGTAGCATGTTGGGGTCCTGTTGGGGTACCCTGAGCAGAGTTTACTCTCAAGAGAATCTGGAGACAGGCAGAGGTGTGAGGTTGTATGTCTCTCTGTAGCAGCCTCCCTCTTTTGAGAGTGTTTTGTGTATTTTCAAGCACCTTTGCATTTGTGCTCCAAACCCTGATCCCCAAATCTGACCGATCTTTGCAGGTGCTGGTTCTGTCCTGGCACAGGGTGAGGCAGCTGAGGTGGTCACACAACTTCTGCAGCAGCGGGGAGGGAGTCTCTCATGCCAGGTGTGCTCAGGGTACCCTGTCAGACTGGGGTGTGGCAGTGCTGAGGACTGCATGCTCATTTCCTTCTCCTGAGTAGTGTCACCCCTCTAGAAAGCCAGGTATGGCACTGCTGGGGTCCTGCTGTTTGGAAAGGGAAATACTGTAGTGCTCCTAAAGAAATTCTGCTATCAAAAAAGCTTGTGAGGCCATTTCCTGATTCTGGAGGCATGAGATGAATTGGAGGGGAGTGGGGTAGCACATCTGTGTGGGGTTTGAAGCTCCTTATCTGGAACTCTAAAGCCCACAACACTGCTAGCATCATGGATAACAATGCCCTTTGTCCATGCCCATACAGAAGCAGCAGCAGATGTTCTGAACTTTTCTCCTTGCCTCCTCTGCTCTGGATTTTCTCTCCTACACTGAGTTTCCATTTTTGGCCACAAAGCTTTGCCAATCGTATCATGAAGGGATGCTACATTGTGCAGTGAGGAGGGAAGACAATTTCGATTTCCCAGGATTTTAGTGCAAATATCCTTACTCTGGGCAGCTGGCATGCAGCTCAGAAAGGGAACGGGCACTGGGCTTGTAGATCCCTTCACAGTCAGGCTACTAGAGGTGGGAGCACAGGGTGAATTCAGGAGAGCAGGAACACCTCCAAAACTTTCCACACGGCACTGGCACACAGTCCTCTGCTGCTACATCTTCCTGCTCTCCCTCCAGGGAGGCTGTTTTGCAATGCTGGCAATTCTCACAGAGATCTTCAGCACTGGAGCAGAGCCCTGCGCAGATGGGAATTAGGGCCATGGCCCTTGTGATCTTTCTAGGAGTACAAAATTCCCATCCTGATTACAAACACAATCAGTTACTGGTGGGATACATGGGGCATAATCTGGTCGGAATCTCATCTTGGCAACCTTGAGCTCCTTCAGACTCCTGCAACTTGTAGGGTCTGCTCTGCAACCAAGGTGTCGGGGCAAGACCCACAGGGGGAGGCAGGAATGGGACATCTGTTCCTAAGATGCGGAACTGGACCTTCAGTGCAGAGTGCGGGGCCCCTTGGGCTTGTTCAGAGATACCCATCAGCTGGGCCACCAGAGACAGACTAGCTTGGAATGTCCCAGGGATGTCCCTCTGTGCAGTGGGAACATGCCACAACAGCCTGGAAGTGTTGAAACCACCTCACAGCCTCCATCACCCTCAGCAAAGGGCAAGGGGCCCTGTGTGTCACACGGAACTGCTTGCCAAGGGGAGTCAGAAGAGGAGAAGCACCCACCAGCCCCCAGGGAAAACACTGAGCCAGCCAGAAGCTGAGCTCTGGAGTTTGGTGGGTGGCAGCTGGCAATGTGTGATGGTCCAGGAACAGTGCGAGGGGATGGAAATTCCCTTTGGGGCTGGGGATCATGCGAGTGGCTGTTTACAGCAAGGGAAGAACTGTGGGCCAGAAGCTGGGTGACCTCCTGACAGTATCTGCCTGCCAAGGCTCTGGAGAGATGACAGGGATGGAGACAGAACACACCAGTCCATCAGGACAGAGCAGCTCTGGGCTGTGGAAAGTACCAGATAGTCCAAGGCAGATTTCTCTCTCATCTTTGCAGTTTAGAGAGGAATGATTTGGGCTCTTTTTCAGAAGACATGCCAGCTTCCTCACTGTTTTTCAGGTAAGAGCCATTTTCCAGGGCAACTTTGTCCTGTGGAGTGAGAAGTTGCTCACAATTTGGAAGCACAGGGTTACAATGGGCGTTTGGGTCAGATTCATCCTGAGCTATGACCTGATGGCACCACCTGAAGTGCTTCAGGCTGTCTGAGGATTTGGAAATATTCTCCCATCTCCACAAATGACACTAGCTCTCCTTCCCTGGGGAAGCTGTGAGTCCTAGCTGCACATTGTAGGATTTCCTTGTGATATTCTAGGTGGAAGTTGTACCTGATGTTTCTTCTTCTGTGGAGTGTTGGTGATGGATACTGGACATTGTACCTGTGAGAGAGCTCATCATCACAGTTATTGTAGGGGACTGTTTGTTCCCTATTATATTGTAGACTGTTTGCCATGACCGGGGTGAGGGAGAACTGCATATGAATCTCTGGCCTGGCCCTGCAGTTTTGAGATGGCAAATGGGTTTGATGAATATTGTCATGGGACAAATCTGATGGGACACCATGTGTTTGGCTGCCTCTGAAGGCAGCACATGAGTCTCCTATCCCATAGAGACATCTGTTAAGGCTTCCCCAGTGCCATAAATGGAGGTTCTTGCTTGGATATGAACCAGCAGCACAGAATCAGAGAACGTTTTGGGTTGGAAGGGATCTTAAGGATCATCTCACGCCAAACGCCCTCCCCCTTCCACTAGACCAAATTTCTCAGAGCTCCATCCAACCTGGCCTTGAACACTGCCAGGGATGGGACATCCACAACTTCTCTGAGCAACCTGTGCAGTGTCTCAACACCGTCTTCCTAATGTCTAACCAAAACCTCTTCCTAGTGTCTAATCTAAACTCTCGGTGTGAAGCCATTCTCTTTTGTTCTGTCACTGCATGCCCTTGTATATTGTCTCCCTCCATCTTCCTTGTAGGCTCTCTTCAGGTACTGGAAGGCCACAATTCTTTGGAGCCCTCTCTTTTGCTGGCTGAACAATCCCAGCTCTTTCCTCATAAGAGAGATGCTCCATCCCTCTGATCATCCTGGTGGCCTCCTCTGGACTCCCACAGGTCCCTGTCCTTTCTGTGCTGGGACCCCAGCTCTGGATGCAGAGCTCCAGCTGGCTCTCACCAGAGCAGAGCAGAGGGGCAGAATCCCCTCCCGCCCCTGCTGCCCACGGGGCTCTGGATGCAGCCCAGGACATGTTTGGCTCTCTGGGCTGGGAGTGCCATGGCCGGGGCATGTCCAGCCCCTCACCCAGCAGCACCCCCAAGTCCTTCTGGGCAGGGCTGCTCTGGGTCTGTTCATGCCCAGCCTGTGCTGATCATGGCGGTTGTCCAATCCAGGTGCAGCACCAGTACTTGGTCCTATTAATCTTCATTATGTTCCCATGGGTCCACTTCTAGAGTTTGTCCAGGTCCTTCTGGATGTCATCAGGTATGTCCCTCCTCATCCTTTTTTTGATGCCTTATCCCTTTTCTTCCCTGAAAGGTTGACTCCAAAGCTGAGCAATGTGAGCAGTCCCCCCCTGATGCTCGTGTGCAGAAGGACACATCAGCTCCAATGCCCTGTTTGTGATTCCCCAGTGTTTGTGGCAGACACACGTTTTGTAAGTACAGGTTATTTTGGCCACTGAAATTATTGCTACTGAACATACTGATGGACAGCAGGGCTCTCTGGGCTGTGCTTACAGAAGAGGAATGGACTTGATCGATGATGTTGATGATAGCTCCTGGCCTGCGGTCAGACAGACTGAACCTAACTGTTGCTCCCATCTTTCATGTCTATCAAATTAAATCTCCCTGACTGTTGTATCTTGACCTCAGTGGCAGAAGAAGGCTGGCTGTTGCAGTTTTTGCTTACCTGAGGCTTCCACAGCATCATGGGCATAGTTGGAGTGTGAAGCACTAACCATGGAATGGAAAGGTATTCATGTGACTTATGGCAGGTGTTCTGGTTTTGTCTGGGATAAAGGCCTTTTTGGCACTCAGTGGGGTGCTCAAAGCATTTGAGATAATGTCAGATTTGATTGGAGTGTGTTAGACTGAATTTGTATCTGTATTGTTATTTAGCTGTCAGTGGGCAGAGCTACTGTGCTTGCCATGGGGCTTGCTTGCCTCATACTACAGTATCATATATATATACTGGGGATATATATATATATATACATATATATACACACACACACATATATACACACTTGACCCTGGTGCTTCTCAGTGGCTGCTTTTTGCTTTAGCAATTTGCTGCAGTGCTGTGCAGCTTGTCACCTTCCTGTGCTGTGCCTGGGAACATTCTGATAACATCCCTACCAATGGGCCTGGGCTACCAGATGGCCAGGGCATCACTGCTGTTCCTGTGCTGCTGCAGGCTGTAACTCCAGTGTGAACTCCTAGAAAAGGGACTGTAACCTGTAGATGGAGTCCCTGGAGTGTGGATGTGGTGCGCCCCAAGGTGTCTGTGGCCATGGGTAAATCCATGTTGCAGCAGGTACTCAGTGAAGCACCTGTGGCCATGATAAGGTCATGCTGGAACATCTCTAAGCCTCTGGGGCCTTAAATATCTGCACGTCACAGCAGGCTCTCCCCTGAAGGGATTGTGGCCTGTGGATGAGTCTACAGCAGAGCTGTAGGGGAGGGGTTCATCTCAGTGTTACGCCCTGAGACACCAGGAGTGGAAATTGTCACCTTGCACTGTGGTAACATGGGATTGGAAATGCATGGTGTGAGGGTCTCTGTATCAGGAACCCCCTGAGCCAGAGGAGGACAAGCCTCACAAGAAGCGGTGCAAAAGCAGCAGTGAACCCACCTGAGCTGGCTTTGGTGCCCAGTAACTCCCCCCAAAACACTCCCTCTCCTGCCCAGTGACCACCATAACAGATGGAGCCCAAAGTCACAGACTGAGTGAATTCAATGGTCATTTTGTAGATGTTTTACAGGGATGGCCAACAGATTAAGATTAAATGCCTGTTTATAAATCAAAAGATGGGAAAGGGGAGACGACACAGTTTAATGAGGAGGTATTGGGTGGTGTGGGATGTGAACATAACCTAAATGATATCAAATAAGGGGTGAAGGTGGTACTGGATTTGTGCAGGAAAGAGTAAATTTCCTTCAGAATAACTCATATGTTGCTATGTTTTACATTTGTGGTCAAAAACAATGTTGATAACACAGGGATGTTTTTGTTATTGCTGAACAGTGTTTGCATAGTCTCAATGCCTTTCTTTTAATTTGGGAGTGCATGAGGAGTGGGGAGTGGATGCAGCTGTGACAGCTGACCCCAACCGATCAAAGATATAGCCCATAACTTTGGGTGTTGTGGTCAGCAATAAAATGTGGGGCAAAGAAAGAGGAAGAGTAGGTTTTGGGAGTTACAGCGTTTGTCTTTCCAAGCAGCCACCACACGTGATGAAGTATTTACTTCATCAGCATGATGAATGCTTTCCTGGAAGTGGTAAACACCTGCCTCCTGATGGGATAAAGTGAATTAATTCCTTATATTGTTTTTCTTGTACATGCAGCTTTTGCTTTACCTATTAAATCTTCTTTTATCTCAAGCCATGAGTTTTCTGACTTTTACCCTCCTGATTTTCTCCTCCACTCCACTTGGCACGGAATGAGTGAGCCATATGTTTAGCTGCTTACTGGGGTTAACCCACAACAGCTCATCAGCCTATTTTAAGTTAAGGCCATGTTACACCAGGGCTGTGATGGGAGGGTGAGGCCACTGCTGTGAGTTCATAGAATCACAGAATAGCTTGGGTTGGAAGGGGACTTTAAAGACTATCTCGTTCCAACCTCCCTGCCATGGGCCTTCCACTTCTACTAGACCAGGCTGCTCAATCCCCCATGGAAGCTGGCCTGGAACACCTCCAGGGATGAGGCATTCACAATTTCTCTGGGAAACCTGTGTCAGTGCCTCACCACCCTCACAGTAAAGATTTTTTTTTCCCTACTATTTTAGCTAAACCTATTCTCTTTCCATTTGAAGACATTCCCCTTGTCTCCAGTTGTCAGTAGGACATGCTCTGCCCAATTCAGCTTTGAGCCTAAGAACAGGAAGATTTGGGAACAGGCAAAACAGTTTTTGTGTCTGAAAATCTATGGGGAGATTTCAATTTGGCCTCATTTCCCTACTGAGTGGAGAGAAAAACCCAAAGGGAATGGGATAGGCCACATCTGCCAGATCAGTGTCCTGAGGGGCTTCAGGGGCTGTGGTATTTGTGTAAGGGATCTGCTGTTCCATGGGAGGTAACTGCAGGCAATGGAGTGAGCAGCTTAGAATTATACAATCACAAAATAATTTGGGTTGGAAAAGACCCTTAGGATCATCTCATTCCAACCCCTTTGACATGGGCAGGAACACCTTCCATAGTAAAGGTTGCTCAGAGCTCCATCCAGCCTGGCCTAGCATACTGCCAGGGATGGGGCACCCACAACTTTTCTGGGCAGCCTGTCCTGAGGATGCTCTCCCTGTCTGCTGATAAATGTCAACCATACCAACTGGTCTCATAAACCTCCTTATTGCTGTTATAACCTTGCCTTTGGGCACCATATGGGATTTACGATGCTGGCAACTATCACAGGGATCTTCAGTCTTTGAGCAGAGTCCTGCACAGTTGGAAATTTGGGCTGCATTCCTGGTGGTATTCTTGGTGGGGAATTCCCCGTTTGTGACTGTGACCACAGTCAGCCAGTTCTGGAGGACATGGAGCATGGCCTGCACTTATTTTCAGTTTGGCAGCCATGAACCTGTCCAGCTCTCTGCAGCAAGCATGGTCTGCTCTGCTGCCAAGGCACTGGGATGCAGTGGTACCATCAGTTGGTATGATGGTATGTCTGCCCTTTGACCTGATATTGACTGGCCTGAGCCAGATACCATCAAAGAGAATCTCTTAAACTGTCTGGGTGACTTTTTCTGGAGCTGCCATTGCAGGATCTGTGGGGCTTTGGCAGGTGGTTGCTGCCAGGAGGTGTCACAGCTTCTGGACCTGCAGCTCTTCCCTTGCTGTAAACAGGTGCTTGCTTGATCCCCATCCCCAAAGGGAATTTCCAGCCCCTCACACAATTCTGGGCCACTCACACACTGCCTGCAGCCACTTGCTGAACCACAGATGCTGGCAGGCTGGCTCTGGTGTCCTGAGCAGCATCCCAGGTCCAAACAATGTTTTTCCCATGTTCCCATGTGTCCTCTGCATCCTCTGGGATACGGCCATTTGATGATGCCCAGGTCACACGGTCAGTCTTGACTCCTGTTGGGAAGGATGAAATAGAAAAGCCTTATAAATATGACTGCTTAGATTTTGGGAATATGAAACCTACAAGCGAGATGGAAATGAAGCTTTGAGATGTATGACACCAAACCCTCGTCTAGTGAACTATGGTGTAACTAGCCAAAGGCAATTCCCCTTGATTAAGCAAGACCCTCCTGCTTGCCAAAGGTGGCAGAGAATAGAATGGTAATCCTAAAGGCTGTATGTAAATGCTGTAAGATTTGTATCTTGCACTGGATTAGCTAGAGTAAATCAGAATATTCAACACAGAAGGAGATTTATTGTATTGTAACAAAAACTTTGCTCTCTTTTCTGACCTGCTTTTAGTTGTGGCTAGCAGCTTTAAGCTGTGCCCAGGCACCCACGCCTACGCCTTAGGCAATAAACCACGTGTCCACAGAGCTGCCTTGTCTCCAGAGATATCTTGTCTATGTCCCAGCCATCCCATGACTTTCCTGAAGACTCCTCAGGTCTTTGGTGTGCCTGGGTCAGTCCCTGCCCTGTGTGTGCCTGGGAGGAGGTTGCTTTGCATTGTGCAGGTCTCCTGTGGGATGCAGGGTGTCCCCTCTGCATAAATCATGATTAGCTGGTGCCAAAATGACCTTCAAGTCACTCCTCATGTCTTCTAGTGCTGGCCTGGTGGTGGAGCCAGCTGTTGTCAAGTTCTGAAAGCTCTGTTGTTCTGCTCTACAGTTCTGAATGACTGTTCATGGCCAGTTGCAATTAAGCTTGGAGTATGTAACATTTTCTTGTCTTTTAACTATATCCGGACAGGAAGAGAATTGTCCCCTGCATAGGGGGAGACAGAGTCCCCCTATCCACTTCCCTCTCTTCCAGCAGCTGTTTCCTTTCTGTGCAGGCTGGTGGAAACAACTTGGCCAATGACTAATCAGGTGCCCTCCTGGCACTGGTGCTCCTTGATGCCAAGCGCTGATGCTCATGGCCCATGAAACAGGCAAGCAATATTGTGGGTCTCTGCCTGGGGTTGGTGCCTGACACCTCCTCCCATTGTGGGGCTTCATCTCGTTTCTCTTTGCTTTCTCTCTGCTGTTTGCCTTTTTTACTGCTGCCTGGGCATTTGGCAGCTGTTTCCTTGGCTGGGGTGTCTGCCTGAGCCACCACAGGGAGCAGAGCCCTTCTCTGGTGTTTTCCAGTCTTGGCTGAAGCATATCTAGTTCCTAGTTTAGGGCTGGCTGTAATGTCTTCTGCAAAATCTCCAGAGCCTTCTTGATGTTTTGCTTCAATTCCCTTTGGCTGTCTTTAATTCCTTTGTCTCCCCACACCCGGCCCCTGCCAACCCCACTGATGAACTCACTGAATGTGTCAGCTGCTGTTTCCTCTAGTTCAGGAAAGTGAGCTCGTGCCAGAAGCGTGGGGCAGAAAGGGCTGCTGGGCATCTGTAGCAAGGCTCTGCCTGGTGTCAAAGTCCAACTTCCCAAGAGAGAAGGAGCAGTTTCCTGTCCAAGACCACTCAGACAGCCTTTTTTCCCAGCAGCTTCTCAAATTTCTGTGAATTCACATGCCAGAGTGAAGCGTTCGCACGAAGCGCACACATCAGCGCATCCCGTCCTGGACAGTGCCTGTCCAGCCCACCCATCTCCCACCGCCCAGAGCTCCATCTCAGCTGGCACACATCGTGCCCTGCTTTGGTAGCTGCTGCTGATTTTGCTGTGAGAGGATTTATGACTTGTTGTATCTCCACTTTCAGCAAAGGCTGGGTTGGCGCCAGTAGTTTCCTCTGAGTTTTAGGCTTCCATACGAGGACCCGTGGGATTTCTGGATGGAGTATTGATGTACTTCCCGTATTGATGGAAGAGAGAGGGTTGAACCTGTGGTTGGTGGAAGGGATGAGGACTAGCTGAGAGGGACACTGTTTTTGGAGGACTGGGCAAACAACAGCACAATCGCAGTCTCGCTCCCTTGAAGTGTCTCATACTCTTTGCCTTGTCCCCTTTGCGACACAGCTCTTGGACACCCCATGGAGGTTTCCACCATGCCACAGAAGGACAGGCTCTGAGCCATGTCCCCTAGATTTTCTGGTGGCATAGTGCACTCACAACAGCCACAGTCCAAAGGATCCCATGTGCCTTGACTGGGGGGCTGAGAGCTGAGCAATGCTGACCACGTATTTTCCATGGGTACACAAAACTTGCCCAGCGCCTTGATTTTGGGTGTGAGCAAGCACTGTGTGCAGCACTCCACATCCTGCAGAGGATGTTGTGGGAAGAGAGCACTGTTCCAGGGTGCAGGATCTGCTCAGGTCCCTCTCATCCTGTTCACTTAGCCCCTGACCATTTTCAGCATCCTGCCTTAAACCTGAGCCACTCTGCAGTCATGCTAGCAACCAAAGGGTTAACCCGCACCAGGCTGGGAAATCAAGTTTCCATCTGGGCAAACGAAGAGTGCGTGCGAGGCAAACTTTTCAAGGCTAGAGACCCTCTCGCAGCCCAGCTGGCTGCAGCCCCCGTGGCCTCCGGAGTTGTTTCCTTGCTCTCCTCAGCGTGTTGTGCTCGTCCTGCCCTTCCCGCCGGCCTCGCTGAAGGCCGGGACGGCGCGGCAGCCAGCGGGCAGCCTGCCCGCCCCGTGTGCCGCCGGCTCCCGGCAATTCCTTCCCGCGTCCCGAGAAATGTGCCGCTGTTCGACATTTCTATACGTCGTGCCTGGCAGCCTGCTCTCCTTCCCAGACACGGGGGTTTTCCACGCTGGGCTTTGCAAACTACCTCTGTGCTGGTTCCTGGGAATCGGGGCCTCTGCAGGAAGGAATTTGCTGGTCAGCGGGTTGAACTGAGCCGTGCGACCCCTGTTCCTGTCAGCACTGACTTAAACTTGGAGGCAGCATCCACAAGGATTAGGAAATTCCCAGTCCCATTGGTCGGCCCCTCTTGATGCCTTCAGTTTGAGGAACCTCTACTCCCAGCCCTGAGCTGCCTGAGAAGCAGACCCTGCAGTCTGGTTAAGGGGGACAGAGCTGGAGGCTTCTCCAGGGCTGATGGTCAGCCCATGCATGAATGAGCAGAGGGCTGAGTGCTCAGAAGAGTGGATCTCCTGACTATATGGGTTGAGATGCTAGAAAGCTGTGATGCTAGAAACCAGGGAAGTGATTCACAGATAAACTCCAGGCCCTGGAACTCTGGTGCTTTGGTGCAGGGTGCAAACTTGGGGAGCATTTGGGATGGAGGCTTGAGAGAGCCCCTACAAGCTGCCGCAGTGATTTGACTGCCTGGGAAAGGATCATGAGCAAGGCATTGAAGTGACCTTTGTTACAGTCGCACTGTTTCTGTGCCCTCTCTCTGCCTAGGACACCCTCCCCTCTTAATACACTGTGGAGGTTCCTCCACCACAGGGATGCAAAGGGCTGGAGCTGGGCTGCCTGAGCATGGGGGAAGCTGGAGGCATCATTGTACAAATCCTTGTTGCAATGGCTCTGTACAGTGTCACACAGGCCCTGCAGTCAGAAAAGGATTCTCTGTAGCTGAGACACCTCAGAGGGCATCCTGTCTGGCTGTGTATCCCTCCCTCTGTCTGCCTCCTTCCTGCACTTATGCGCTATGGAAGAAGTTGGTGACTGCAGGAGCCCAGATCAATGAGGAATGGGTTATGTGCAAGAAATCGTGCCTGGCCAGATGCTGGAGACTGCTGGTGTTTGAGACCCCTAAAAAGCCTTGTCTCCTTTCCCCCTGCTGTCACTTCCTCTGTATCCCAAAAGTTTACTCATCCCTGCAAACAGGGATGTTCACTCATCCCTTATTGACAGAAGCCCCTCTCTTTCTCCTTAGGCTGGGGGAGCAGGTGACAGAGTGAGGAACATCAAAAGGAAGGAGTGAAGGTGGATGTTCTGAGGGAAGGGAGGCAGGAGGGGAGACAGGGCATGGACCCCCAGACTGAATTCCAAGGAGCCCTGGTGCTCAAGCATGCAGATGTGTCTGCAATTGCCAAGTACCTCTTTCCCTCCTAGGACCTCTCCAGCAACCTTCCCTGGAAAGAGTGGGAGTCTGCTCTGTTAGAGGTGTTTTGTAGAGGTGCTGTCACTGCAACAGGGAATTGCCAAAGATTGATGCCTTTGGGAAGGGAAAACGTGCCCTGACCCTACTCAGCAGCTCAGACCATGTTTGGGGATGGCCTCTGGCCAGAGGTTACTGCTGCGGTGTCTTCAAAACACTCAGAGAGCCAGGGACTTTCCAGGAGTTTGCTGCCATAGTAGGACATAGACTGGATAGGGAAGGAATCTGGGCTCTGTGCTCGGACTGCAGAGCTCTCCTAGGCTCCTTTGGAGCACCCAGGCACTGCTGTCTGGGGAGGCTGCACAGGTACAGGCACTAAGTACCAGCACAGCTCTCCTTTTTCTGCCCTGTCCTGCTGCCAGCAATGCTTTGGGATTAGGGGGATGGTGACAGCACACAGGATGCCTCCAGGGACTCATTCCCCATGCTGCCAAGTGCCCTGGGGAAATGCACCTGCAGACAGACTGCTACTGCCCATATCCCATGCCTGCTGCCTGCCCCAGGACCTGCTGCCTGACTCCACAGCAGCATCTGTGTTGCACAAGTGTGTGGGGAGCTGCCTCCCCCCATCTGTGTGCTGATCACAGAATGGGATCTCCATGCATGAGTGATGGAGAAAGACCCAGGAGTGCAGCCCTGGCGCACTGCCCCAGGCAGTCCCAGAGGAATGCTGGTCTCCTGGCCCAAGGGAGGGCTGCATGGCAGTTGTTAGTGATCCATTACTCCAGCATTGCCTTCTCTCTGCTGAGGGGAGCAAGAGTGTGGGCACCTTACACAGCTCTGCTTTCTGCAGCAGCTGGGACTTTGGTCTTCTCCTGGGTTGGTCATTGTCCTTGATGATTATTTATCAGGGTCATTATCTGGAACTGGTGGAAAGTCCTGGTGTTACAACCCAAGTCTCAGGCAGCAGAGCCCTCCAAGAGGTTTTACCCCCACTATCATTGGTTAGACCCCACGAGGGCTGCCCATTCCACTGGGGTTCCTAGGACACAGCTGGCATGAACATTGGGACTGGAGCTATCCAAAGAGCTGGAGGCCAGGGTGAGCAAAGAGGGGCTGTTAGCAGTGGGTGGTGAATGATAGCAAAGGGGACTTCTTGCCGGTGGGAGTTGTTCATAGGGGCTGGAGTGATGCTGGGACATTGTCTCTTCCCAGAGGGGCTCTGGGGCAGGGTGAGAGGCAGCAACACCAGATGCATCACAGAAAATTCCAGTTAAATAGTGGGGTTTTCAGTTTGGGGACATATCAAGCACTGGAACAGGTTGTCCAAAGAAGTTGTGAAACCACCATCCTTGGTTTCTTCCAGACCATGATCCTGCGGTTACCTGAAAAATGTCTGACCATCCTTTCCCACAGCAGGACTGGTGTCATGCTAGTTGCTCAGGGCTTGGTCCGGTAACAAAGGCCATCTCTTTGGATGGCTTTTGTCACCACAGGAATTTCCTGTGGAGTCCTGTTCAGCTCTCTGGGTTCACTTCTACATAGTCCCCATCTGTCCAGCTATGTTCAGCTGCACAGGGTTGTGTCATGCTGCTATGGGTTTTCACATTCTTGTCAGCACATTTCCTTCTGGAATAGTCCTAGTCAAGGTCTCCACTCATCCTCAGCTCCCCACAATTTGATATCAGCACCAAAATGTGGTGGGCTGTGCTGTTTTCCCAAGCCCCATTTCAGTCTGGCCCTCACACATCCCAGCCCTAGAGCTGTATTCAGCTCTGTTCAGTTGAGGCCACCCCCAAAACAGCCAGACAATGGGTAGGGGCGCAGGGGGAAGGTGGTGTGGGCTCACCCTGAGTCACTTCTCACCTATTATTTGTGAAGAAGAAAATAACAAAGTGGGGAGCAAAACAGCTTGACTCCTTGGTTTCTTTGAAGGCTTGGCCACCTTCCAGGATATGTTTCATGGGAATAAGCACCTCTGAGAGCAGGTAGTGGCAGGTTGTGAGACTGTGTAGGAAACTAGAGCTCACAAACTCATCTAGATGTGATGGAAGCGGTATCTCCAGCGTGTCCCCCACCTGGCACCCCATGCTGTGATGGGCAGCTGGGAACAAGACAGGACGTGTCTGTAAAAGGGGGGCTTGCAGTTTACAGGAATCCCCCACCCCCTACTTCTGCATCATTCCGCCCGGCTGGCTGGTGGGCTGCCTGCCAGGCTGTCCGAAAACGAAAGCAAGGAATCCAGGGATAAATAGGAGCAGCCTCAGCACGGGACAGCAGTGCGTGTTCTGCTCCCAAGCCTTGTCCTGCTCAGTGCCTGTGGCAGCACCATGGCTCTCCGCCCCTTCCTGCTGCTGCTGCTGCTGCTGGCTACTACCCTCCTCATCACCCAGGCTCAAGGTGAGGGGTGAGGAGCCCTCCTGCCTGCTGCTGCTGGGATGGGGCAGGGTGTGCGGGTACTTAGCAGGGTCTATGCAGGGTGCTGGGAGGTGAGGGTGGTGTTTGGAGTGCATTGGTGTGTGGGGTTTGTGGCTGTGTGTAGGGCTCCGTGTGTGTGTTTGTGCCTGTGGCATTGGCTTGCAGTGCTTGCTTGGCTTGGGAGTGTATCTGCGTGCATGTAGCTGGTGGGGCAGCAGCACCTCAAGCTGAAAAGAAGAGGAGGAGAACGAGGTTCAGTCCCTTTTGAGGGAGCTCATCTCTGCCTCAGTTTCCCCTCCACCACTCTCGGATCTGGTCTCTCGTACTCCTGTGGCCAGATCTGGCCTGTAACTGGGCACTGGGGTTGAGAGTTTCCAATCCCATGTGCTGGCCAGGATCACCCCGTGACACCAAGCAAGCCCTGTGCTGTCAGCTGGCATTCCGTGCTGAAGGTGTCCTGACTCACTAACGATCCCAAATCCCACGTCACCTCCTTGCTCACAGGCATTGGAAGCTCAGCCTCGGACTGCTGCCTGAAGCACAGCCAGAAATCCATCCCCAAAGGCAGGGTGACATCCTACCGCCTCCAGGGACCCGAGTCGGGATGTTTGCTTCGTGCTGTTGTGTGAGTATCCTGTAGCAGCCAGGACCACTTGGAACAGTTTGGCTTCAGACAAACCCTTCCCTGTCCTCTCACTGCTCCCCACCAGAAAATCTTTCTGCTGCTCCCCCAGGTTCACCACCAAAAAGAAGAGGAAAATCTGTGCCTCTCCCATGGACAGCACTGTCCAGAACCTGATGAAGCACCTCGACAAGAAGGCCAAGAATGGCAAGAACGGGAAGATGGGGCATCCCGGGGGCAGACCCAAGAAACAGATGCAGCAGCGGGTCTAAGTCAGGCCTGAAGAGGTAGGTGAGGGGGGTCAGAAGAGTGAGGGTGCTGCATCCCATTCTGGGCTCATCTGTGAGGGAGGGTGGGTGCTCAGCTCCTGGTGCAAAGCTTGGGAGAGCTGTCAGAGCCATGATTGGAGCACAGAGACCCTTAGGGAACAACTCTCTCCTGGTCTGTGCTTTCCTTGAAACTAATCTTTTTTCTGGAGCTGCTAGAATAAGGCAATGCTTGGGGATGAGCAGGGCAGGTAACGCAGGAGAATGGCCCCCAGCTGGGGTGGATGATCTTGCTTAGACCCTCTCCATCTGACCCCCTCTTCCTTGCCTAGGACGGATTCCTTCCCACTGGTGACTGACCCACGGCCCGGCAATGGACATACGCAAACCACACACCCACCCACCCGCCAACCCCAGGGCGGGGATGGGGCAGGCTGGGGAGGATTCCCTCTGCCCCACAACCTCTTTGTTGCTGCTATGCCTGACAAGAGATCCCCCAGCACCTGCAGTGTCTGGGTCTCTCAACAAAGCAGGCACCCAGGTTGTCGCTTGCCCCACGGCCAAAAAAGTGGGGACCTGGGCATGGGAGCTGAGCCATGGCTTCTAGAGGGAAGTGGACAGGCTTCCCACTGAAGGGGAGCTATTAAGCCTAGTAGGATAAATGCTTTTTCTATTACTTTTTTGGGGGGATATCATACACTTGTATTTATATTTGAAAACTGTGCTTTCATTCAGTCTTCCTGAAAGTCTTTTCTTCTGTCTCCTTGTGCTTCACAAAGTAGCCCTTATGCTGCAGGCTAGATTTTCTGGAAAATTTCTCCTATTTTTCTACCAAATAAACATGGCTGCATTTTATTTTACTCTCATCTCTTTGCTCCTTCTTGGCTTGCAAGGCTGTGGGGAGCTAGGCAGGTCCTGTGGTCCTACTTGAGGTGCTTGGTGGGTGCTTCTTCGCTGAGTGATTAATAGCAGCTGAGTTGGAGAGTTTGGGGATAACAGTGCTAACAGGGTGACTCTGTGTCTGCACTGTTCTAATCTTTCAAGTTTTATGGTGCACTGTTGCATTGTAGTTTGGATAAAGATAGCCACAATTTCCCCCCCTTTTTTAAAATTTTTCTTTTTTAGGTATATTTTCATGAAATCAGAACTAATTGTTCAATTTAGTGGAATTATACCCTTTTAGCTCCCCTGGCTACAAAATTGCAATGAAATCAGAATGATTGTTCAGTTTAGTGGAATTTTACCTTTTTTTTAACCCTGGCTCTGCTTGTGTCAGGAATTCAGACACTATTAAGACAAATGCCTAGTTTTCTGGGAAAAAAAAAAAAGTGCAACAGCAACTCCTTTATACTTATTTACCAAATCTGATGAGCCCACATGGTGAAAAACACATGTGAGTCTGTGAAGATGGAGGAATGGAAGATTTTGTAAAATTCCTTGTAGACATCCTGCAGCCATTTGAGAGCAACTCTATCCCAAACATTCAGTGAGATAAGTCAGTAAGTAGAGGGCACCTTTAGGTGAGACTGCAAATGGAGGTGGGACAGACCCCTGGGACAGGGCTGGGTGGAAAATGGCATCTCCCTGTGCTTGCAACCTGTTTACCCTGGCATGCTGAGAAGCAGAAAATAAAACAGCTGTACTAGAGCATCACTGCTATCTGCTTGCAGAGATTTTGAATGTGGACTTTGGTCAGTAAAGGTCTATTAAGTCATATAAATGCAATAATAGGATTTGCGGAGCTTAACAGTATCAGTGCGGGCTGTGTGTTGGAGTAAAGCTTGTAGCTGAGTGTTTCTACCAAATACATATCTGGCTTGACTGCTTTATTAAGAGGGCATTTAGGTCTATCATTTTAAGGCTGTGTAAAGTAACTGTGAAGTCCAAGATAGCGGCCCTGAGCAAGGGACAGACGCTGAGCTGTCTCCTTGCTGCTGCCTCCTCCACACTGAACATGTGGCTGTCTGCCAGACCGGCTTTTGGACAGGATGTTGGCAATAAAATAAATTCTTTATAACCAAATGCACTCGTTCCAGCTGTTGTGATGGGCTTTGGTGGGGTGGGAAGGGCTGGATGGTGGGATGCTCTCCTGCCCCACTCACCATCACCCCCAGGTCCAGGCTTTTGCAGTGCTCCTATGTTATGCACCTCTGGGGTGCTTGGGCTGGGACCTGCTGGCACAGGGGAGCAGTGCAAGTCCCCTCTCTTGTGGCTGTGCTGCCCAGCAAGGTGGAGACATCCTGGTTCTCATCTGTCCCCAGTGAGTGGTTCTGAGGTGCCAGTGAACATGGGCACAACACTGGTTTGGACACAGCACCTGCTGCCACGGCCAAGCCTGTCCCTCTAACTCCAACAACTCATCGTGTATGTACACTCCTTGTTCAAAGCAGGGGCTCTGTGCTCCTTGCTGCTTTGGGACGACAGCAATAAAACAGGTTATTAATGAGGCTGTGCTCTGGACTGGGCTTTGCTGGGAGCCTGGGTGACACCCACACACAAGGAGTCAGGTGGGTGTGCTGTAGGAGGGCTGAAGACAGCCCTGTGTTTGATGGGACATACTGCATCCAGTGGCCCTGCCTCTGAACAGCTTGTGCTCAACTGCTTGTGGTGTCAGCGGATTGTGAAACAGTCGCAAAAATTCCCTAAAAATGAGGTCCAGATGAATACATCTGCAACCACAAACAGCTAAGCCTGAGAAATGGCAGGAGGAAACCAGGATGTGAAATGTGCCCTGGTGTCTCTGTGGCTGTGGAAGAAAACACCGCACAGGAGGGCTTTTTCCCTTTAAATGTGAGGAGGGCATTAGGCTAAAAACAGGTTAAAAAGACATGCCAGTAGTGGTGTTCTCATTTGCACTAAAATTTATGCAAAGAACAGTATCTGGGAGCACACAGGAGTTAGTTCCGTGCTCAGGAAGGCACATGTGAGCATGGGCATAGATACACAAATGTAACATCAAGTGTGCCTGTGCCTGAACATGCACAGGTGTTTGCACTCCTCTTCCAGATTTATTGCCAAATGCTTCTTTCCAGGCAAACAAGGTGGCAGGGTTACTGGGAGCCTCTTGAGGCGAGTGTGAAACAGCAGATCACAGAGCTTCTACAGTGAGATGGCACCAGGAAAACACCTCTGAGGAGACTCTCTGTGAGAAGTGATGAGCCACGACCTGCAGCACTCAGCAGGCACCAAAATTCTTTCTTCACAAAGGAGCGGAATTGATGGATCCCAGCTGGGACAAGAGATGTGAAGAAGGTCTAAGGCAGTGCAGCAGTGAAGCAGCAGAAAGGAATTCACACAGCTGCACACCTGGGCAGGGCAAACTTGATGCTAAGAAAAGGTAGTGTTGAAGTACGTGCTGGGGTCTTAGGTGGGCAAGAGCTGTATGAAAGCTCACCTAGACAGAATCAGTCTACAGGGAAGGAAGAAAACTTAGAACAATGTCAAGCCGAGCAAAGAGTTCGGAAAGCTCAGCCACCCTGGAGCAGAAAGACTTCAGTGACAGCAGAGAGCAGCCGGGCGAGACAGAAAACAGAATGCAGCCAAGAAAGCCTTGAGCCCAGGCCAAATGATTAGCTCACATCATTAGCTGGTGCAGACGATGCTCTAGGGTTGTACCAGCATTGGAGTGCTCTGGCTGTGATGCCAGGTGGGGCTCCAGCAAGGCTCACCTGGACACAGGCACACCAGCTCTGTCCCTCCATCCCAGATCCTTGCCCAGCAGCAGGAGTGGGCTGTGCTGCAGAAGCCTTGTGGGGGCCAAGGGCTGCATTTGGGGCTGCACGGGTGTTCAAGGGGCTTTGGATTCCAAGCAAAGCTTCAAGGGGGTTTTTGTGTTCTCTCCACCAACACTGCTCTCCTGAGGTCTGCTATGGTCTTGAGAGCAAAGAAGATGCGGGAAAGTGGTTGGTGGGCAACAGGGGCTGTCACTCTTCCTGTCCCAAGGTATTTTCCTGGCCATCCCTTGGCATTCATGTCATCCTAGAGGGCACAGCCCAGAGCTTCTTCTCAACCCTTTTGTTGCCTATGTGTAACTCCCAAGCGTCCTCCTCCTCCCCCCTTCTGTTTTGCTGTCTGAAGACTCTTGGTTTTGGGAGTCTCGTGCTGTTATTCTTCCTTCCATTTCCCCAGAACCCAAGGTCTCTCTGCTTGTCTCCCATCCTTGTCTCCCCATTGCAGATCTGCTCCTTGGCTGTGAAAAAGCACCAGCTCTGCTCTGAGGATATTCTGTGTTGGGGCCAATGTGAGCCCTGCCCCAGAGCTGCAACAAACCAAGAACTTCACAGTCTCCCCTGACCATTGTCAAAGAGCCAAAAAGCAGTGGAGAGCAGCCCCCAAGGGTTTGTTCTGTCCCATATGCTTGTAGATCTGTCCACAAGTGAACTGAGTGTGCAGCCTCACTGGGCATCCTTCTCTGCCAAGCCATGCAGGGCGTGCCAAGGAAATTGCTGATTGGCTGCTTTTTGTACAGGTGTTTGAGCTGTCCCCAGCCACCCCTCTGGAATCCCTGGAGGGGTTGTGGAGAGGGCAGGCAGAATGATGGCAGGGAGTCAGGGCAGGGGGCACCCCACCTGGCCACTGCCATCTCAGTGTTACTTGGAAGAAGCATCTATCTGGGAAACTGAAGCCCAGAGGTGGTGCTGAGGGACACGTGTGTTGCAGGGATCCTGGTAGATGGCTGCTTGCCTAGGAGTGTAGAGCAAGGTGGATCTGCTGCTCATCATTCATGGTGACCTCAGCATCAGCGACACTGAACCAGTTAGTATTAGAGACAGAGCAGGAATTGGAATCTTTTGAATCTTGCTGAACTAGATCCACAGGTTCATCTTTGCTACTTTGGGCAAATCTGTGACTTGCTATTTCCCCCCGTCCTTGTCTCCATTTAAATCAGATTGACTTTGTTCACTCAGCTAAAGGAGATGCAGTGGGGCCCTGAGCCCCAGAGGCTGCTGTGTTCTCAGTCCTTTTGTTACACCAGAACTGGGAAAGTGATGGGAGCTGTGTGATGCTGCCACGAGCCGGGTGTTGCAAGGGGAATTGGAGCAGCTGCAGTGCTTTCCCAGTATTTCCCAATGAAATGAATGCAGCCAGGCCAGATCCCACACCAGGGACTGGCTGTAGCTGGAATTTGCTGAAATTCCCCCTTTGCCCTTTCCAGCTTTGTAGCTCAGAGGTGGAAGGCAAACCGCTACCAGACAGCCTGGGGAGCAGCTGTCCTGGTGGCTCCTGTGGCTGAAAGGTGTGCAGAAAGGCAGCAGCATAGTCAGTGCTCTCTGAGGAGAGCCCAGGGGTGAAGGTGATACCCTTATGGTCCATTTACATTTTGATAGGTTGGATTTCCCACATGCATCATTAGTCCCTTCCAATTTCCAGTTCAATTAACAACTGCATTCTCGAGGTTTCTGCAGGAGTGAGTGCTCATGGATGCTTCATGCTGTATCCTATCAGGGCTGCAGCTCCAGAGCTCCCTAATTGCTCAGGAAGAGCCTTAAATGAGTCAGTTTGAACAATGCTCTTCCCTTATCCCCACAAAATCCCCTGCCTGTTTGTGCCTCTGGGGACTCTGGACCCTGAAGCATCCCTGTCTTTCCCATCTGCACCACCTCTTTTGATCCCTGAGGCTCAGTCCTGTGAGGGGGATGGGTGACCTTCCTGAATACCACAGGGATGCCCTTCAGAGATGACCACACTTTTTCTTAGAAATCCTATTGACCTCAGTAGAGGGGGCAAACCCACTACATTCCCCTTTCATAATGCAAGTGGAAAGCCCCTTTCTTCCTGGGGAGCAGAGGCGTGTGAAGCTGTTGTGCTTTGACCCATTTGGCTCCCTCATGACAACCGTCATGAGAAAGAACAACCTCCCTTTCCTGCCCATGTTGTTGGCAAGGGCTGTGGGCAACTCCAGGGGTGGGGGGTCCCCTGCAGTCCGAGATGGGTAAGAGGTTTAGTCCCAGATGGATATATTCCCAACCCAGCGTGCTTCATTTGATCCAGAGCCAGTTGGGAGCCAGCAGCCGGCAGGAGAACCTTGTACCAGGGAAGTGATGGCTGGGGACACCCCTGCTTGCCACAGGGTGAAGAACTCAGCAGAACCTGGGGGGAGTCCCACAGCATGGGACACCCAGCACCCCTTGCCAGCCCTTGGTTGCGCTTCAATGTCTGTCAAACACACTGAACATGCAAGGGGGTGAGGGTTTGCTGCTGAGCAGGCCCTCTGGCACCCCTTGCCAGTGGGTCAGAGCTCTGCTCTTGGGACCCACTCTTTGCAGAGGGCCCCACACTGTCAGAGCAACCCTCAGTGAGGAGCTGGCTCTGGGTTAGGAGCAGTTCTGGGCACCAGCAACCAGGAGCTGTCATCCTCCCTGCTGTGACATCTCTTTGGCAGTGTCCTGAGGAGATTAAGTAGAGACCAGGTTGCAGAACCAGCCTACATCTCCAAACCTGCAGGGAGCCCGGGGCTGATGACAGACACTAATCCTTCACCACCTAAACTTGCCTTCTGCTGGCTTGTGAGTGTCAGCAGGTGCTGACTGAAGTTAAGCTGGCATATCCTGTTTGTGCTACTCCTCCTGCCCACCAGACCCCACCTGATCCCTTCTCCACAGCGCTGGCTTGCCGGGGCACAGGAGCAGCCAGAGGCAATGCTCTCCTGATGGAAGAGATCACCCCACATATGAGGCTGGTGACACTGCCAGTGCCACTGTGGGGATGCAGCACCATGTCTGGTGACACGGCTGGAGTCTCCTCTTGCTTCTTACCATGGAGTGGGGAAGGGGCAGAGCCTCTCCTACTGTTGAGAGGAGCAGAGGGACTCACTGAGGTCCCCGGGTCCCAGCTGTGTGCCTTGTGCCTGGGTACATATTTGTCCGCATGGAAGGGGTCTGTACACTGCTCTCCACTGAGGTGCAAGGACAAGACCAAAGATTAAGCAAGGGAAAAGGTGAGGTATAGAGTCTCTGCTCCAGCATTTGTTCACCCCTCTTGCAAAATATTTTTCCTATTGTTGTTGGGAATTTATCTGGGTGTGTCTGATGCCTTCACATTTGTCTGTCCCTGGGCCTCTCAAATGAAACCCTGACTCTGGCACCTCCAACTCCCTACAAGGCAGCTGCTGACAGCAGTGAGCCTTCCATCATTCTTTCCCTGGGCTGCACAACCCCAGTGCTCTCTGCTTCCCACGAGAGACAGAAGCAGCCTGGTTTAAGGGACATCACTGCAGGTGGCACTGGCACTGGCACAGTGGTGAGTCACCATACCAAGGAGAAACAACCCCCGTCCCTGTGCTCCTGTGAAGATTCAAAGCAGGAGCGTTGGTCCTCACTCTCAGCAGTGCCCACGCAGCGGGTGAGCTGCTGGCACCCTGTGCTGTGCACACAGCCTCCGTGGGGGATTTCTGCTCTTGCATGGATAAAACCTGTTTACAGGAAGCTCTATAGCTGCCTTTGGCCAAGAACTCATTTTTTGGGACACCTGGAAATCAGGTTGTTTTCTGGTCTGTGAGATCTTGGCCCTGGAGTGAAGCATGCTGACTGGGCTCTCCTCTTTCTGCTGCCTTCGGATGTGTCTCCACGCAGGCACTGGGGAGGGCAGGAGGAGAAAGCCAGGCTTCAGCAGCCAGCCAGAGAGACTCTGGGGGGCAGACAGACACCAGCCCAGTACCAACATATACCCCAAAACCAGGGTTGAGGCAAGTTCTACCCCCCATAGGATCAGAGGGTTGAGACTATGAGATATTTAATGTGAATGTCCCAGAGATGTCTCAGAGAAGAGACTGGGAAATGTGTGGGGTGAGAGCCCCCCAGGTGCCATCCCAGGGCCCTGGGAAGCTTTCACAAGGTAAAGGAACCCTTGAGCTGCCTGGTCCTGACCAGCAACACCTATGGCCTGCGTGCTGGCAGAGAGGGCAAGAACATGTTTGGCTATGGGCCACAGAACAGCTGGCTGCAGGAAAAGCAGCTGCTGGGATATTGGGAACTGCTCAAGATTAAAATCCAGGCTGCTGTAAGATTTTTACAACCTCACAGCCTCCAAAAGAAAGTGAAAGCCATGGGCTGGAGCTATATAAGCAGTGGGGAGCAGCAGCTGCAGGGCACAGGGAAGCTAAGCAGAGCTCACCTCTCCTGCCTGGAGATCCATCGCCTACAGCCCATCTCTGCCAGACTCAGCAGAAAATGCAGCGGCTGCATCTTCTCTGCCTCAGTCTCCTGTTGCAGGGACATATCCTGAATGGTAAGAGGGGACCTCTCAGCCTGGCTTTCCTATGGAAGTGAGAGGATTCTGTTTCTTCTCTCTTGCATTTTCAGCAGACTTTTAGAGGGACATGTGGTTTCCACTCCATCACAGCCCTCCTGCATCCTCTTCTTGTAGCCTGTCCCACAGAGACTTTGTCCTGCTCAAAGTCCAGGCAGGAGCCTGCAGGGATCTGGGGCTGGTAAAGCATGTTTGGGAAAGGCCATGGAGCAATCCTGCCTCCCAGTGCCCTAGTCCAGCTTGCACACATTGGGCTGGGGTTGTCTTTGTCCCATTCTCCCCAGTACATCGAGGGAACATTCCTGTCATCCCATGGCATAGGGCAGCCTGGAGACAAGTGGCAGGGCTTGGAGTCAGAGCAAAGGTGTTTGTTAGGGCAGGGCTGATGTTTGAGGGCTGTTGGTGTTTAGATGTGGGGTTTGCACAGGTCACAGCTGTCTGGGTGGGTGACACCAGAACCTTTACCTGTGCTGGGGAGCGGGGGGGTCCAGACACCTTGTGGTGTTGCACCACACCTTGCTGCTGAGGGTACAGACGTCTGTGGGTGCTGCTAGCCTTGTCAGGCATTAGCAGTGAATACAGCATTTGCTGGGAGGATGACTCTGGATCTCCTTCCCTGCAGAGAAGCACACACAGCTATGTCCTTCAGCTGTCACAGGAATGATCTGTGTGGGGTGGGCTGGTGGTGGGGTAGCTGCCAAACCTGTGATTGCTCAAGTAAATCAAGTCGAAGTCATCCACAGCCCCTCAGAAATGTGTGTCTGAATTGCAGCACCCTGAAGCAGGGTAAATAAAGACCTTCGTGTCCGGCCTTGCTAGCTGGGGTGCAGGAGTGACACAGTCATGCAGAAGGATTGCCTTCTGCATGTTTACTCTTCCCCATCTCCTTTGCTTTTTGTTGGAAGGAGGCAAAGGGCTCCCAGCACTGGTGTGTGAGTGCAGTAAATCTGGTGCCTGTGTGCCCAGCAGGGCAGTGTGTACAGCATTCCTGCAGGAGCCATCCTGCCACAGCCCCTTCACCCTCTGGGGAGGCTGGGAGAGATGCATCTGACCTCAGCTGACACGGTGTGTTCCTCCTCCAGTGCATGGTGGGAACAACGTCCTGGACTGCTGCCTGCGGACAAGAGAGACGCCCATCCCGCCGTGGATCGTGCAGGATTACCGGCTCCAGCTGGTGCAGGACGGCTGTGACATCCCTGCTGCCGTGTAAGAGCCCGGGCAAGGACGGATGAGGGACAAGGCCTCGGGATGGCCAAGGGATGGACCTTGCATGGAGACAGGGTGGAAGGAAGAGCAGGATGGTGGAGGAACGTTGAGCTGGATTTGAGGGCAAAGAAATAGGGAGAACTGTGGAGGAGATCCTGGAGATCCAGAGGCTCAGCGGGAGTGGGAGAAGCTGAGAGGGGAGAGCATGGGACAAAAGCTAGGGAAGAAAGTCATCTACAGGCAGAGATAGGGGAGGGCAGTGAGGTAGGGAGCGGGTGAGAGCTTGAGCGGGTGAGAGCAGACACCACGGGGTGTCTGCTCACTACATCTTGTGTTTTCCCTCATGGGCCTGGCAGATTCATCACCACAAAGGGCAAGCGCCTCTGTGCACCCCTCCACTCCCCATGGGTGATTCTTCTTCAAGAGAGGCTGAATGCCAACTCTGTCAAGAGGGTAAGAACCACCCCTGTTCTCAGCCAGGCAAGAGATCAGCCCAGGGAGTGGGTTTATCCTCTGCCAAACAGGCTTTTCCCATTGTGACTGGGCTGCTGGGAAGAGCAGGGGCATGCTCTACTGAGGAATGGATAATTTGTCTTGGTCTCCATTCCTCCTGCTTCCAACTGGGACCAGTCTGCCTCCTTGGCAGCCCCTCTTCCACCCCAAATAAATTCAGCCCTGGAACTTTTGTCTTCCCAGTGTCACTCTTTTCTGAGCCTGGTGTGTGCCATGGCAAATGACACTGGGAGCAAAATCTCTCCTCACTTCTGCCCTGCAAGCTTGGAGTCTCTTGCTTGTGCATTTTCAAGGACAGGGCTTAGATGAGTTTGGCGGGTGCTTTACAAGCCCTGACAGGTCCCTCACTACCGTGGCTTGTCCAGCAGAGGAAGGGACCCTGGGGAAGCACCATACCCCAAGGAGCACACTAATACCTGTTGGGTTTTTCACTTCTACAGGGCAAACCCCAGGGCAAGTAGGTCCTGAAGAAGCCATGGCTGATCCCAATAGCTGGAGGGGACCACCTCTCATCTGTGAATCTGATGCTAATGAAGCCAACCTGCTTCCACTTCCAGCCTCAGGGCTGACCTTCCTTGACACTCATGCCAGTGTATGGGGCTGGGCAGAGCCCTGTCTGTTCTGTCTCTTTCCCTCTGCCTCCAGTGTGACTCAGCAGGCTGTCAGGCTGAGCCAGGGGCTGCTGGGCTCCATCACCTTTGCAGCCTGGAAGTTGTTTGATGGACTGATCTGCAAGGTGAGTTGCGGAGCCTCAGACTTCCCATCAGCACAGCAGCTGTGACCTCCACCTCTAGTCCCATCTCTTTGGTTTCCATTGTTAGAGAACCTAGAGTTCTTCTACACCCCTGGGAAGGGCTGCCAGCATAGAACAGTGTGGGGATGGAGGGGAGTGATGGAGATGTTCCACATTGGTCATACATTGTGCTGATCCTTGCCAAGCACAACCCAGATGACCTCAGAAAATGTGTGGCTGAAGTGGTTCCACTCTCACTCCTGAATTCCCTTCACTATTTCCACCTGTCCTTCTTTGCAAGAGTAGGAATAGAGCCACAAGTGCAGAGCAGGCAGAGATGTGGCTCTTAGCCCCTGCTCTCAACTGGGACATTGCACCCTTTCTCAGTCTCCCAGCCTGACACCACTGTCCAGCCCTGCACTATGCCCACGCCTGGAGCTCATGCTGCTCTCAGGTTATTGGCTGCTACATCTGTTCATGACAACAATTCCATGTGTGTGCCTCTTCTTGACTTTCTTTTGTTTTATTGTGCTGTGGTTTTGTTAAATAAAAAGAAAAGACAGCGGGTAGTTGTCATGGCTCATGTTTAAGCCTGAAAGCCAGCGTGGAGTGTGTGGTGAGCAGACAGCTCTGCTTACTGTGCTGCAGTGGCAAGGGAGCTGTGCTGGGGTGTGGGGAGAAGGAAGGAGGGTTCCTAGGGTTGAAGGACACAGAAGCTGGGCTGCAGGTCTCTCCTGGGAGTCACTCAGTGCTGTGGCAAAACAGGTGCCCTGCTCTACACTGCTCAGCCAGGCTGCAGGAGTGGGTCCCTGTGGGAAGGTGTGCAGGGATGGGGTGGAAGGGAGATGCCAACATTGCACCATCCAGCCCCAAATGCTTCAGTCCTACAAGTGGAGACACTCATTTGGAGCTCCCCAGCTCTCAGCTTCCACAGGAGCAGGGGACATGGAAAAAGTTCTGCAGGAATGGGAGGTTTGTCCTTGCAGTAAAGGGAAACTGAGGTGCAGTGTGGTTGATTACTCTAGCAGGTCAATACTTGCTGGCAGCTTGGGTGCAGGTGAATAGAAGGATAAGCTTCATTAGGTCCCCTTTTGTCCAGGCCACGTGATGTTTGAACACAGCTGTTCTGTCCAGCTGAAGCATTTGTGTGTCCAACAGGCAAGCACCAGCCTCTCCTCCCAAGCACTGCTGTGTGACTGTCTGCACCACTAAATTAGTCAGATTTGGTGCTAGTCAGCATGCCTGGGCACAGGTTGGGATTGAAATGGCCCAGGACTATTCCTGAAGGCAAGGGGAACATGGCCACCAGCCTTCAGGGGATGGCATCTGTGGTGGTGCAGTGGCTGGGCTGTTCAAGCCAGGGAGTGCCCAGGTGCCTGTTGGCTTTTTGCTGACACCTCTTGAATACAAGCTTAATCCTATCCCTTCTTTTCCCTGGTCACCTGGCTCACACAGTTGGTGGCTTGTTTCCCTTTCAGGTGTTCTACCCTCTGGGGTCCTCATCCCTGGTATCTGCACAAGCAATGTCTCGGGCTCGGATATCTCTGAGCATGATTCCCACAGAGCACCAGCTCTGTCCCAGATCATTAACTCTAGTGACAGCCCCAGCAATTCAATCCTGAGCAGAAGGAAGGGAAGGAAGGCTGGTATGGGAAGAGAGGCCAAGACAAACAGTGTGAGTGGGAAATGAGGATAATTGGCACTGGCTTGGACAGAAGCCTTCCTGCTGCTCGCTCAATGACCTGTGAGGGGGTGTGACAGGGAGGGGGAGGATGCTTGGCATAGATCTTCTCTGAGGCTGAGCTGCTGCAGCTGGAGCAGGTCCCTGTGAAGGGCAGGGACTGCCAGAGGGACTTAGCCTTGGGTGGATCAGATTCATCCTTGGCTGCAGGTTACCATGACAAGGAGAACAGTGTCCTGGACATGGAAAATGAGGGAGAAAGGGCTTGCACTAATCTCTTGGATGTTGGAAGCAGGTTAATCCATTTCCATAAGAGTTTCAGGGATGTCTTAGCCAACCAGCCCCTAAAAGCATGGTTGCAAAGCCCAGGGTTCCTGTCTCTCCTGGGAGCAGTAGATGTGTTCTCCTCAGAGCAATGCAGCTGCACACCACAGATCCCGATCCCTGCTAGGTCCTTGCCTGCCATGGTTCTCAAGTGGATGGTGATCCAGATCCCAGCTCTGGCAGCAGGCTGCTCTTACCCCCCACAGGGGAGGACAAGAAGAGATACTGTCCTGCACCAGGTATGTGGTCCTGGCTCCTGTCCCTTCTCCAGCCCTGCAGCAGCCTCTCCCCCACCACCAGAGCCCAGCTCCTCTTGGAAATCTGTCTAAAACCAGACTGGTTCAGTGCTTAGTAAACTAGGGAGTAAGTTTCTCTGATTCAAAATGTCAATGATCTCTTTAGAAGGAAGCAGTCACTTTCCTCAGGGAAAGCAGCTAGCCACTACCATGTCAAAATCCTCAGTTTCCAGCCCAAAGCTAGTTTTAGTTAAAAAGTCCTCCTGCTTTTCTCTCCCCAGACATGTTTTTCTTACTCTTTTCCTACCCTCACTGCATCCTCAAGGGTGGGTGGTACAGGGCCATAATCCACTGCAGTGTGATGTAGACATACCCTCAGTAGCTCAGGAATTATGTGCAGGGATCACTTAGGCTCTGGGGTATTGATTGTATCACCTGTAGCCCTTTATTCAAACCTGGGGACCTGTATTTCACATATTGTGGAGTAACAAGACGCTATAACTACAAAGCTTCCACAAGGAGCTGGCAAAACAGCCACTCTCTTGGTGGCCGTGCACAATGCAGGAGAGAAAGGACAAGGCTGTATCTATGCAAGCAGACTGAGCAGGCATCGGGTTGCTCCCTGGCTGCCAGCACTCACAGCTGGGATCATGAGAGCACTCGTGTGTCTGTCTGGCATGGTGAAAGCAGCCTTGGATGCTACCCAGGCTGAGTTCAAGGGGCACAGACGCAGGCACAATCTGCTGTGGTCTCAAGGTCTGACCTGGCACAGACGTACTGAGCTGGGAGTAGGACTGAAGGTTCCATGGCAAATACACCCATCTGCTTCTCTGCAAGCAGGGTGCCAAAGGAAATGCTATGTTGGTCTCCCTTGGTGCCATGATACCTTTTCAGGAAGGGTATTTACTGGAACTGGTTTTGTCCCCTGTCTCCAAAGAGACAGTTTACAGGGGCTTTTTTTGTCACTAGCATCACCCACATGTTGCACATGCTGCTCCTGGAGTGACTGGGGGAGGAACTGACTGTATCCTTCCCACACGGACCTGCAGGCAAGGTGAGCAACAGGGGCTAAAAACTGTTCCCCACCCCACAGTCTTCACACAGCTTCTTCATGTGACTCCCTGGTGCACAAGAGTCAACAGGAGTTGTGGACATGCCCTGGACACATTTGCCAGTGCATGGGCCAGTTGTTCCCGGGTCTGGTGGTCTCCACCCTATGGTGCCAACGCAAGGGTCTGCTCTTCCTTGGCACAAATGCCAGATCCATCTGGTAGGGCTCAGGGACTTGTCTGGGTTTATGTGAAGAGATGGGACATGTGGATGGTTGGGTAGTGTGGGAAGCCAGGTGAGGAAAAGCCCCTTTAGTCTTGTTCCGTTGTACTGTTTGCTCGTGCCTAAACAATATGTATGCATGATGGAGAGGATCCAGACCTGGCATCTTTCATCCTCAGGCCCCTGCTTGCTCCCCCCTCATTTCCAGCATATCATCACCACTGCTGCTTGTCTAGACACTCTCTGCCGAGATTTGTCCTGTGGGAAGATGCCAGTGCTCTTAGCCAGGCTGTGTGCTTCCAGGAAGGAGCTGGTGCCATTCCTGCCCTGCTCCTCCTGCAGCTGAACTCTCCCTGGTGGCATTGCCCAGCCTGCACCTCCATGGTCTGATCCCTGGGACTGGAGAATGGGACTAGGGTGTTTTTCCTGCCCTGAGCTCCTGGAGTCAAATTGAGCCCAGAAGCTGTCTTATATGGAGACCCTTGTGCCTAGACAGGACATGACTCAGCTTTGTGTTTCTAGAAGTAGCAGGAACTACAGCCCATTGTACTGGGGGCTGAACCATGAGCCAGGCACAGCCCTGCATAGGTCCCAGGGCTCCCTTTGGAAAGGGAGGGGACCCATCCTCTCTGCCCTGAGACAGACATGGTCTCTCTGTGCACAGAAGCACTAAAAACTGGAGATAAAACCAGGAGGGCAGGCAAAGAGAAGACTCAATCGGCGGAGAAGAACACTCTGGAAAGTACCCGTTACCCATCCCTCCTGAATAAGCAGTAGGCTGTGACAGGAGGCTTAATGCCATTTCTATGGTCCTCCCCATTTCTCCCTCCTGTTTTCATGCTTAGCTGTGCCTCTAGGTTTTGTCTGCTCTCCACAATGTTTTCTGCCCTCTCAGCAGAAGGCTGGGGGAAAACTATCCTCCATTCTTTTCTCAATTGCTCTGCAACCACAGCAAAATGGTCAGGATACAGGGCAAAACAGAACTGTTTCTGTCAGAGACTGAGGTGAGGGGTTACCAGCAGTTCAGACTGCAGAGATGGGGCTTGGAGGAGGCTAGCAAAGACCTGGTTAACTCTGTTTGGGATGAAAGGGACAGCCAGCGGCAAGCAAAGACAAGAAGATTTTAGACCTTCTTGCGAATCTGTGAAATTGGTGTGCAGCCTGAGACCGCCTGGGATGCATTATACCCATAAGCATGAGAAATTTTTCCTTGTCCATGGTGAAAATGGAAAACCAGGAGATTGCTGGTAATAAGGCAGACCCAGGGGCTCTTCCTGGAACCTTTCTTTAGATCTAACAAACTCAAACCTCTAATCCTGGTGTCTCACTCTGTCTGCTTGGCCCTGTGCTGCCCAGTTTCTGCCCAGTTTTCTTGGATCCATCTGCCCTAGATATATTTTACTGGCATGGTGACTATTCTGTGCCTGTCCAGAGGATTTGGCAGCCATGCTGAGTCAATGCAGATTTGCAAGGTGTGGTGTTCCACAAGCTTACTGGCTTGGGAGGTTCACCCGCTGCAGCCTTTAGTCGTTCCTTGCTCCAAACATATCTCGTTCTTCCCCACTTTCTCACAGAAAGCAACATTTTCTTTCTTGCAGATGTTATGGCTGGGAAAGCCCCTCCTCTGCCGAGATGTGCACAGTCTGTCCTCACACTGCAAACCCACAACTCTGTTTACATGGACACTCCTTAATCCTGTTTAAATTATCAAGCTGTGACTTTCTGCTCTCTGTGGGAGGGACAATACTCCAGAAATGTGAGCTGCTGAGGTGGTCTTTGGCAAATAAATCAAGTGGTTTTCTTGAAAGTACCTGCGAGTATAGTTTCCCACCTTTCTATTTAGCTGACACAGCTTTTGGAAAGGCATCAGTCAGCATTTACGGTGATGGATGACAGCAAAGAACAAAAGGAGAAGTGTCCCGGATACGCTACAGCTACAGATTCAGCCTCTTCTCACAGTGCTTGGTTTCATTTCCCAGCCACTGCTTTGTCCTTTGACCCTGCCAGAGGACAGCTACCCCAGGGAATTCCCAGTGTCAGAGCCAACAGGGCTGTGTGTTTCACTGCCTGCCTCGGGTGAAAGCAGGGCTGATATCTGCTGTGTGGAACCTGGCTGTTTCTGAAGGCTGTGTCTGCACTGTGCAATGACTCTTTGCTGAGCCCATGAGATTCAGCTGGCTTCAGGAGGGCAGCAGGTCCTGGAGATGCTGTCACTCAGCTCAGCACTTCTCACTTTGGATAGGCAGGCTCTGTCCTGTTTGCACTGCTTTGCCCTCCATCCCAGTTCAGACACTTGGAGCAGCAGATATTTTGCAGCTTTACAGAGGATGGTAGGAAGGATGCTCTCTCTCCCTTGATCTGGTTTCCAGCTAAACTACTCACTAGCCTTGTTGCCAGGAAATCCAACACAGGTGGTTTGTTGCAAAAAGTAACATCTCCTGGCATGTCTGTGTGTTGTAGAGTTGGTGTTTAAAACTTCGTTGCAGACTGAAGCAAAAAATCACCACAATGAGCCATTTGTGAGTCAGCCTCACATCAAGAGGTGCTCAGGTCTCCAGCCCAACTTGGTGGCTGGTGCAGTGCTAATGGGACAAGTGGGGGTTGTGTTTGGATGAGGAAAAAGGGGTACATGTTCTGCAGCTTTCTGTCACTGCATCCTTCCCTTTCAGCAGGGATGGCTGCTTGATTTGTCTCTGAGATTTCTTTAGTGAAGATTCTGGACATCGCTCATGAGGTGGTCCTGTAGTGCGTGAATCATAAAAATCAATCTCACTGGGAGGGGTGGTCCCAGATGGGACAGCTGGACTCTGGAAAGGTGTGCACCCACTTGGGAGGGATGTGGAGGAGAGTGGTGAGTTTGATCAGAGGTGCAAACGATGTAGCCTCAAACAACAGGCTGAAGAAACTTGATTTAATCTTGCTTTCAGGAATGGATGACATGGTCTCCAAGTGCACAGAGAGATATAGTGAAGAGAAAGTGAAAAGAAGTACTGAGTTTAATTCCGGTAAGTCAAGAAACTACAGGGGTCAGACTTTGGGGGAAATTCTATTTAGCGGGAAGAAGCAGATGAAGAAATGCTGCATGTCCACTGCCAGAAACTTTTACAGAGAGACCAGAGCTTGTCAGAAAGCCGGAAGTAGTGCTGGCTCTGACTCAGCACAGCATGGCTTAGATGACCCCAGGCAGTCCTTCCTGATACATTTACCTCCCCACCACCCTTCCCCCCCGCCCCCAATCTCATACAGTCCTACCAGGTTCCTAGTGGGTGAGATGGACTTTCTCTGCCTTATGTTATACTTCTGAGGGCTACATGAAATCTTTCACTTCCTGTGACCTTGGAAATCTCTCTAAAAGGTGGAGAATGGAGGATGGAATTACACTCTGAAGCCCCCATTTACTTGTTGGGTGTTTGATGTGAGGCTGCCTGTGGTCACAAGAGAAACCCATGCTCCTGGATGCAAATCCAGGTGGTGACCTAGTGCCAAAATGATGAAGGTGCCTAGGGAGTATGGGGAGAGCTCGCCATGCCAGATTGAAAGAAACAGCTCTTTTGTGTCTTCCATCAGAAGTACCTTTGAAGTGGAGCAGGATGTGTGGTGTTAATAGTAGAGCGTGAACCACCAGCAGTGAAAACCAGCATTCTTGTTGACACCATCTGGGCCACATGCTAGGGTGCTCCTGATGAGGGCCTTGGCAGGCTTGGCTCTGTTTCACCAGCATAATTTAAGTTTGGGCTTGAGGGAAAAAAAAAAAAAAAAGCAGCCCAAAGAGATAACAGAAATGAGCTCTTCAGGGTGAACGTGAAGCCAAGGAGTTTAGCATCAAGCGCCTTTTGAAAGCAGCTGTGCAGCCTTGCTCAGGGATAAATAAAGGCTGGTTTGAAGCTGGAGAGCTAGCTGGCAGCACACACTGTTCCCATCTTGCCAAGCCCTTCCCAGACCACCTGTCCTCGCAGGGCTGGGTTCCCTGCAGAGCTCTCATGCTGCTGCACGCCCTGGTGGAGTGGATGGGTGTATCATCAGCATCCTTGTCTGAGCTCGGGCTTGGAGCGAGGGCACAGCTCAGGCTCATCTTGGGGGGGAAGCCCTTGTAGGGTCCTTTTTTTTCTCTGGAGAGCTCAGAGAGATGGAGACCATTCCACTTCGTGGTGTATCCTCACCCTTGTGATGTTTCCAAGATTTGGAGTGGGAGGCAGCTGTGAAAGTTTGGCTGGCAGGAGATGTGCACTGCCTGGTCCCCAGGGTAGTGCCAAGCAGAGGCCATGGTTTTGGGTTGGTGCAATGTCTGAAGCACTGGAGTCAAGGGAGTTCTAATCAAAACAAGCCTTCAAATGTCTGTGCTCAGTGCTCTAGCAGAATAAAGAAGGACTCAAGCAAAAAACATCTGGAACAAGATCAGAAGCCAGACACTCTCCTAAACAAAGGAGATGTATGGCCTTGGAGGAGAAAACAGTCATGTAAATAGAGACGGAGGGGGCCAACAGAAGGTTGGGTTTCTTTGGATCTCATTTGTCTTCCTTCTGCTGCAGCTGTCTAAAGTAAATGCTGGGGGGCTGTGGTGTGTTGGAACATGCTGGGGCCATTCATCATGGGCTGTGCTGGCAGTTGGGACAAGTCCATGATGAGCAGAACTGTCCAGCTTTCCAGAGGGCTCTGCCTCACTTGCACCACTAGCTTTGAGGCTGCAGCCTTTCTTGTGCTGCAAAGGTAGGGAGAGAACAACTTCTTCCAACAGGGCACTCACCCCAGTGAATGTGACCCTGAGGTGCTTTTTCACAAGGACTCTGGGTCATTGCCCTCTCTGTTTCCAGAACTCCTTCAGTGTACTCTGGGAAGGAATTCCTCCTGGTCCAGATCTCGCCCCTCATTGACTGTGTCTGGTTGTACTTGCAAAAAAGCCTCCCGGGTCAGTACTTTCCAGTCTGAACAGCCTCATTCTGCTCAGCATTTCTCCTTCCTGTCTGCTCTCCTGTTCTGGACAGTGTGTATGGACATGGAGGGCAGCTAGTTCTGCAGGGATTTGATACAGAGCTGTTACAATGGGATTTCTTTGACAGACAAGAGATCGAATCTTGGCACAGCTCTGTTGTAAAGTCTGCAGCTCCATGCCATACTTTCATGGGCCACCAGGGACAGCACAGAGCTGAACATCAAAATTCCAAAGTAAGACCTTTCCTCAGCTGCTTGCAAAGGGAGTTGGAGAAGGCCGCCGTGTCTGAGATTTTGAGGGCTTCCCTGTGGAGCAAAGGGGCTGTACTGTTCCAGAACAGCATCATCCTTCACAGTTTTCCTGTGGGATAACCCTGTCCAAGGATTTCCAGGCAGAGGCTTATCAGGAACAGGAAAAAGCCATCAAATAAAGTCAAGCTAAAGTCTTCTGGGACAGAATTGCCAGGAGTGCCCAGGGGGAGCTAGGGAAGTCTCTGAAGCATGTAAGATGTACTAGGCTGGTATTCCTGAAGGGGCACAGCAGCAAAGAGTGGGAAGTCCCTGGCTGATTCTTCTGTGCCTGATAAGGCAGACTGGCTTCATGCCCTGCTAAAGAAGGACTTTCTTGTGCATCCTTTCTTACTGGAAACAGAGGGGAGAGTCATCAAGATAACAGTCAGAAGGATGGGAAAACAAAATGTGTCCCACTCTAAGCACAGCCATTGCATTAGCGAGACTCCTAAACTGTTGGAAAGGAACTATCAAAACTGGGCAGCAAGGAAAGCTACTGAGCCTGTGAGCTCCTCTCCTTTCTCATAAAGCTACCCCTGCAACATTAGAAGTGTACTGATCCCCCGGAGACCTTAAAGGACTTTTAAAGCCTCCTTCTTCTTCAGGGAGGCTGACCCAGGACCCCTGGTCAAATTTGGTTAGAAACATCCGCCTCACAGCCCACTGCAGCATTGCCAGGGTCAACCCAAAGGTTCCTATTCCATGTGCATCCCTGAAATGCTCAGGTCAAAGTTTAAAAACAACAGCAGTGCACTTTTCACACTCTGTTGATAATCCATTGAACTCTCAGCACAGGGTGCTGGTGAGGCACAGCCAGGGGCTGGACAAACCCACCACAGGTAGATGCATGTGGTTCCCACTGGGGAAGCTCCTGCACTGGTGACTGCTGGGTGCTGGCAGAGAAAGATGGCTCTGGATTCCTCTCTGTCTGCTGATTTCTCTTATGTACCTAGTAGTGATCTCAGCTAAGAGAGACGGAATGAGAGGGGCTCTGACCCAGCACTGCTGCTCTTGGGCTGTTTCCTTCATCCTTTGCACTGTGAAATTTCACATGATGCCTTTCACGTTCTTTTATTTTTACAAGAGGTATATACTGCCGCTTTTCTGAACCATCAAAGGGGCTCATTAACTTGTTCTCACCTTCCTTGTTGATGTCCTCTGACGAACCCCACAGGGTGCTGGAGCAGCTGCTCTTTCCAGGCAAGCTGCTTGCTGAGGCACCCCTCACCCTGCAGGGGGCTGGGATGATAGGTACCAGCAGAGGTTCTTCCCTGTCCTTCATCCACAAGAGATCATTACCTACCCAGCATTTCTCACATCCTGAGGAAGTGGCTGCATACAGAGGAGCTGTGAGTGCTGCCCGGGAGGGAGCATGCTGGTACTTTGACCTCCTGTGCTACGGGAACAAGAGCTCTCCTGGCTCTCTGCCCTGCTCTAGCAAAGCTTAACCCAATGTCCCTGACTCCCTGAAAAATCCCGGCCAGCAGAAAAAGGCAGCCACCCACTGGGAAGAAGGAAGGCACCACTGGGTCTCTTCTTGTCTTTGTTCAGGCAGGCAAAGTCCAAGGCTAGCTGTCACACAGAGATCTTCCAGGCTGTGGGTGTGTGGCAGCACATCCTGGAGACCTACAGAAACTAGAAGCAGAGATAAAAAAGCTGGAGAGAACTTTGCCTGAAGGCATCCAGGGGCAATGCAGGGCTCGGGACATAACGCATGAGGTTGGGCTGGTTTTATGTGAACTCACAAGTGGTACCAAAGGGTACCTCCAGTTCCTTGCAGTAGAGAAACAGCAGTCTGGACCACATCTGTGCTGACTATTGACTGAAAAATGCTCATGGGTGACTCCAACACATTTTGAGTATTTTGTGGTTTGATTTCTGTTTGTGGGTTTCATTCAGTTTTTTGGTTGGTTGGTTTGGTTCCTTTTATTTAAAAAGAGAGTGATTTCTGTGGACAGGAGTGCTTGGGGTGAACATAACAGGACTCAAATATAGGCAAAAAGAAAAAAAAGGATAGATGCCTACCCTTCCTTTAAATTTCTTGCAGCTGCTGTTTCTGCATCCCAAACACCATTTCTGAAGGGACAAGAAGGTTGGTGGTCATGCTGTGGGAAGATGCCCCTTGTCATCAGCATGCCCCAAGGTGGATGAGCAGCCCCAGCAGAAGAGATTGCTCCCTGCCTATGTCAGAGAGCTTATCAGACATGTAGCTGCAGCTCCGAACCCAGGAGCACCTGGGCTGTGGGAGAATGACACTGCTGAGCTCTGCTCCACAGTGACAGTAGGCTCATTCTTTAACTGTAGCCCTGCCATGGCTTCTGTGCATCACTCAGTGTCCTCCTCCTTCCCTGTGTACAGGAGTGGCAGATAACTCTTCCATTAATTGTGTGCCCGGTCTGTTCAGATAGGACTGTGAGGGCTTTAGGGTCTGGTGCAGGTCTGAGTCTCTGGACTGTAAGAGCAGCAGTTCCTTGACAGAGGCACACATGGCTGGCACATACTGCACTTAAGTACTGATGCTCTTTTGCTGTGTAGGAACTGCAGCCACCGTGCGGAGTGCTGGCATGGGCCATGGGAAATGCTTCAGCATTCTCTTCACCTCCCTACTGTCCTAATATCACAGGAGGACACTGTTACAATCCTCAAGGCCAGGGGAACACTGCTTTGGTTATGTAAGGCTTGCCTTTGCTAAAGATGCCATCTCAAGGAGTCAGTGATGTGCTGGGATATGGGTCCACAAGCCTCTTCCCCCAAAGCTCCCTTCTCACACAAACACAGAGCAAGGAGAAGGCATCTGCCAAACTCCCACCACCACCAGCAGTGGCTGCAGGCAGGCAGTGGGGGCTGGGCACAGGTGACAGTCACATATGCCCATGGCTTATGGTGAAAGAGCTTGCACAGGACACAGTGAGCATGGGAGGAAGCTAAAATCTCCATCCTGCATCTCTGCTACTCTTTTTCGAGGTTCCCACACTGGTACATGTAAGCTAGTGTCAGGTCACAGCTGACACCACATCAGAGCCCCAGACACATTCCATACTGCCATTTGCTGGGTTTATCCCTTATGGCATCCTCCTGGTGTACTTGGATGGTGTCACAAGGCTGTGCATGGCCCCCTGTACCTGTGTGAGGACACTGAAAGCCACCAGGTTTGCAGCCAGGGATGGGGTAAGCCTGCTTAGCCTGCCCCAGGTGCATGCCAGTGAATACTTCCCAGCTAATCAAGGATGTTTTCTAGAGAGCTCCCAGCCATGCACAGCTGATGTCTCACACCAGTGTCATTTACCTCTGCAGTGAAATAAGCTGCTGATTACACAGCAGTAGATTAAAGGGCTTTCAATATCTTTATTGCGTACAAGATACAAAAACTCAGCCTAGTAACTGTCTCCAAAGAAAAAAAGAAGAGAAGGTAAATCTAAATGATAAAGGGAGGACTTGGCACCTTATCCTCCTTTTTACAGTCTGCTCAGGTTTACAGATTACACAGCCCTGTGTACATTTCAGTAAATACAGTGCTACAATGAAGGTTCATTTCCTTGCAGAGACACTCGCAAGCTCCACACCTTGGTCTTATCCTCTCTCTTTTTGCATTGCCAATGGCAATTTGTCCTTTGCTGATGATGGATTGTGTGGCTTGGAGAGGTATTTTGTCACTCCTGGCCCCAGCAATGAGCAGAGAAGCAGTGTGGAGTTGGGCTGTGTCCTTGCCGTTCTTGGCAAAGATGAGGAGCACAGGAGAGATATGAAACATCAACAGCCTAGATCCCAGAGACAAGAAGAGTCTGGACTTCCCTTGGTGAGACAGGAGCAAGATCCCATAGATGGGTGGGCAGCACCCCCTTCTTGCACCTTGTGAGGTTTCAGCTGCTGCCCATCACCCTGACAACCAGTGTCCTTGTCTTTTGGGGAGATTTTCTTACTTTTTGGATCTGAGCTGTGCTTTGAGGAAGGGCACCAGAATTATTATACCAGGAGAATCACAGTACCAGTCACCATGGGCTGTGCTGGAGCCTGTGCAAAGAAAACCTGGGCTTCCCTTTGCAGCTGATGTTCCAGCAAAGATGACAGATCCTTTCTGGTTCTTATCTTTGAAGTGACTGCCTTCCTCAAGAAATGAAAGCATGACCTTTCAGGCATCAGTATACTTCCTCTCGTCTCCAAGGTCCCAGTTCTAACACTTTTATAGGTTTCCAGCCCTGCAGAGCAAGAACCACTGTAGAGGTCAAGCAGGTCTGTAGATCACCTGTCAGGTCTTCACCTTAGGCCTCACATTAGGAACGGCTGCTTTTAAAGGATTGTGATGCAAAAAAGAAAAGAGGTTGTTTTCTGCAGAGCTGGGCCCTGGAGCTGAGCCAAACTCCTATGCTTATGTAATAAGAATAAGTAAACAGCAAAAATCCCGTAGGAAGGGGAGGCCACTAACCCACCACAGGATCTGAGCCACCAACAGTGCTGACTTCTTCCTCTTTCCTCCAACTAAGGCTTCTGTTTCTGCTGGGTTCCCCTCCTGCTGGGCAGCAGCAGGTTGCCCTCCCCGCAATGGTGGCACGCACATTGTACTGTGCTTCCTTCCATCTGCCCTTCCAGTGGGCCCCTGAACACAGCATTTCTCTCTAGCCAGGCTACAGGCAGGAGTCTGACCTTCTTGACTGTCCCAGTGCCCCTGAAGACAGAGGGATGCCCACTGCAAGGCATCAGGGCTGCACACATGACAGCAACTGAAGGAAATGTCCCATTGTGCTGGAACACTCCGAGTATCATTTCTGGCAGGTTTTGGCCCAGGTCAGCTAGCCTAACCCCAAAGGCAGGCAACACTCCCTACCAGAAAGCAGTCCTTGGCAGAGCTGATTTCTTACTGCAAATGTAGCTGGAGCATTCTTGCTCCTCTCTGGGCAGGCCTGAGTGTTGGTTTCTGCACGATGCTTCTGCTGGGGCTCTCGGAGTGTCATGGTGGGTTGCTGCCTTTACCCTGCCACATGGGTCTGGAGAGGCTCATCCCGCAGCTCTGCACACAGCAAAACCATTTCTCCAGCTCCTTTGGCTACCTTGCCTGCTCATGCCTCTCACCCATTACCTGCTGGGGCATCTCAACCAGCACAAAGGGGATGTCCAGCCCCACAGTCCCCTGAAGCCTTTCGAGTTTGCCACCAGTGCTCCACATCATGCCAAAATCCTGGGCAAGGCCACTGGGAGAGAGGTGCAGGTCCTTGCCTAGCCTGGTGCAACTCTAGCAGTATTTATGAAGCATTGCCAGCTTCATGCTTACAGGATTTTCTCACCAGGCAGCACGAGCTGAGGGATGTGGATCGTGTCACTCTGCAGATAGGAAAGAACATGGCTCCCAGTTTGCTTCAGCCCCTGGTTATCTTGAGATCCCTCCTGACAGGGCCCAGCCTCCTCAGGGATCTGAGATGGGGCTTAAAGTAAGACTGGAGGGTGGGAGGGCAGCTGCTACCCGTGGCAGCCTGTCACCAATTAGAGATGCCCTGCAGGAGCAGGAAGCGTTTATTTGGTGGAAACCACCCCCAGAACCCTGAGCCTACAGAGAAGGGACAGAACCCCTCCCAGGACCTGGACTGGAAAGCTGGAACTAGGCACACATCAAGGCAAAAAAAATATGACAGCCCCAGACACTGGAACTTCTCCATTCCTTGGTGTCCGCAGGTCAAGAGGTCAATCCCTCCTGGACTGGTAAATCTCAGCTTCAGGAGTGAAGCAGTCACATTTGTGCTTAACTTCTGCTCTGCTGCCTGCAGAGGCCGTGAGTTTCACCAAGGGATGGGGAAGCCTCAAGCCACAGGGATGGGGAAGCCTCAAGCACCACAGCCCACACCATCCACGTTGTCACTGCTGTCCCTGTTGTCCCCAGGCATCAGCACATATCAATACAAGGGTTGGCAGGGAGCCCAGCTGGAAAGGGCCAGAAAGACTTTATACCTGCTTGGCTCATCACAATCCATCACTGTCTTGCAGCCCTGTGCCACAGTCTACAGACTACCTCCAACAGCTCCCTCAGTTTCTATTCCCCAGTCACATTCTCCCTTTCATTTTCCAGAGTTTTCTCTGTGACTATAAATAGCCTTGTGAGGGACTTGCCAGCCCTTGTGGAAGAAGAGGCAATAATCTCTTCCTGAAGGAAGTGGCCAGGACACATAAATGATCCTTCTAACACAAGTGTAAATGATAGCAAAGAATGTACCCAGGAGAAAATTGAGGCAGCAAGGGCAGAGGAAGCTGTGAGGAGCATGCTCCAGGGCGTTTTGTGGAGAGACTACAGCTGCTGCCACTAGTTAATTAATGCTTGGCGAGGGGCAGCCATTGCTGGTGATCCATGGTGCTACTGTTGGAGCACTGCTGAGCTACAGGCTTGCCACAAAACCAGGCAGCATGCTGTGAATGGCCAGGAGTCCTGCTGGGGGTCTACAAGGAGTGTTTTAAGTGAGATGATTTACTAGTTCTCATTTGCCAGCTCGGCACTGGAGATGGCTGCCGTCCCCTGCAGCCATCCAGAGGTCTGCATTCCAGAAACAAAGTCTTATTCTGAAACAACTGTCCTTGTCCCCAGGTGAAGGTACCCACAGGGTGGACTGGAGGTCTGCAGGAAGACTTGCACCCAGCATCTTTACCCTTGGCTGGTGTTAGGAGCTGCTGGTCCTGCAGTGGCAGAGGTTTCACCCTTCCACAGAACCTCTCCTCCACGCGGGACAGACACAGCTGAGATGACACACTTTTCTTGACATTCCCTAATTGGCTTGATTTGTCCATATTAAACATTTACCATCCACAGTTAGCTCCTTCATTAGCTATGACACATCATGTTTAACCACACAGGAATATTGCATCAACGCCAGGGCCAGCAGCAAACACTCAGAAAACTTCTGCAGAAGGAAGAGACCATGAAAAAATCTGGCTCTGAATTTAAACTTAAACAAGCCTGGAAATACTTCTGAGCTGGAAGAAGACCTTAGACAAGTGCGCACATCCCCATGCACAGCCTTCATACCTGCCCCCTTTACTTACACACAGCATAATGGCTTGTCTGTGGACCTGTGCACTTGCAGAGCGGAATGAACACTCATTTGGTTTGCAAACCACAGTGTAATTAATTCCCAGAAAAGCTTCTGGGCTTCACTCTGTGGCTGTGGAAGTTCACGGTGCTACCCCGGGTTAACCAGATGCTTCTCCTGCACGCCCAAGGTGGTCAGTCCCACCAGCATAGGGCAAGGGATGGGTCTTCCAGGACCAGAGAGAAATTAGGCAGGTGGGAAAGGAAAACCGTTTCAGAAATGACAGAAAAAACAAGATAAGGAGCATGCCGGGATCCCTGCTGCCCAGTCCCACGCTGAAGAAGCCTCAGGCCCGTCGCCCCAAGGCTTTTCCCTGAGGGTTTTCCCAGCCTCCTCTCACAGGGATGGACACAATTTCTCGAAGGCTGTTTTTGAAGACAATGTTTGCCATCTAGTGGGAAAACAGAGCCTGTGTATCTTGCCTGCAGAAGGATGCGGCTCGTGGTTATCTTGGCAGTAGCTGGGAGCCACACGCCCCCTTGCTCTTAGCAGGGTAGCGGCTCCCAGTTGCGAATTCCGGGGAGGAGGGAAACTGGCATAGGTGGTGCTGGTTCAGCTTCCTTCAGGCAGCTCGCCAGGCTCTTTGCCGCCAGCCATAGATGCCTGCCTGAGTGTGGATCCCTCCAGCACCTGGGGAGGACCCTGGCCAAGCTGCTGCCCCGTGTAAGTGGGGAGCTGAAACGAGTGCTCTGTAGTAGAGGAAAAAGCACCATGTTCTGGATAAATGGTGCCTTTCAGTCAGCAAACCCTTGGGGATTGGTGCCTTCCAGACTGGCATCCTCCCAGGCATCTCTCTTCCAGGTTAGTATCCTCCAGGGGATCAGTGGCCTCCAGGCTGGCATCTCCAGCACTCCACTGGCAATCAGCACCTTCCAAGTTAGCATCCTCTCTGGCATCAGTGCCTTCCAGGTCAGCATATTTCTAGTGATCAGTACTTTCCAGGTTAGCTTTCTCCTAGGAATCAGTGCCTTTAAGACCTGAAGGGATCCCGGCAGGATCCCCTGACATCCTGGGGATCAGTCATCAACCCAGGAGGGGATATCAGACAGATCTGACACTTTCGGCACTTTACAAACTTCAGATCCATCAGCACAGAGGTGACTATGCCGTGCCAGTGCCTAGAATTCATGTGGAGTTCAGCTGCTCCCACCTCTGGCAGATCTCCCAGTGGAGAACAAAGGCTGGGAGTTGCTTGAATGTGATGTGACCCTGCAAAGACCACTTGAGACTCCCAGAGGCACATTTAACTTGGGTTCATCAGATTCAGGATACAGACAAAGGCGCAGCTGTACAGAGCTCTGCCTGCACCATGGAATCCTGGAAACACGGGGAGCACTGGATGCCCCAGTGGTTCAGCTTCTCCTGCATAGGTCTGGGTCATGCTGTCCATAAACTCTGCTTGGTTATTCTGCATATGCAAACAAAGCATTTGATATGGCAGTGAATGAAGAGGAGGAAAAAGTGCAGCTGATGGCAGGAGAGCAGGTAGAGATGCTGCCCAGGGAAGCTCCCAAAGTGTGTCCTGCTGTTTTAGTCCCTGCAGCTGGAGGAGAAGATGGAGTTCCTGCCATGGGGAAGAGAGGAGACCGTCTCCTCTGAACAAGTGAGATGGCAGTACTGAGGAGGTGTAGTCCTCATGTTGCACAGCAGAAATGAGTGCATGGGGAGCACACACAGTGTGTCTCCATGTGCCACCACACTCCAGGGCAGGAACACAAAACACTGGGAACTTTTGCTTGGGAAATAGGACTGTTTCCAGTGCTGGGGGAAAAAAAGAAAAAAAAAAAAAAAAGAAGAAAAAGAAAAAAAAGAAAAAAAAAAAAAAAAAAAAAAAAAAAAAAAAAAAAAAAAAAAAAAAAAAAAAAAAAGCTAGCAGGAAAATCGTGGGCTGCTGCTGCTTGGAGCAGGGAGAAGCCACTTCCCATGGAATAATGAGCAGCAGTGCCTGGGCAGAGCTGTGTTGCTGGCTGTTGCCTCCCAGCATTTCTGTGACCGGGTGCTTGGCATTTCCCATATGTGAAAGACCAAAAGCATCCTAGAAGCAGGGAAGGGGCCAGCCCCAGCAAGAAAAGAAAGAAACAACCCATTTCCAGAGGGAGAAGCTGACTGTGCAGCAGCAAGAGAGGTCTCAGATCTCTCTCTTCTCATCTGGCCTGGCAGGTGATGTCTCCTCTTCTGTTTCAGGAAAGGAGAGCATTGAATTCTCATGCCTGTGACAGCTAGGAAGGGAGGCAGATGAAGAAGAGGGAGTATGGGGGATTGCAGGGGTGTCTAATGGGTTGAGTGCCTGGATCTCTAGTAAGTTCCCAGGCAGAGGTATCCACCTGCAGGTGAGATGAAAATCATGGCAAATGCTCAGCACTATATTTTTAAAGCATCCATGTTTGGATTCACCATGTCTCTGGGCATTGTCCCTGATCTTCCTACTCTCTGCCTGGGCAGTGTGAGATGGAAGTGGCTCCTGAGGGGGATGCAATCCCTCTGGGGATGGCCCACATTTCCCCAGTACTCTCAGGACCTGCGCTGGTGACAGTTGTCTTATGTCAGCTGTGATGCCACTTGTATGAGGACTGGGTGCACAGGTCACACCCAAGACTTGTTCCCAAACACAATCCTTGTTCTCTGCCCATGGCCTCTCACCTTCACAAGTCAGCTCCTGCTCCGTGAGCATCTTTGATACTCAGGATATAACTGAGTGTCCAAACTACCTATCCATACATTAATCTAGATGTTCATCTATCCCTTCTTCCCTGTGACAACTGATCCACACACCCATATATACATCTGCATGTCTCCGTCCCTCAGTCCATGCACCCTTCCCTCCCTGCTGAACCACTGTGTATGCACCCTTTGCTCTCTACATCATCTCATGACACATATAGATGTATGTTTCATGGCTATTCAGCTGAAGCTGCTTTTCCTTCTTTCCTTGGCTCAGGATTTGGCACAGAAGGAAGCAGAAGCAGCCATGAGAGGTAAGTTGAGACTGTTTTGCTTCACAGTCCTGTGCAACTCGCCTCCTCCCCTGCAAAATGCGGGCTGATCCTGGCAGTGAGGCAGGGAGAGGAGGTTAGTTCTGAGGGCTAGCTCAGAAATTTGGCAGCATTGGTGGCAGTCAAACAGCCCAGGCAGTGCTGCACAACCGCACACAACCAGTGCCCTGCTGCAAAGGGCTTTTGCCAAAGCCATGGATTTCCCAAACAAGCCCCTGCCTGAGACATGATCTGGCCACCCTGTGCTGGATGGAGACAATGGATATAGATGTCTCTGTGTCTCAGTGCCAAGGACCTTCCCTAATGTGTAGCACTGGCTGATGGAAACTCTTTAAACCATGTATATCCCAGGCCATGTTCTCCCACACTTTTTTTCCTGCTGGGCTTGAGCTGCTCCCTGTTCCATGCCAGGAAGCTGGACCCATCCCTGCCTCATGTGGATGCAGTCCATAGGCTGCTTTAACCTGGCACGTTCAACTCCCAGCCTGGCTTGTACCAGCTTCCCTGGCAATTTTGGCACAGCATCCACCCTTGGGGAGGTCGGACACGGCAGCAAAGGCAAGTTTGCCTCTGCCTCCTTGGGGCAGGGTGTGGCCAGGCAGGGCTCCAGCCTGCAGCAGGAAGCCTCCTGCTCACTCAGTGGCTGTGTGAGCCACCAGAGAGCCCAAGCCTGGAGGAAGTGCTCTGGCCCCACAGTGGGACAGGGAGGTGCCGGCACTGGGACTGGTCTCATGGTCCCTTCCTGTTTTTCTTCTCCACAGCTTGAAGACAAAGTTGATTTTGGCATCTGGATCCCTCTCCTTTATTCCAGATTGCTGCTCACCCCAGCCCTCCCCTTGCATCTTCTCAATCCACTGGAAAGCCCTGTTTACCCGCGTCCAGCACCAGCACGTCTTCCCCTTTGGCAATTGGGAGGGCAGCACCCAGCACCAAGGCATCTTTATGACCCAAAGCACAGAACCTGCTGTTTCCTTTGGGTTCCTAAGGCCTGTGTGTCACACTTATAGGCTGCTGGGGCAGGGAGCTGCGCCATGGGGCATCCCAGCAAGAAGGCACAGTGCAGGCAGGCAGGGCTTTGTGGTGGTATGCAGACCCCCTGCCTGCTCGTGGTCTCTCCAGCTGCCAGATGGATGGCAGGCCATGACTCCTTACACCAGAGACGAAGGGGGTTACCCTCCAGGGCCATGGGCAGCAGGATACAGTGATGAGGACCAGATGTGCCTCTTCTGTCCTCAAGCTGCCCTGGTCACCAGAACTGGGTGTCCCTACTGCCTGACCAGGCAATGCCCAGCTAAGGAAGGTGACACAGGGCTTGGTACATGGGGACAACAGACCTATGGGTTCCCCAGCCAGCAGCAACAAGTTTTTATTTGGCGCTTGCCTGGAATTTCTGGAGTTTGAAAGCAGGTAGAATATAGGGGCCAGAGCTGCTGTCTCCCGATTTCTGGCTGCTGTGCTGGTACATCTTAAGCAGGCCTCAGTCTCAACACCAGCACCAGATGCTGGGAAATTACTAAGTTTGCAAACACCAGAGCCACAGCTATGGGATGTACATCACCTGTGTTCCACAGCATCTGTGGACAACCCCTGCCTTGATCCCTTCCTTAGTGGCAGAGGAATGGGATCTGGTGGTGATAGGAGGGTTCCAACGGTACATGCTGCTCATACCATGCTGGGGACTGAGAGGAGACAAGGGTGACCATGGCAAGACAAGGGTGACTGTGTGAAACATCAGAATGTGTGTTGGTTGGGCTGGATGCTAGGGCCCAGCAGGTGATGGCAGTGTGATATAACTGGAGCTGTCAAGCTATGGGATACACCTGGGAGCAGTGATGTGGCTGCTGAGCCTGGAAGACCAGGCAAGATCTGGCTCCTTACACCTCCCCAGCTTGGTTACCTGCCTTACCTGCCCTGTGGAGAGCTCTGCTGTGGTTCAGAGATAGTGCCATGCCAGTAGGACACTGCAGATAGAGATCTGACCCCATTTCTCTCATTCAGCATGTCTGTGCTCATAAGGAACAGTGTGGGGCTGCAACCCCATAGACTCAAGCATGGAGAGCCCCCATGACCCCACAACCAGTGAGAGCAGTAGGGATCTGTGGGCACACAACACATTGCAAAATGCACAACCTGCCCCAGTTCCCTCCAACTCAGTCCACATAAGGACCCTTTGTGGGTGCCCCAGTCCAGGCTCCCTCTGCATCATGGGTTCACAGGCAAACCCAGGACCCCACTCTGCCCTGGCTCTGCTCCCTGTGCTCCATGCATTGCCACAGTCTGAATTTCCACCCAGCTCCATCTGGATCTTGTTGGGCTCCTGGCACTGAGCACCAGGGCTGGGAGGTGCCAACACATGGAAGCCATTAGAGGGGCCGGATCGAGGTGCGGCAAGGGGGCCACATGCAGAGCAAGGGGGGCTGTGCTGAGGGTCCTCTCTCAGCTGTCACGCTGGTGAGGGCACGGCAGATGTCCCATACAGCTGCCTGTCTGCATCCTCTTCTGGCACTTAGCCTTGGCATGGGTCACTCTCAGCCTGTCCAGGCACCTGGGGAGAGGGCTGAACAGTTTGGGAGGCAGCCCTGCTGCCTACACACCTTCTGCAAGGACCATTCTCAAGCTGGCACTCACCCCTCCCTTGGCCCAGCATAGTCTGCACAGGGGTTTTGCCTGGACAGTGCCAATGATAGCATTGGCATATCCCCTTTATTGGCATCGCTGCTCCGTCCAGCCATGGCCCAGGGGATTGGGGCAGAGGGAAGGGGCAGGGGGTGTTCTCTTCCACCTCCTGGTGGCTGGTGGGGGGTGACAGGCAGGGATCAGAACCCCTGGGTCTGGCACTGATGCCCGGCACCCCCCGGAGCCTACACCCATGGTCCCCCTCAACACTAGGCAGTGAAGTGGGGCTGGCTCAGTATCTTATCCCCATTTGTTTAGCAGCGCTCGGAGGTGGAGCTGGCCTGTCACCCTGAGCCTGAAGTGACTCCAGCTGGCTCCTGGCGGGCTCAGGCAGTCCAACGCCCCTGAGAGCAGAGCCTCTCTCCTTAGGATCCATCCTGCAACCCCAGGGTGTTGGAGGCTCCGGCAATGTCCACAGCTGTGGGGTGACCCAGGAGGCGTGGGGTCCTTGGGGGCCAGCAGTGGCATCAAGTCCCACGCATGGGCAAGCGGGTGCAGGGAGCAGGGATCGGCCAGGGCTCACTACAGGATCTGAGCTTCTGCCGAGAGAGAGGACAGGGGGTCAAGCAGGACACCGGAGACACTGACCTGCCCATGCTTCATGTTCCCTGCCCCACATTTCCCCCCATTCCCCACCCTGCACCTCGACTCACTTGGTAGTGCCTTCAAGTGGGTGGCAGCAACCAAAAAGTTTGGTTTGGTCTTGTCCTTGCCATGTTTCCTCACCCGGAGCCTGGGGATGAGAGCAATGGTGGCTGAAGACCCCAAGAATCCTCCCTGAGCATGAGGATTGCCCCATTCCCAGTGATCCTGCTGTACTTCCATCCAGCTGTGCCCAACTGTGCCCAGCTCAACTTAACCTCTCCAGTGGGTCAGTTCCAGGGCTACAGGAGGAACTGGTCAGCAGATAGAGCAGGATTGGCATGGGAACAGGGACTGACAGCAGAGCCAGAGCATGGCAGGGAGATCCCATGGTGGCAGGATGAGAGGGGACCCAGGGACAGGATTCCCAGGGAGCAAAGGAACATGGAGGGATGTCTGTTCTGACTCTGGAGTGTGACTCCCCAGCAGGAGCCTTTAGGAGATTAGAAGGAGATTAGAAGGAGATCCCATGGTGGCAGGATGAGAGGGGACCCAGGGACAGGATTCCCAGGGAGCAAAGGAACATGGAGGGATGTCTGTTCTGACTCTGGAGTGTGACTCCCCAGCAGGAGCCTTTAGGAGATTAGAAGGAGCAGCATCTTGAGGGGATTCAGAGAAAGGTCCCTTGGATCTGGGGTTGTTAAAAAGAGCCCAGGCAGGCTGGGCAGTAATGGGTGTGCTGGGAAGAGGCACTGGTGTAGCACAGGGACACGGGAAGCACAAACCACCCTACGGGGCATCAAGTGTGTTTTGGCAGGGACCCCAGAATAGGGCTGGGGGATCACAGAGCACTCTGTGCTGAGGGTTCAGGATGGGAGGGGGACAGCAATCATACAGCTCCTCTTTCTCAAAACCCAGCCTACCAGATGAGGGTGGTGATGACAAGAACAGCAGCCAGAACAAAGAAGGCAAAGATCCCAAGGGACACCACGATGGCCATCTTCTCCAAGGGGTCACTGTGATCTGGGACAGAGAGACTGTCACACCTGGGGAACCCTATGGCAAGCTCCTGGACACTCCAGCAGCCCAGCAACACAAAGGCTTGGGGCAAGAGACCCTTGCCATGAGTCTCACCCACACACATGGCACTCCTGCCCACCACCCGTAGCTCTACTCACTGATGGGCTCAGGGTTGGGAGGCTTGGAGGGCTCCTCAGCCAGGCTCTCCAGTCTGGCATCTGTAGTGGTTTCTTCACTTGCTATGGAGGCCAGGTCTGGAGGACAGAAGGAGTAGAAACACTTACCAAAAGCACATGCAGCAGCCCAGAGACTCACAGAGAGGGGTGTGGAAAGGTATCTTTGTGCCACAGAGGTCCCACGAGCCCAAGGGTGCCACTGAGGTGCTAACGGTGCTTTGGAAGGCCCACTCTGTTCCTAGTCTGTAGAGGGCAATCCCTGAATGGCATCAGCACAGCTACAGGCTGACAGGGGCTGGGAGATGTTTTGTCCTCATGCAGCTCCGCCTCCCAACCTTAAGTGGCCCTGGAATTGAGACTCACTCTAGTTGATATTTGGGACAATGAATGACATGAGGGAGGGACTGAAGAGGGGCAGTTCAGGGTTCTGGAGGGACTTTGGGGAGGGATGGCAAAATGTGGTAGGCTGCTGGGGGCTGCAGCCTGTCCCCCTCACCTCTGACTGGTGTTGCCCGGGCTTCGGCACTCCACTCGCTCCAATTCCCCGCATCCAGGAAATCCTTGGCACTGACTTGGACCACGTGCTCCAGCCCGGCGAAGGCATCCGTGATAACCTCGGACAGATTCACCGTCTCTACCTGTGCCAGGCAGAGGGGACCTGAGCAGCAGGCAGGGCCATCCCTCACTGCCCTCCCTGCACTCCCTGCACATCCCCCATGCACACCCCGCTCCCGGGCTGGCCCTGCCTTTCCTTGCACACTTACCACGGACCAGGAATGGTGGATGACGGGTCGGTACTGGAGCCGAAACCTTAGCTGGAAGTGGGGCTCTTTTGGCCAGGAGGAAGGGTACTTCCAGCTCACGTGGAGTCGCCGCGGGGCCATGGGGATGGGCTCCACCACCAAGCCCTCCGGAGGGTCTGGCTTAACTGTGTGGGAAAGGACAGGAAGTCCTTGTCACCCTGCACTGCTGTGCACAAGGGTGTAGGGTTCCTCGCTGTCACCCACAGGTAACTGCCCAGGCATGGACAAACAGTGGGACAGCCAGAGAGATGGATGGGGACTCACTGATGGCCTGCATGGTGACATCAAGAAGGCGGTAGCTGAAGCCCAGGGGGTTCACCTCAGTGATGTTCATGCGGTAGGAGCTCCAGAACTCTGACCTGTGGACGGTGCAGGTGCCAGGGCGGGATAGATCCTGCAGGCACAGCCCCACCTGCCCGTTCTTGTTCCTGCAGACAGGGAGGCAGGGTGGTGACACGTCCTACCCACTCACCATGCACAGTTCCCAAATGCTGCCAAGGAGGTACCACGGGAGACCTCCATACCAAGACTCTGGTGGAGGAGGTAGCCCCTCTGGCTCAGCTGCACTCATCCTTCCAGAGTCCAGCATATCCCTCTGAGCATAACAGAAGGCACCCTCATCCCAGGTCCACACTCTGCCTGGGAAGGTCCCTCCCTGGGGCAAACCCTTTTCCCAGACTCCCAGGGTAGCTGGGAAGTAGTTGGCTCCCTGATGGGGACTCCCAGCTCTTGCTTTGGGGTCCCTGCTGAAGACAGCAGCAGAGCCTTTGGGATGGGGGTCAGTCCCTAGGGAGCAGGAGCTGGTTGGGAGTCAGTCCTACCTCTGCTTTTCTTCGCCTGTCAGGGATTTCTTCCTGCCATGGAGACAGATGGAAAAGCAGATGATTAGGATGAGGGGGCAGCACAAAGTCAACCCCACCAGAACCCAGGGGAAGGACAGGAATCCACACTGCAAAACAGTCCCTCACTCCCACGCTGACACACACATGTGACAGCACAGGAGACAGAGCTAAAACCATGTCCAGCTCTTCTGGTGAACAGCCTGGCAGCAGAAGCTGGGCATCCCAGGGAAAAGAAATAGGACACCCTTCCCTGCCTGGGATTTCATCAATCAGCAACAAACACATAGAGACACTGATAAAAGCTGCTTCCCAGAGCTGGCTTCACCCTCCCCCTAAAGCCTCTCAAATCCCATGCTTTCACTCCCCCTCCCTGTGGAGCCTCTGATGCTCCACTCAGCCCCCTCCCCACCAAGCCCCCAGCTCCTGCAGCTTTCAGCAGGGCTGTGCTTTATGAGCTCATTGGACTTCAAAGCCGCCTGCTAATTTGGCTTGCAGGGATAATTAGAAGCAGCTACGCTGTCAGGGCTCCTTTCATCCCAAAGCATGCTGGAGCGGCGCATGGAGGCTTGCAGATGACCTGCTTCTCTTTTATTGCCCCTCTGGTGCTGGCAGAGCTGTCAGCAGGGAGGGGGCCTGCTTGTGCCAGCCCCCCGGTGCAGCTGAGACACCCCACTGAGAGCAAGCAAAAGCCTGGTGCTCTTATCACCCCAGGACAGGACCTGCTCTGGCGTGCAGCACGGTCCTTGGGGCAGGAGGTGAACCCAGGGCATGTGTGGGATGGCGAGGAGATGGATTTGGTGGTTTCCTTGGCTGTAACCCAGAGCTCTCACCATAACAAACCCAATCCATGTCCTGTGGGGATATTTCACCTGTATGTGGTGATGTATCTGGTGGGGAGGAAGGTCTCCACACTGGAGGTCCAGGAGCAAGAGAAATTCTCATAGTCAGATGCTCTGCAGGACACAAAGGGGACTCCAGGCAGGTCTGTATCCAGGGGAAACAGCAGTCAGCGAGGAGTCCCCCATCCCACAGCCCACCCAGCACACAGGGATGCCTGTGTCAACACCAAGCCCCCTCTTGGCAAGCCTGTGGCAGGGGTGCAGGCATCACACTGCTAGAAGAGCCCAGCACACAGACATGCTACTCACGCCCCAGGCGCAGGGACACTGTGTGCAGGAGGCCGCCGTCCTCGCCATGGCAGCTGTATGTTCCCATGAGGGCCAAGCTGGCCCTGGGCAGCACCAGGGATCCCTGCTGGATGGCTGAGCCCTCTGGCAGTGCCATGGCACCTGCTCGTCTCCATTGCACTGGCGAGCTGAGGAGGAGAGACCAGGCAGGCTGTGTCATAGAGGACAGGGATGCCTAGGCCCACCCCGTAAACCATCCCACTGGATAGATCCCTTGATGTGCATGGAAAAGACTTACCTGGCATGGACACCAGGGCATGGCAGGGTCACGTCTGTCCCCAGCTGTCCATACTGCACGCCTGGAGGGACACACATCCCCATATGGGTGTTAGCACTCCATGCCACCCCACACCAGAGCTACGAGTGCAGGTGGGGAGCCCCTGGAGTTGTACCCCACAGTGGGCACTGGCTATGGGGCTTTGCTTCATGCAGGTACCACCACAAGGGACTAGTAAGGACTTGTCCCAGCTGGGGCTGGGCAATGAGCAGAAACACAGGCTGGCCTTCACTGTAGGATGTAGGGGTGTGTTTCATATAGCCCTGCTAGGTCTGTTTCTGTGTGGGGGAAATGGGGTGCCTTCTGGGTCCTCAAGCCTGGGACATGGTGGGGTGGCTGCTTTATGGGGGAACTTGGTGCGGTCTCACCTTCCTCTCCCCAGTCTTCAGAGACTGCAAAGGAGGCTGATGCCAGGGCTGCTGCTAGGAACACCATCACCCTGCCCAGGCCTGGGATGGAATTGTGCATCTAGAGGAGGCAGAGAAGGGGAGAAGAGAGTGTTACTCCCTGCAGTGGGGCAGCTGCAGGGTCCTTGGCCCACAGCAATCCTGCAGGGACATGGATCCTGCATCTCCCTCTCATTTTATCACATCCTGCTGGGGACAGAACAAGGACTGAATGCCGGGACCCCAGCTGGGACATCTGGCAGTGCCTGTGCCAGTCACAGCAGTCCCCATGCCTGGAGGAGGGATGCAGGGGGCAAAGATTTACCAGGAGCTTGGAGATGTGTGGGATTAAGTGTTCTTTGCCACTGCAGTCCTGTGCTGGGATCCTTGATTGGCTCCCAGCCCCAGAGTGGTCCAGAGATCTGTGCACATATAGCTGGGGTGAGAAGGGACTAAGGAGAAATTCTGGCCTGTATTTACATGGCAGGTGACAGCAATCAGATCTAAATACACTTACAGAGTCAGGGAAAGCAGGGCTGTGTTAGCTGAGGTTGTACCAAGTCTCACATCACTCTCCATGCCTGCACCATGCCTGCATTCAGGAGAATGGTCCTGAAATCCCTTCCTCCCACTCAGTGATCACGAGTGAGAGGGGCAGGGGATGTGCACCCAGCTCTTCATGGGTCAACCCCTGCCACAGACTGGAGTCTATAGTGATGTATCTGTACAACTTAGGCCATTCTGTGTACCAGCCAAGCTGTTTGTAGATAACAAGCCACCTGCAGTCTTGTTTTCAGGGTTCTCTGGAATTCATCAAGGCTACTGAGACAACAACAGGACCGAAAAACAGAACAAAGAGCCTGGGAGTTCCAAAAAATGCAAAACTTAGAGGACACACAGCGTGATGATGAACACTTGACCAATTAAGTGCCCTGAAGGATGTGTGCCTGCCTCGTGAACGAGTGGCTTGGCCAATCAAGAGACACCTGTACGCGTAGACAGTAGAGCTAGAAAAGAGAACTGGAGTTTTATGTAAACAGTAAATCGGCTTCTCTTGAAATCATTCAGTTATTCAGTTGCCCATTTCACCCTGCAGGAGTCTCCCTGCCAGCATCACCTCTTCCATCCCGATCTACACCACTGGGGGGACATCAGCCTTTGTCACCCTGGCCAACACAGCCAGCGTTGCCCTGTCCTGGCCACCATCACCCTGTCCATTGCAGCCAGCAGTGCTCCACGATATCCACCCCAGCCAGCACCCTTTCTGTGCCAGGCAGCATGACCCTAAAGCATCTGGACCCACCTGCAGAGTCCTGCATCTGCAGGACACATCAGCCAGTGTCACCCTGTCCATCCCAGCCCCATCACCCCATCTTTGCCAGCAAGCAGTACCCCAGGGCATCTATCCTGGTCAGCATCACACTATCCCTGCCACGAGTGCCACACGGTCTCTGTCAGTCAGAAATGAGTAATTTCTCCCTAGAAGACCCTCTTCATAACTGGACAGGCCTGTTTATTTACACCCACACTGTTGGGCTCTGCTCCCATCTGCAGGTAAGGGCTGAAGGCACACAAGGCAGCCCCCAGAGCAGACATAAATCTGTAGGCATAAAGCTATGTCCCCCTGCGTTCAACAGCTGAGAGACTGGAGGGAGGGATGCTCCAGCACAGCAAAAGCACCCCAGAGCAGCAGCCGGTTCCCCTCCTGTGGCTGGCTGCCTGTGGCCACAGACCAAACCGCCTGGCGAAGGAAACAAGAGCTACAAGGCAATCTGCTGCAGGGGGGAGGGCGTGTGGCACCCCACATCAACCCTGTTCTGAGCATGCCAGGCAGCCTCAAACACAAGCCCCAAATGTAAATAATTTCATGAGACTGTCATAAGCTTTTCCTACCAAACCACCCTAAAAATGTTCCCAAGAGATATCAGTCAAAAGGTCTCTGCCAAAACGATGCTGGTAAGTAACTAGGAACATTTGGCCTGAAAGTAAAATATTTTGGTGATGGAATTAAAAAAAAAAAAAAAAAAAAAAAAAAAAAAAAAGAAGAAGAAGAAGACAGAAAGGAGTGTATTTTCTCCTAAAAGCAGCAACCAAAAATAACTCCAAAACCACGTGGGCTAGAGTGAAGGAATAGCTCTGCAGGGAGGGGGAAGGGGAGTGGGTGTATGTGTGTGTGCCAGGAAGAAAGGAGAGTGTGTTAATATAGAGAGAGAAAAATAGCTTTATAAAAAAAATAAAATAATGTCTTCTCCTGACCATCCTGGTTTTTCATCCAAACACTTCAGAGGGTGTCCAGCCCATCTCCATAATGACCCCAGTGGTTAAGTCTACTTAGGGACACTAACCTAGACCCTAACCCTAGTGGTCCCTAACTCTAACCCTAAACCTAACCCTAACACTGCTCATCCTGACAGCCAGTCTACATCTTCCATCCTTCCTTACCCTTTGTTCCAGGGTCCTCCAGAGCTCCCCATCCTCACCCCAGCACCCCATGAGCTCCCCTACCTCAAAGGGACACCCCACCAGCGCAGTGTGGGAAGGCAGCACTGAGCCCCTCCAGACACACACTGACTCAGTAAATGACCCACATGAGCACTGCCAAAAATGATCCCTGGGACAAAGCATCACTGCAGAGGGAAGCAGCAGGGCAAGCCCTTCCTTGCCTGCCAGAACACCACAAACAAAAGGCGAAAGAGCCACAGAGCCGGAGAAGACCCAGAGCCGTCATCTGCCCCAGGTGCAGAGCAGGGCAGGGGGCCAGTTGCTACATGACAGCCTGCCCAGAAAGGATCCCCTTATTTTCTGCCACCAAACACCCTGGCCAAGAGAAAAACAGGCGTGCAAATGAACACAAGCGTGTGAGTGGCCAGGCCTACCTTCCTTGGTGGCTCCACGCCCCCACAGATGGGGCAGAAAAAACATCCCTTAATGCTTGCACCAGCAGTGACACATTCTGGGGACACAGAGTCCCGGCACAGTGGGCCTGGAGCTGAGCCGGGACAGAGGGAACAATCAGAGCTTTTCTTCCTCCCTTCATGCTAATCCAGACCAGAGAGACGCCTGCCGCCAGCCCAGGGCTGGGTGACATCCCATTTCCACAGCCAGGGTAGAGGGACCCAGCTCAGCCCGGGGGTGTGGTTTGGTCCTGGCAGAAAGGACAGCAGTGCTGGACCCTGTTCCCTTCGCACAGGATGCTCCTGTCACTGGCATGGCCAGCGTGACCAGGCAGCCTCTGGCACCCGTGGATGTGAGCCAGAAACACAAGGTGTCACTCACTCTCTATCCCTACCCGATCCTGCTGTTCTGCTGGGCACCATTAGAGCTCATAAGAAAGTTCTCGGGCAGTGGTGGGAAGAAATCCTGACATAGGCCCCTTCCTGCATGCAAACTGAAATCCTGTAAACCAAAACTTCCCTCAAAATCATGGCCATGTGCACCGGCATTGATGACCATGTCAGCTGCGACAGTTCCTTCAGCACAGCTGCTCTGTGCCATGCCCTGCCGTGGCCTGGCAGAGCCCAGCACGGATTCCTGGGGGAAGGCAACTTTCCATTGTGCTCAGGGCTTTGAAAGACATTGGGTTTTCTTTTTATAATTTTTTTTTTATTTCATTTGAAGTTGCTCTTCAAAGCAAATGGACTGCACACAGAACTGGGGTGGTGGGGAGACAGGGAAGAAGCAGATGACACTGTGCCTCAAGGCTGCAGATGACAGCGTGGAGGCTCCCCACCGAGCACAGAAAGCTGAGGTGCCTCTTAACCTCTTCCCAGGGTGGTTGGGGGCAGCGTTGCTGCAACAGAGATATGGCAAATAATCCAAGAGCACTTGGCAGCTCTGCCTACCCTGTGCCAGGCCCTGATGGAGTCACCCACCTGCAAAAGCAATGGGCAGAGTGGTCCCACAGATGGCTCTAACACCCCAGAGATGGCATCACTCTGAGCATCCCCTGAGCTGGGAGAGCATCCCTGGCCCTGTGCTACAAACCCTAACCTCTGCCAGTGACTGCTGTAGGAAAAATGTCCTACACTGAAATGTGGAATGCCACAGGAACTCCCCTCTCTGTTTCCCTGTGGGGAAATATGCCTAGGGAGAAGTGTCTTGTTAATTCCTCTGCACCTGACAGGCCTGCAGAAGCATCATGCCTTGCTCTGAGGAGCCATGGTGGTCTGAGTATGTCCCCGTCCCTGCTGATCTGCCCAGGCTCTGGAACCGCCCCATCCCCACAGCACTGTTGACTTTCACCATCACTGCGTGAATGTGTGACTGTGAATGGAGCATCAACTCCACTGCTGATCTCCTTCAACAGCCACCGCTGTCCCCTAAATGCTGCTGGTACCCTCTCTGGGTACCCAGAGAAAGCCAGCAGTGGGTGCTGGAGGGAAGCATGTCCCCACCACTACCAGGGCCACCAGAGCCATGCAAATCTCTAGGACTACCAGCACCACCTGAAGCAACGCCTTGCCCATCTTGGGCACTTCAAGGGTGATGCTTTGAGCACTGTCCCCAGGTCCCCCCAGTGCCTTGGGGACCTCAAAAGGGGCTGTTTTCCTCTGTACCACTTCTCTGGGGTGCATGGGCCCTCATGCCTGCTGAGGGGTTACCATGCCATGCTGGGCTGTGCCATAACACACACAGGCATAGCTGCAGCCAGTGCAATTCCAGCACACTGGAATTACCCCACTTAAATTAGCAAAACCAGTTGGAGTCTTTCCCTGTGAGGCCAGTCCAGTAAGACCTGTGCACAGTCTGAACACAGGATTAAACCCAGTACCATCCCAATGTGGGGCTTAGCTCAGGACAATCCAAATATTGGATTATACCCCACAGCCCAGAAGAAGAAATAAATTCCACCAACCCCAGGAGAATTAAATCCAGTGCAGTCTAAATGTGTGGGTAAACTCATCCCAGTCCCGGAGTGGGAACTAAACCCAGCTCAGCCAAAATGTTAGGCTGGAGCTAGCACAGGTCAAACATGTGGTTATGCCATGCTAATGTGGGGTTGAACTTGGCATAGATCAAGAGTGGGGTTAATCCACAGTTCAGTTCAAACACAGGGCTAACCTCAGCACAGCCCAGTCATGGGGTTACACAGTTCAAATGTGGGGCTAAACCAAATGCAACCCTGGTGTGGGGTTAACCCCAGCTCAGTCGAAACATAGGGATAACCCCAGTGTCGTCCAGGGAACCAGTTATCTCCGCAGCCAGATGCAATGCACATCTCCATCCAAATTAGACCAATCCCCTCCAACATCCACTGGTGATACTCAGCTGACCACAGCCCTCCCAGTGTCCAAAGCAAAGCCCAAACCCTGCCATAACCCTGCCATAACCCGAGGGTCACCTCTCTCCTCTGTGGAGTCAGCAGCTGCCAGCAGTTCCTAGTGCTTGGGGCTGGGGGGGCCCCACCCACCTCAGCAGGCCAGCAGCACCATGGAGGTCAGGCTCTGCTCTTATCCCAGCCGGGAAACTCTCACCCCAACGCCCTGATTTCCGCCCTCCTCTGCTCCATCCTGCGGGATGAAGTCTCTGGCTCCCGGTTGTAACTGGAGGCATCGGCGAGGGCCAAAACAGCGAGGGCTCTGTTAGCAGCCAGCAGCCCTGACACTGTGCCAGCTGGCAGCGTTTGCATTCCAAGGGGGGAGAGAAGGGGCGCCCCCCTCTCCATCCCCATCCCCACACTCTTCTCTCCAAAGCCACGTGCCAAAGACATTCCTAAAAATAATCTCCCGGCTGTAAAGAAACCTACCAGAGCTGTAGCTGTAGTGCTTCAGGGTTTCTTTACAGCTTGGAGATTATTTTTAGGGTGGAGGCAGAGAAGCTGGTGGGAGGGGGTGCTGCAGCCCCACTGTCCTTGGCACATAGTTACAGGACAGGGATGGGCACAGTGCTGGATCTGGGGACACGGGTGGGACCTGCCAGCAGAGAGCTGGGCCACCCTGTGATTACAGCAGGGTGGGAAAGGCTTTTCCTGTCCCAGGAACATTTTGGGATTTGGGACATTTTTCTGCTCCTGGGCTCAGTTCAGGCTGGCAGAGAATTAAGTGAACATGCAGCTCCCAGTACGGCGGAGCAGCCGAGTACCAGCCTGCAGCCTGCCTTCCCAGGACCATCTGCATCTCCCAGAACAAAGTTCTCCCATAGGCTGGCCGTGGAGCTGATACAAGAGCGCATGCATCCATAAATGCAGGGGACAGACACACATGTACATACCTGTGAATGCCCCAGGCACACCCAGCTCCCTCTGATGCTCCTGATCAACTCCAGCCTGGGGCTGGGAACTCTGATCAGGAGCGGGGCCCCACAGCATCCCCCATACACGATGCTCCCCCTTCCCTCCCCCTGCTCCAAAGCTGGCCAGAGCCCAAGAGCCATCAGGCTCAGCTCCATCCCTGAGGCACGAAGGCGCATGGGTCAGCCAAAACATAGCAGGGCCAAAATAAACAGCTCACCTTACACAAATGCTCCCCCAGCTAGCAATTTGCTGTCACTCCTTTTGCAAAACAAAATCCCTTTTTGGGCAAGAGAGGGATTTCAGGAGCCATTAAGGACCACCTGGGCAGCCAAATAAAGCCATCACCAAGGGGTGGCCCAAATAAAGCCACCAGCAAAGGGTGTCCCGTTAACCTTTTGTACACCAACAGCAGTGTCGCTGTGGGAGAGGGGCGAGGGGATGGAAATTGCAGGCCCCCAAAAACGTGTGATGTGGGGATAATGGTGCCAGTCTCCTTCACCTCATGGAATAACCGTGATCTGTCTTCTCCAAGCTTGTAGTCAACCCTACCTGCTTCCATAGAATCATTGAATAATTAAGGCTGGAACAGACCTCTAAGATCATCAAATCTGCCACGTGGAGGCGGCTCAGGGGAGGCCGTTGGTTGAGGCACGTGGCAGGAACAGAGGCTGGGAAAACACCTCACTGAGGGCAGCATCCGTGCCCCACACCACACTTCTTCCCCAGCCAGTCAGATGGCAGTCCCTTAGCCAAAAGGAGATGGAAACATGGCAAAAAGAGGAAAGAAGGGGAAAACATGGGGGCTGTAGTACAGGGCTGGGGAATGGGGGATGAGCCCTGCTTAAGTTGAGAAGGTTGGAAAAACACCGTCCAGCTCATTTTTTGCTAGGGGAAAAAAACCCAGCCAAGTTCTGAAAGATTAAGTGTGATTGTATCCAAGAGGGGGAAAGCAGGGCCATGCAGTGAGTGTGCTGACACATCTCCTTCCCCAGTGCTGGAGAGAAGCCCCAGCCCCACTTGGGGCCAGCTCTGTTTACAGGCTCCTATTGTCTCTCTTTTTTAATTTGGATTCCCCCCCCTTCAATGTTATAGTTCAGAGTAAACAAAGCAAGCAGCCTCTCACTCCAAACATTTCAGCCATCCCAAACTTTCTCTGGAGGGGGGCTGCCCATGGAATTTTCCTCATCCAAAAGAATTTCGAAATGTTCCCATTGCAGCCTGTTCTGACTGGAGGCCAAGACAGTTCCAAAATTCTTCACTAAATGCTTGAGCTGCCCTGTGCACTGCCACAGCTCCGGCTGTGCCCCAAAGCTCCCTGCCATGCACAGGGAGATCCTCTGGCCTGGCCAGAGGGGAATAGAGGCACATTCCAGCCTTCCTCACAGCTCATCCCATTCACCTCAAGTTAGTCCTTGGCGAGGCTGGATCCTACCTTTATATTTTAAGGTGCCACTTCAGTTCTTATTGTTCCAAGTCAGCAGTGCTGGTGCAAAGCACTTGGGTGCACTGTGGGGGTATGTGTGGCAACGCATCCCAAGAAAACACAGTATTTCCCTTAGCAGGCAGCATCTCCCTATCACCAGGCAGAGGGGAGAGGGTGCAGTGAGTACCAGTGCTCCTCCTGGCAACAGTCAGTGGCACCTCGAGCACCAGGAGCGCTTTTTGCAGCAGTGATGCCTCTTTGGTGCTGCTGGGTCACTGCAAGAGCAGGTGGACAAGGAAGGGATGGTGTGCTGCAAAACTGCCCGAGGATGGAGTGGGGGAACAGCACTGTGCCCACCCTGACAGACGGAGTGTGGAAGGAAGGACAAAATGTACTCCAGGATGAGCCAAGTGGTGGGTGCCACGTGCTGCTGCTCCTTGGCACACATTGTGCTGTCAGGGTGTGCACCCTGGTCTCAGAAGAGGTGGGGGCCCCAGTGAGGTCAGGCAGAGACTCCCAACAGCTCTCTTGACTTTGTCTAAGTACAGATATGAGGTGAAACCCATGAGACCCTGGCATGGTGACCAGGGTGCCAGCACTGCTCCGCCCATTGGTAATGGGGGCACTGAAGGTAGATCCTGAAACAACTGGAAGGGGAAGAGCCCAGCTAGAAAGCTCCATAAAAAGCCAATACTTGCAAGAAGAAGTACATAAACCTCAGTCCAACGTGGATTTGGATGTCAATGCAAGCCATTGGAGTGGCCTGGCATGCTGATGTCCCTCGTCTGCTGTCCAGAACAGCCCCTGAATAGGTTTCACTGGGTAGGTAGTCCTGCAGCCCAAAACACAACCCGACATGCTGTGGAAGCCCCACATCCCCCCTCTGCACATGCAGATTTTGGGGATTGCAATCCCTTGATGAACATGCTGTCACCCTAGGAAGGCAAAACATTGCTGGTATATGCTGCATCTCCCACCTACAGCATCCCACCCTGGTGGGCACAGAGCCCTGTGCCACCACAGCAGCCCTGGCAGGGGGGGATACCTCAGCTCCACGCCGGGCTGGAATCTTGCTGTGGGACGGGGTTCTGCCGGGTGCCCCCGCTGCCTCTGCACCATCTCCCTGCACCGCCTCGCTGGGTTCTCCTCCTCCACGGAGGTTGCTCAGTGGTTTGGCGTGGGAGCGGTCCTACCCCCCCAACCCCAGCAGCCCCCTCCCCTATAAAGGGGCCAGGCAGTGGCTGTGTGAGGAGCAGAGCCCCCGACACAGCAGATGGGGTCTGTAAAGTGAGGCTCCCCCAGGTGTGTTTGCCTTGGCCGGGGCTCAAGCCCGTCCAATTAGAGCTATAGAAAACATATCTTACAAAAAAACGAGGGGGGAAAAATAATCCTCTCCCCTGAGCTGGGGCCCAGGGTTTGGCCGTGGTTTCTCGGCAGGCCAAGCACAAGGCGATGCAGGCTCTACTGGCAGCAGCCCGGGGAGGGCGGGATGTTTGTGGATATTAAAATGCAGTCGTAAAGTAGAAGAAAAGGGCAGCCTTGTTTCAGAACGAGTCTCTGAGGCTTTCCCCTCTCCCGTCATGCTCGGCACCTGGCCGGCAGCACGAGCAGCTCTCCCTTCCCACAGCCCCTCCAGCCAACCCCAGCTCGCCCAAGGGCTGAGATGCTGTCAGCAAGACCCCATCCCTCATGGACTGAAACTCCTTGTCTCCATGAGCAAGGAGATTTGCGAGGGTCCCCCTCTACAGCTACCCATATGGGGTCAACATTACAGCTGTGCTTCTGTAAAACCCACTTCTGCACATCCCTCCCTTGTCACCCCTGCAGCTTTCCCTTGTCCACTGCCCGGCCTGCATGGAGCCAAGGCCGCCTGGCCCCAGCTGTTTGGCAGCAAGCACATGGCAACACCACCAGTACTCCACTGGTTGGCCTCTCCCTGCCTCTCTGCTGGAAGCAAAATAAGCTGGATGGTCTTTTTGTCAAGGCTTAAAATTATTCACAGGCACCCAACACCCTGTGCCCATGCCAAAAAAGGGGCACATGGCAGGGGCTGTGGGGCTCCTCCCATTCCCGGGGACCCCACAAACCTTAGGAAAAGCCCTCTCTTTGGGATATCTCCCCACATCTATCCAGGAAGTAGGATGCTGCCTCTCCGCAGCATTGCCTCTGCCTCCATGCTGCCATGTCCAGCTCTGGAAAGTCTCAGCATGAGAAGCAGTTGCAGGGATCAGCTCAGCAAGGATGTCTCCATCCTGGCCCACCTGCTCAGCTGGAGATACCCGGCGCACATCTGGCTTCACTATTGCCTTCTGCTCCCCTTCCCAGCTTAGTACAGGGGGGACTTTGGGCTGCGAGCCTGGAAGCACCCCCTCATCCCATCCATCCATCCATCCCTGCCCCCATCCCTCTCCCTTTGTACAGCCTCTCCAAGCCCTCGTCCCCCTGCCCCACGGGGACCCGCGGCACAGCCCATCCCCAGCCGCGGCCCAAATGACTAATGCCCCGGCAAGCGAACCGGGTGCCGTCGGGGCGAGCAGGGCCTGTCCCTTGGCCGCGCTCCCTCCCCACGGCGGTGAAATCACGTCTGGAGAAAGCCCGGGGAGTGAGGCGCCGGGGCCCCCCCGCTGCTTCCCAGCGAGGATGCTCGCTGCCCGCCTGCTGGCCGGCCGCCCCCGCTCTGCAAACCCCGCACCCCAGCAGAGGGGTGCTCCAGGCATGCAGCCTGCAGCAGAGCCTCATACCTCACCTCCTCCTCCAGGCTCTGGATCCCGCAGCAGCATCCCAGCTGTGGAAGTGGCTGTGAGATGTGGAAATGCAGCAGCGAGCCCCAGATGCTCGTAAAAGCCCTCCCGGGGAGTGGGCAGGAACCTCTAATCTGCCTCTAACTTCTGTAAACCCGCCAGAGGCTGGGGGGCAATCGGCGCTGGAGGGGGCATCCCTCTTTGATACACCACCCCCTCCACCAGCCAGCAGAGCTGGATCACGGAAGGAGCTGGCGGCTCGGGCTGCCTGGAACAGGCTGCCCAGGGCAGCACCTCTGGGGACAGCGAGGGACGGGCCACCAGCACTGGGTCTGGACCTGGCAGGCGGCACGTGCCGGCCACCACGGGGGGTGACTAATGCGGCTCTTTAAACGCTCCGCCGGCACGGGAGCACGGCTCCGGGTTAGGGTTTAATTATCTGCCTTCCTCCGCAGCCCATGCTCTCCGCTCCCTGAACCGCCACAGGGACCCCGGGAATGTCGTCCATCCCCCCCTGGCCGGGGCTGCTGGCATGGAGCGAGCTGGGCTGCGGCGGGGAGCTGGCTGGGAGCACGCCGAGGCTGCAGCTGGGGGCTATAAAAAGCACGGCTGTGGTATGCAGCGAGGCACTGAGAGGGGAATAAAATAAAATCAGGTGGTGGATGAGTCGGGTGCTTGCTTCTGCAGCAGGTCTGGCGACGGTGCTGCTCCCCATCACCCCTTCCCTGCTCCCTGCCCGGCTGAGAGCCCGGGGAGGCTGGGGCAGAGTGGAGAGCTGGGATTTGGCAAAAGCTGGAAGACGCAGGGTTGGGTTGGCGGGTAGTGGAGGGGGACACGGCTGGGGAAAGAATCGCTGGCTCTGGTACATGGGCTCCTGCCCGGGATGGAAGCATTGCAGCCCAGCTCAGAGACGCCAGACCCGGGCACTCAGTCTCCTGGCGGCTCGTACCAGGGGATTAACCGTGCTGATTGACGGCCAGAGCTGCCCGTGCCAGGAGGAAGCCCCACCGTCCCCCAGCACCCGCATCCTCTAGGGATCTCATCCCGAGGGGACAGTAACGCCGAAAGCTGGGTACAGAGAGGGCTCCCCCAGGCCGGCAGGAGCTCCCTGCCCACGGACGGGCTCTGTTTGCACAAGTCTGAGCAGTGGAAGGTCAGATTAATTTTAAACCTGAATAAACAAGGAGAGAAGGCAATGCCAGAGCTCGCCCTTCTCAGTAGAGATGCCCAGCAGCGGAGCACAGCACTCGCAGCACAGCTCTGCCCTGCCCAGGGGTTCACATCCCCCTAAGAGAGCTGGAACAGACTTACAAGCAGGAACCTCCCTTTTCCACAAGGAGCTCCCAGCTGAGTCAGTGCTGGCAGCAGGGAGAGCAGCTCCTGCTTGATTTTGCAAGATTCCTCTGGTCTCCACAGGGAAGCACCCACCCTGGGACCCCCATCCCACTGGGAACAGGGCTCGCCTGTTCCCTGGCAACAATGCACAATGTGGTCTTGGGAATGAACAAGGAGGAGAAACGAAAATAGTGAAATTGTTTGTAGGTCAAGAGGAAAATGAAAAAAAATGAAGTTTGTGTTTTTCATGCCAAAAGGAAAATGAAAACCAAAACATTTTGTTCTAAATGATAGGCCTTGTTTAGTTTTCAGTGGTTTTACTTTTTAAAAAAGGTTTGAGTTAAATCGAGCTAAATTTGTCTTCCAAACATTACCTTGGGGCAGGGAATAAAATAAATTGGAAAAAAAAAAAAGAAAAAGAAGGAAGAATAAATCAAAACATCTCATTTGGAAAATGTCAAGAGCAAAACGCCATGGCTTTTCCAGCCTGGGAGAACCGCAGCCGGGCACTGAACCCAGCCTCGCTTCACAACTTGAGACAGACCCCTCCCGCTGAAGCAACTTTTTTTTTTTAATAAATAAAGAAAATAAAGCAACTACTGTGCCAATTGATGGCTTGTGCCCTGGTACCTGGCTCCTAACAGGGATGTCCCCACTGCCCATGCCGGTCCCCAGGACCGGCTGGAGCATGGAGAGGCGCTGTTACAATCAGCAGCTGTGCGCATGAGCCGAATGTGAGCTGAGCTGCTCTCCAAAACTCCTCTTTAAATGTCTTTTCTATTAGGTCAGCATTCTTGCGTCGCCCAGGGAAGGTGGTTATGGCCCAGCAGCCCGGCACACAGGCTCCTCGGTGCTTGCTGCTGGCTCTCCGACAGGAGCAGCCTGCCCACGCTATTAAATTACTGAGAAAAATGGATCGTTTCACCAAAAATTAGGTGCAGGAACCTCTCATACCAGTGGCAAAGAGAGCTGGTAATTGGAAATTCATAGAGCTGGCCGCAAATGCTGCCTTTGGCACTTCTCCACCCTCCTCTGGTTGTGGTGAGGGATGGTAGAGAAGCGTTTGCTGCCATCCCTGAAATGCTGCTGCTGATGGAGATGCAGCAGACACATTGCCAGCAGCAATGTGAGGTTCCCCACATATCCTAGGAGGGCTAAATGCTGCTGCACAGTTCCTCTACCCTTGATAGATGGGGAAAACAGATGAAAAAAGTTCTTCGAGACCTTCCCAAGCACTGGAGGAAGAAAGTTCTCCATGCATGGCTCACCATCAAGCACCCAGTGGAGCAAGCACCCTCATGGGGACATAGTTTGGGGATGCAGCAGAACATGCTGCACCAGCACCATCCCATTCTTACAGCAGCACCCCAGGGGTGCTTCCCCATAGACCTTGCCTTGTTCGAGTCCTTCTTCCTTCCATCCACCCATCCATCCATCCCAGGCACAGCATAAGCACCACTGCTGCTCCATCTGAGCTTGGGCATCTCATCATCCTCCCAGACCACTCCGAGCCCAAGCCTCAGTGTCTTGTTGACCAGAGCTCTCCAAGGCATCTCCAGGGCAAACCACCCAGCTTCAGGAGCTGCCAGAGAACCCAGTGCCCATCTGCAAACTCCAATTGGAAAGGAGGAATGTGGATCTGTAGCAGATCAAGAGCTGTGTCTGCAGGATGAGAGACCAGTCCCTCACACTGACTGTTCCCTGTGCCAGCACAGGAAATGGAGGTACTCATCTTCCTCGCTATGTACACTGTTTTTTGGATGCTGAGGTGCAAGGACTCTGGGCACAATCCCAGCTGGAGAGGGGAGATGGAACTGGGCAAAGGATCAGGGAGGCCAAAGAAAATGGATGCCTCCCCAGGCACAGCCATACTCCAGCTATGAAGCTGCAAAACTCAAAGCCAGGATGGGGTGGAGCAGCCTCAAGGGAGCCATGAAACAACCCAGCAGGAGACTTGCAGGAGCTAAAAAAATCAAAAGCAGCCGAAGCACTGAGGAACCCCTGGGGCTGCGTGTTGGCCCTTGCAAGACAAGGATGGAGCAATAGCTGGTTCGGTCCACCAGCTCCTCCTAAGCCTTGAGGCCTCAGGCAAAACTCATGGAAAGCAAAGACTCCTGCAGACCTCCCCAGCAGCCAGGGGCTGGCCCTGGCCCTGTAAGGAAGTCTGAGGAGGTGCCAGCTGGCCTGGGCACCCTGCGTGACAGCGGCTTTCGCAAAACCAAGCCGGGCCGCTGCGGCTGGGCCATCCCTGGAGACCTTTGCAGGGCTGTTGCAGCACAGCTGTTGTGAGCTCTGTCGCAACACTGGCACGGCACTGGGCTGGAACACAATGAAGCCCCTTCATGACAGCCCTTTCTGGTTTTCCCTATCTATTTTTCCAGGAAGGTAAGGGCTGGACTGTGCGTTTCATGATGTTACAGAATTCAAAAGGCACTGATGCCCATGACAACCTTCATCAAAAAGGGACTGGTGATGTGCCTATGGGACTCTTGGTCTGGCCAGGATGAAAGCCTTCTGTCCCAAAGGAAGGGGATGGTGAAAGCACAGGAAGGCGAAGGAAACAGCTGGACAGGCACAGCTACGCCAGCCTGGGGGCTCCAGGGATGCTGTGCCAGCCCTACTGCCTCCCACATGCTCTTCTGTGAGGACATCCACACCCTTTAGGCTGCCAGCAGGATGGCGGGCAGCAGCCCCAAGCCCTGTCTGGAGCTCCTGAGACTGGGAGCAGCTGAGCACAACACTCCTTAAAGTCAATGGGTCAGAAGACCCTCCCCGAATAGCTGCAAAGATGATGGTCTACCAAAGCTGGAAGCTTCTTCCTTCCCGTCTTCCCCTCAATGTGTCATCAGCACTGGCTTCTCAACAAGGGTTAGCATGTCTTGTTTTCACTTTGGGAGGTGAAATAAAGCAGAAGATGCCCAAATGATTTTCTTTCCATCATAAGGATTTCATTAGATGATGGAGCCCTGAACTTTTACACCTCTCCCTATACGGCCATCTCTGTGGGTTCAGAACAATTTTCATTAGGCAGTTTCTATTTTGGCTGTCTCCATACTGAGAGGAATTGACCAGAGCTCAGCAGCCTCTGGGGAGCCCCAGGCTGATTTCTAAAGTGCTTTCAGCATCCTCCCTTCTGCTGGTCAATGCAGTCCTGCCTGCATGCAGGCCATCACCCCCTGCATGGGACAGCCCCATGCCCGACCATATCAGATCTCCTGAGGTCCCTCCAGCCTCCTTGTCCTCTCTGAAAGCATCTTTAGGAAACATGTATGAGCAGGTGGACATGATCTTCTCCTGCCCAGACTCTTCCAAAATTCCTCAAAAGCCTTTCCAGCAATGATCAATGCCTGCTCCAGGAAGCCCAAGCCATGCTGATCAGATGTGACCAATGTGACCACAGTAGGCAGTCCTGGTAAGACGGAGGCAAAACAGGTCTTGACAGGTTCCTTGTGCCTCTTTTCCTGGATGCCCCCAACACCAGAGTATTAGGAGGATTTTTTTGCCATATCCCCGACTCATACCACTAGAGAGAAGGAATTGCACCTTCAGCCCAGCTGTCCACATGTACCAGAGAGCTTGGCAGATGCTCCTAGGGCTGCAGGTGCTGTGACCTTTCAAAAGAGCCCAAAGATCACCCTATCCCACTGCCATGTCAGAGTGATTCGGAGACCTGGGAAGCAGCCAAACTTGAGAGGTAATTCCTGTTTACACACTGATCCCCGACACTGCAAACCTGCTACTAATCTCTAGAGGAATTTCCTTTTTCCACGGAAATGGTCCATGGGAATCTGCTTATTGGAGAAGACTAAACCACAACTGCAAGGCCTTTGTGCCCTTCCCTACCTTCATAACCTGGGTGGGAGAAGAAAACCACTGCACAGGGAGGTGCAGAGAGATTTGCTGCTGGAAACTTAGGTCATAAGGCCATGACATCCCTGTCCAGAGAGATTTGGTGATTTTCACACATGGGATGCTGTTGTAACCACACGAGCAGTTAGAAAAACCAAAAACTCTTTAAACAGCCCAGCAAGCCAACTGAGACATCCCAGGGCTAATCCCTTATGCTGGCATTGTATCAGCATCCCAAATGTTGCTGAAGCATCCCAAGCGTTGCCTATAGGGAAGAGCTCCCATACCATCCAAACTCTGCCCTTGGCTATATCTTGGGCAGGGGCAGAGCCACCCACTTTCATGCCTAAACAAGAGGAGGGGAAACAAGCTGTGAGAGATGCCGAAATTTTCCAAAGGGAGAAAATCAGAGATACAAGCTGGCACCTGCCCCCTCCAGCAGGAAGCATCTCACAAGGGGTTTTCCTCTAGAGCCAAACCCACGGGAGAAGAGGAGGCAAGAATCCTTTGGCTTGCTTAACCTAATGAGGAAGCTATAAATATAGCAGGGTAAACACCAGAGAGGGAGAAGAGGTCTTGAACTAAAAGCACAATGTTGGCAGAAACCCACAGGGGAATAAGCTCTCCAGGAACGCGTTCGGCAGGAAACCGGAGGGGGAGGTTGAGGCCTGTGTGAGCAGGAAAAGCCTGGAGTTGCCTTTGAACAAGAGTGGAGTGGAAAGAAAGCATTTGAACTGAGTGCTAGTTCATGGCAGGTAAGGATGCCGCTCACTGCTGGCATCCATGAGGGTTTCCCCACTCAGGAAGGTCCAGGTGCATTGTATGAGAAGACCAGGGGAGGCAGGACACCTCCATGTGTGGGTTGCAGGAGTGGGCTGCCTGGGAGCCCACCCAGCATGACAGCTTCTGATAAACCCAGCAGCTGCAAAGGGGAACTGCTGCTGCTGCTGCTGCTGCCACGATGAAAACGGCGGGGAGACTCGCTGTGCGGTGAGTCATTCATTCATCCTTCACAAACAGGGCCAAGCATCCTCCTCCCCCCACCGCTAGGACAGCTTGCTGGGACAGGGAAAAAGTGGCTTATTAGATATAATCAAGTCAAGTTTTCCCCTCCCTGTGAGGTTCCTCTTCCTGGAATAGGAAGCACAAGACCAGAGATGCTTTTCTTCCATCTTCCTGCAGGCTCTGCTGTTAGCTGCACCCTCCAGGGAGCCCTCCCCACCACCCTACTGAACCCCACATACCCTGTTCAGCCTCTGCTGGTGACATCCAGCCCTCAGCACAACCCTGCTGTCACCAGTTAGACCCTGTCCCCCATCTCCAGTCCCACTTTGGCTGCTAAGGTCAGTTTGCAGCTCTCTGGAGAGCACATATTGCCCTTTTCATTTCTCGCCAAAAAGTGCCAGGCAGGGCAGAGGGTGTATGAGTGATGCAGGGGCATTGTGGACATATCTCATCCTTGTCCCTACCACAGGAGGGCCTCCACCAGCTCTCAGCTCCCTGTGAAGCTCCTCTCCCTGTGCCAGGCTGAGATGCCACCACACATGTAACCTTGCTGTGACCTGTAAACAGGTAGAGTGCAAACACGCTACCTCCTCCTGCAAAAACAACAGCCACATATGGGGCAGCCATCCCCTGGCACCCAAGGCCCTTGCACAGCCCCAGAAGTCTCAGCTCTGGCTATGCCACCAACATGACTGGTATGCCAGTTAATCCAACACCATTTTGTGTGCACAGTAACACATCTGTGAGCTGCTGCAGTGCTGGATTTCTTCCTATCCGTGGAGACCAAGCACGAGGCACCCTCATGCCCCATCACAGTGGGGTCACAGTTGCTGACAGTGATGTCCAAGCCAAGCTGAGCCCCATGGACGCCTCTGATGGCCTTCACCAGCCCGGAGGCAGAGCTTGGAGGAGACCTGGTGGGTGACACAGCCAGCTGGTGAGGGTGGTGGGCACAGCCCAGGGCTGGCCTCTCATCGTGGCTGTCACAGGACAGAGAAGCTAGGACTGAGACAGCATCTAGGGGCAAGAAGGGACAAGGCAGGCAGAGCCCTGCCAGCGCCCGCGCATGGGAAAGCGCCTCTCTCAGCGCCTCTCCTAATTAGGAGCAGCTTTTCCCTGGACCCCCCAGGAGAAGAGGGGGCCCTGCCAGGGGGGCGCTTTGCCTGGCACTCCAATCTTTCTCCAGAAAACCCCTTTCAGAAACAGTAAGGGTGTCCAAATCGGAAATAGTAGGGAATGGTCTGTGGAGACTGGGGAAAGGGCGCAAACATCCCACCCCAGGACCATCAATCCCCCGAGCATCTCCAGACAAGGCAGAGGCGCGGAGGGCGGAGAAGGGGGAGCAGCACTGGGTATCCACAAGGAGCCGAGAGGAACCGGGAGGACAAGACCCTGACAGCTGCTTTGCGACGGGACACAGACACGCGGACATCCACACACACCCGCACAACTTTCTCCACCCAGGCAGCAAACAGCTCCGGGAGCTGCCTGACCGCAGCCGCGCGTCCCTCACCGCGAAGCCGGGGCGGCGGCGACTCGCTCCCGTCGCGGGGTGGGGACCGGGGCACTGTTCCCTACCTTCCTGCGTGGCGCCGCGGCTATGTGTCCATGGCGCTAGCGGAGCGGAGCGGGGCCGGGAGCGGGGCGCCCGCACCGGGCTGGCTGGGGCCGGTAGCGCAGGCGGTGCGAAGCCGCCGGGGCTGCCGCCGCCGCTCCATTGGAGCACGGCTCTGCCAATCTGCCGCCACCACCCCGGGACGCTTCCTGCCTCTGAGCCGCCCCCCGGGACCGGGAGGGATTCAAGCCCGCTGCCCTCCTTTTGCCCGGGACTCGTGGTCCCCCCGCGGGGTTCCCCGTCCCAGTCCGGCCGGAGCGCGGGGATGGGGATCCCGCCGTGGCGCACTGATGTGCGGTGCCCTCCGGAGCGCGGGTACCCCCGAGGCTCAGGAACCCCCCGAGAGTGCACAACCCTCCCCGGTGCTCGCGGGGGGTCTGCACTTCTGCATTCACCAACCGTGCCTACCCCCATCCCTGCCCTACGTGCATCCTGGAGGAGTGGAGGCACGCAGGTCTTGCCTGTGACTCAGTTTCCCTTGCCCCTGGGCAGGCTATTTCTTTGGGGTTTATTCTTGTGGTGGTTTATTGATGGGGAACGTGCAGGGTGAAATCTGGCAGCGGGGCTTGTGTCCCTGAGTTGAAGAAAAGGCTCGTTCCTCCTTGCAGCTTGTGGTGTATGTTTGCATCCCTCTTTTGCAGGACACATCCACCACCCAAGCTGCTTTCCTGTGGAAATGGGTTTGGTTTGCCATTTTATTGCACTGAACATTCTCAAGAGGAAAAAGATTTGTTGGAAGTGTGCAACAGGAAATCAGCTGGTGAAGACCCACTGGGAGCTTTCCCATCTGGGTGGCACCTGAGGCTGGGTCTGGTTTGGTGTTTCCCCATGTGATGCTCTCAAAGCTGGCACTGCTGGAGCCCTGGGATGGACCCAGTGCTTTCCTCCCCACAAGGCAAGCTGCCTGTGCAAAGGTAATGGCCACATCTTCCAAGTGTGTGCAGCACCCACGCAGCACTTCCCTTGTGAAAATAGAAGGCTCTCTAGGCTGGCAGGAGTGAACAGGGTCAGAGCCTCCTTCTGTAACAGTGACAAACTAATCCTTGCCATATTCAGGCAAATCCCTGAACTCCAGAGTAACAAAAGACTACCTGCAGTTGTCCCATCCTATCTCTTCACCACAAAAACACCCCCATGAGCTATCCCACCTCCTGTGTATATGACAATAAGCTAGCGTTTTCCTTCATCCCAGCTCTCCCATGCAACTCCACCATATCAGAATTCGGGAGAGGTGGAGGCTGTGTGTGGGGTGAGCAGTTTCTGTACTGGCTCCTTGGCTGCACTGTGAGTGTTAAGCTCAGCCATGGTTGAGGCTTGGTGCCCACATCACCCAAGGAACAGCCCAATGTGGCACATCTGCTTGTGGCTGAGGCTACTCAGCCAGCCACACGTGGCCAGATCCATCCCACCTGCACTGCAAAAGCTAGGGCTGGGCCAAGGCTGGGGATGTCTCTCCTTGAGTCAGTTCCTGTATCCTTTCAGGTGCTTTGCAGAAGGCGTCTGGTTCCACCAGCCTGCTCACATGTTCCCTCAGCTAATGCTCATGTGGATTTTGGGAACCTGGAGATGTAGGAGGGGCTGGTCATGGGTGGAGAGAGATTTCCACCATCCAGCTCCGAACTTTCCCTTTCCTGCCTCCCGATACTGCTCTGGTCTCTGCAGCCTGTGTGAGCTGAGGGACATTGAGCATCTTCCAGGATCGGCGAGCTCCCTTGGAAGGAGCGGAGTTGTACGGGCTGCAGCACGCATTTGGCCCTGGATCCTCCCCCGGGAGCAGACCCTGACCTTTCCCCAGTGCCTCGTGGTGCTTGCAGTGCACCAGGAGCTGGGCTGCTTGGCGCCAGTGCTGGCTGGGAGCCACGTGCTGCTTTCTCCGCCGCTGCAGTGCTGGAGAGCTGAGCCGAGCGAGGATCTGGGAAATCCCCCAGCTCTGCAGGGCTGGGGCCACCCGTGGGGGTGGGAATCTGAGAGCAGAACCTGATTTGGAGGGGTGTCTGTGCAGAGGGATGGAACAGGTCAGTGGCGTGCTGGGAGGAGGGATGTAGTGGGGATCTGGACATGCTGGGCCATGAGCAGAGCTAGAGCAGAGCTAGAGAGCTGCAGTGTTGGGTGAAGAAGGAAGAGGTGTGACAGTGATATGAGGTCTGCAAGATGAGCAGGGCACTTGATGGGGCCCTATGCATCAACCTGGGGGTTCTTGGGGTGGGGTATCCCTGGCACAGGGCAGGTCTGACGTCGCAGCTCTTCCTCTGCTCCATCCTCAGGCTTGGATGAGGATCATGAACTCCACACACCTCCTGGCTCCTCCTTTCTGCTATGGCAAAAAGACATGTTCAGGCAGTCTGCAGCATCCTCTCCAACAGCTGGTCTCCCTCTTAGCAGCAAAAGGACTGAATTTAGGGACTATAGGGTCCTTTTCCCTTTCCTCTTGAGCAGAGAGGAAGCTGACAGTTCTTGTCCAGGCAGATCAAGGCTGGAACACGTGAGCAGATGTCTGGAGGTTGAATTACACTACCACAAACCCATGCAGGACAAGCTGAACTGGGCCATAAGAGTTGTGTGGTGCCCTCCCTCCCTGGCTGAAGATTTGCCTGCCTTGCTGCTATGTGCTCCAAGATGTCCTGAGATGTTTTGCCAGAAGGAAGCAGTCACATCCATGAGCTGGGCTCCCATGTGCTAGACTAGGTGAAGAGATTGAGAGGTTTGGGATCATGAGCTTGAGACCTGGAGCTGGGCCAGACTTGAAGTGAAATGTGTCATGCTGATGTGCAGGTGCCCTCTCATGATGATGTGCTGAGGGATGGGAATGCTGGTCCTCAGCTGTGCTGGCTAAGTTAGCACTTGCTGGATTTCTGCCTGTATCATATGAGGGGAGCAGATGGATGTATGGAAGAGGACTACGGGGAATGGAGATGAGTGCATCTGAAATCTGTGGTGTCCTTTTGTTGTTTCTGTGCAGAGGGGACTGCCGAAGGCTGTGTCTCCTCATAAGCAGGCCTGGCTGATGGTGTGAAGCTTCTCCCAGTGCCCATTTCAGAGCTGCCTGTCTGAGGATGCTCTACAACCCTGCAGCCTGGGCAAGGATGGGTCACACACATGCCCTGGAAGCCAACCCCAGGGACTGTCCCTGACATCCCAGAGACACAAGTGATCATTTCAGAGGTGCAGGTGCCTTCTGGATGCAGGGCATTTTGGGGCAATGAGGCTGTGCCCTTCAGCACCAGCCTATTTTCCTTGTGTGGGACTTGCCCTGTGGAGCCTCCTCAGCGGCTTTGCTCTGGCTGGCTTGGCATGTGTCCAGGTTCTGGCTGACGTGCTGTGGGCATGGCCCCGTCTGAAGTGCAGGCTTGTTGTGTGTTTACCCTGGCCAGCCTGAGGTGTACAGGAAACCAGAGAGTTCTGCTCCCTGGCTGTCACTTTATTTATTATGGTCACAGCTTGGGCTGCCCACACTGTGAAATGAAGGTAGCAAAAACCCCAAGCGCTGCAGCACAGTTCTTGCCCTGCCATTCCTAGTCTGCTCTGATTCACACTGCTGTCCTGGAGCTGGGAACAATCCTGTCCTGGAGCAGGATGGCAGGATGCTCGGTGCTGTGCACATATCTGAGAGTAGGGTGGCTTTTTCCCGGATGCATCCAGCCACACTATGCCAGGAGAAATTGCTGATGGATGCCCAGACCAATGTTACATCACAGTCATTACCTGTGCTAACACCTGGATGTCCCAGTCTGGTTACATCTTCCCTGGCTCTTCACTTCTGCTCTGCAAAAACAGTAGTGAGCATTGCCCTAGCATACCTCTTACTCCAGGGGTTTTCATCCATCTCATCCTGAAAGGAGGTGTGGGGAACACTACTCAGCTGCCAATGCAGTATGCAGAGCCTAGGAGCCTGGGTTCACTCTTTGTACCACTGTTTTTTGTTGCCTGTGGCCATCAGCTTCACACAGACCGTTCCATCCCTGCTGCCATGGCAGGTCCACACCCTTGAGAGAATACCACGGTGGTGACTCTAGTTGCTTTAAGGGTGGAGTTTAAGGTTTGGAGGCTGCTGAGGACTGGGAATTGCTCCATGTGGGTTTGGGGACATGTGCCTGTATGGAGGCTTGGGCCATCCCAGCTGCTCCCATGACTGCACTGCAAGCACCTGGGAGGCACCTTGTGAAGCGCTGCAAACTGAAAGATGTGGGCAAACTCACAGCCGAAGACAGAAGCAGAGAGAGGTGCCTTATACACATGTCTGTTTATAGGGACTGCCCTCCTGCCAGGACCTGACTGGCAGCAGCAAGGGCTGGGCTGGTGTTTAGGGAATGCAGTCCAAAACCACAAGCCAGCAACCTGGGGACATGAAACAAAACCTCCCGGCTCTCAGAGGGCTCCTGGTCCCCATAGGTCACATGGCTTGCTGGATTGCATTGCTATTAAAGGGAGAAAGTGCTAGTGAGCTGATAAACAGGGGAAAGTGAGCCAGCTCTGAAACCATGGACAACTTGGCAGCCCTCTTCCCGGAACACACAGCCAGGGGCCGGAGCCTACTAAGCAGGACTCAGTCTGAAATCATTGACACTGTGTTTTGAGTCGCAGAGAGTTAAATCTATACAGGGGAGAGTGAGATCTGCCTCTTAAGGAGGATTTTAAGAGCATGATATTAGTTTTGCTGTATTTAGAAATCTTAAATTTCTGTGTTTTTTACCAAAATAAAGTCCAGGCAGACATTCGCTGAAGGACCATGACAATATTTGAATATGACCTTTTGAAGGCAATAAATTTATAGGGTGAGATAGCAAGCAAAAACCAATCAAAAAAACCCCAGAGATATGGAGCATGAGAATTTATTTACAAAGGAAAAAATGGGAATGTTGGGTGGAATGAAAGGGTGGATTTCATTCCTGGCTCTGGGCAGCATCTCCCAGCATTTCCCATCCCATGGAGCCAACTGCTGGGCACTATGCAAGGAGATGCTGCCCATGGGCAAGGCTTGCCTGCTTCCCAAAGCTGTTAGTGACTGTCTGCAGACTGTCTTTTCGTTGTTCAGACCCAAGGGTATACCAATCACGTTCCTACTCCTCAGTCTCATAGCAGAATAACTCTTTATCTCTCCAGCAAATCTCAGCAGAGCTGAGATGCTGATCCTGCTGATGCAGCCATTCCTGGTACCTGCTGACATCTGTGAATCTGGGCAGGATGGTATCTCCTTAAGCACTTGCTCCTGGAGGCTGCTCCTGGTTTGTGGCTCACATGGAATGGGAAAAATTTTTATGTTTATACAAAAAGTCTCATTGCTTCTGATACCCACAAGCCCAGATCCACGCGTTTGGAACGTGGGTGATGCAGTAGCACAGAACAGAGTTGGGAAATAGGGTTAAGATGTGGGGACTGAGATCATGGTGGTAAACACCTTCTGCCCTGTTGGATCCCCGGCTCCATCACGTCGTGATTTTACTGCAGGTTTACCTCGGGGAGGGCACGGGGCTGGTGTGTCCATCCCGGCAGGATCACCCGCCCCCAGGCTGGACCACGGCCTACTCAGCTGGGGCTGGGCGGCTGCGGGGGGAGTGGGAGCATCGTCGGCGAGGCCCGGAACGCAGGCATTCTTCCCGGCCGCGCCGCTCGGGCTGCGGCTGCCCTCTCCCGGCTGCCGAACAGGGCTGAACTTCAATTCCCGGGCAGCATCAGCCTCCTCTGGGTTCCAGGACTGCTGCAGACCTGCAGCTTGCAACCCTCTGCCCTCTTTACCCTCTCCACAGGACCATTAGTACCCAGCAACTCTGACCTGTCAAGCTGGAGCTTTCCTGGACGTTGTGTGACCCCACTTTTACTGCTGAGAAAGTCATGGCAGGGGTGAGGACAGCATCAGGATTCAAATGGGCAAATGCTGTTCCCTACACTTGATGACAAAGAACACTAGTGCCAGGGATCTCATAGAATCACAGAATGGTTTGGGGTGAAAAGGACTTTAAAGATGACCTTATTGCAAGATTCCCCTGCCCTGGGCAAGGTCACCTTTCACTAGGCCAGGGGGTCAAAGCTCATCCAACCTGGCCTTGAACACTTCCAGGGGTGGGACATCTATAACTTCACTGGGTAACTTGTGCCAGTGCCTCACCACCCTCATAGCAAAAAGATTTCTTTGTAACATCTAATATAAATCTCTCTTTTAGTTCAAAATCATTCTCCCTTACCCTATTACTATCTGTGTTTGTGAAAAAATCTCTCTTTTTATAAGCCAAGCTCTCTTTAAGCTTGTGGTGGCTTGTTCTGCAGAAGGTGACAGGTGCATCTTTCCTCCATGCCCCAGGTGTCCTGGTTCCCTGGACAGTAGTGCTCAGGGCTGCACTGGAACCCTGAAACAGTCAGAGCTTCGGGCATGTCTGTTAGGAGTTTTTTATTCTGAGAAAAAAATTTAAAAAACAACCAAAATACCTCTGAAAAGCCAAAGCTTTGAAGTGAAAAATCAGCAAAACTGTTGCGGAAAGGGCAGTGGTGCTGTGTGAACTGTGTCAGGTGTAATTCTTGTCATATGTTGGGGTTCAGGGACAGGCAGGCAGCACAGAGGATGTCTGTGAGTCAGAGATTTCGTGAAAGGGGCCAGGCCATCCTCATTCAAAACTTCACCAAGATTTTGAATTTTGCTGGTATATCCTCCAAGAAGTTCCTTCAGGCAACAGCTGTCCAGTCTTGAAAAAGGCAAAAGCATCCACTTTGACTATTTTGTTTCAAGTTGCTGTTGGTGCTCCATGTGGCTCCAAGCAGAGGGGGGAGAGAAGGAGCATAACAGGTGAGGATAACACCATAACATCTGCCTCTATGGCACAGGGTCATGAGAAGATGAGGGCCTTGAGGTTAGAGGCACCAGAAAAAAAGAGGACTTCAATATTTAACAGCAAGCATCCCTTGAGCAAGGACAGGTCTCAATGGAGAACAGACCACCCATACAAGAAAGGGAGCAACAGCCACCCCTGCACCAGGAAGAGATGCTATGGGCTGGAGATTTATTTGAGAAACCAGTAAAATCTGATGTTTCCCTGTGTGTCACTGGGTTCATACCTGCTCCTCATGACAAATGAGCAGAGAGGGGCACTTGCAGTGGCAGGAGCAGTATGGCAGGGCTGTACACAGGGAGGAGGGAAGCAGTAGGGCAGATGAAGAAGTCTGTGATCAGAAAAGAGGAATTTATGCAAGAAGTCTAAACCCGCTGTCTCAAGTAAGTCCCTGGAATACATGTAATTGCTGGAAGCTGGTCTGGGCCTGTTTATTGGAATCAGGATGAGAAAGTGATGTGCGAGAGGGGGAAGCATCTCTCCTTTGGGGATGTGTCTGTCCCTCACTGAGGGGCTGCGTGAGCTCCCCCAGGGCAGAGCACCTGCTGCAGCTGCCAAGGAGTGTCACCGAGGCAGGAGTCCCTGCAGACATCTCCCAACAATGCAGGGGGGCATTGTTAGTGAATCCGTGTCTGTTCGGGCTGTCCGAGCGGCGCAGTCTGGGTCAGAGTGCATTTGCTCGATTTGGAGGATGCTTGCAGTGCTCCCTGAACAGCCGTGCGAGGGCAGCACAGACCGCCGAGAGCTGGAGCATCAGCAGCAGCAGCAGACCAGAGCCTGCACACCTGCTTGCCAACAATCCTCTGCACAGGTCCTCTAGGATCTTGCCCCAAACTCCCTCCCCCCAGCAGGTCAGGGCTTGCTCAGATTGAGCGGAGCTGCTGCGATTCCTGCTGCTCTCTCAGGAAATATGTTATCTCCTTTCTCCGTGGTGGATGAGATGCAGTGACCGCCCTGGCTGAGTGCACATTACACCAGGTGTGTGTCATCTGCCTCAGGCTATGTGAATCCTGATCATTCACTGGGGAAATGGGAAAAGATATATGGAAACAGAGACAGCTTTTGGGGAGCTGCATGGGGAACTGCATGGGAAGCCCTGATCACTCAGAATTTGCCCTGTGCACCAAGAAACCACATCTCTGCATGACACTGTGGAGGGACTGGACGTTTTTGCCAGTTTCATGATGGCAAAAACCTTGTGGGTTCTGGGAGTGGGGATCTGCTCAGCCTAGTGGCCCCTCAGAGCCTCCACAGGCCCCTACCTGTGGAGGGAGGAGAGGATGCCCAGGATGACAGAAGCCTCTCCAGTGTGTTAGGAAACCAACTTTACTCCTACAAGTGATGGGGAAAGAGGTTGGGGCTCGGAGGGTGACAGGGCAGAAGACATGTGGGCTGTGAGCTGCAGAGGGAGCAGTAGGCTTTTGGGACCAGCAGCAGTCAGGAGGGTGAGAAGTCAAAAGTTTGTGCAGGATCCTGCTGATAATCTGGCAGGTATTCCTCATTGCAGACAGTGTTCATTAGAGACAGAAAAGCACAGAACACAGGTTTTCCAATGTTTCCGAGCTCCAGATAGTGTCTGAATGACTTTTCTCCTGGAAAAATGGACACTGGAACTGGACTAACTGTATTTCTGGAAGAAGAGCCAGGACTGCGTGAGGATACCTCTCAGAGCCATCTCCCTGCTCAGCCCAGACTGATCAAGTCCCAACAGGCTGTGATGGGACTGACTCTGCTCTCCACGTTTGCCAAAGAACATCAAACAGAGGCACTAAGTTTGGGCATTGGGAGTTTTATTCCTGACTCAATTACTGGGAAACTTTTAAGCAAGACCCACTCTTCCCACTATAACAGCAGGCAACAATATCAGAGGGTTGTCCTATTCAAGAGCCCAGGTAAGTTGTGGATGCTCCATCCCTGGAAGTGTTCAAGGCCAGGTGGGACAGGGCTTTGAGTAACCTGATCTGGTGGAAGATGTCCTTGCCCATGGTGGTGGGATTGAAACAAGGTGATCTTTAAGGTCCCTTCCGACCCGGACCATTCTGTGATTCCGTGATCTTTATGCCAAGTACAGAGAAGGCTACTCCATTTTTGGAGGAGGCAGCACACCAGGAGATCATCTACCCATCAGCTGCAGCTAGCCTTGGTACCTGCTTGGGTTATAAATTTGTGTGGAATTGCAGCAGCTCCTCTCTGGATTTTGCCTACTTCATTTATGGTTTCTGGAAATATTCCCTCTCTTCAGAAAAAGGGCCCTTGGGAATATGAAGTGTTTGAGGATATGGGTCTGCATGAATCTAAGAACATCTGCAAAGCAAATACCAGCCCTTTGCAGCACAGCATGCAGATGGTGAATCACCTTCCTCCCTGTCGTGATGTGCCATGGTCATTACACAGCAGCCCCTGCCCCGGCTGTTGCCCCAGCCCAGCTGTTGGACTCAGGGACAGGAAACCCCTGAGAGCTGCCAGCTCCAGAAAACATCTGAGCCTCTAGAAAATCAGGCCTGGTGTTACACATAGCCTTTGAATGGGTGAGCTGGGAAAACAACTATGCGCCCAGGTTGCCACTGGGATCTGGAAGGGGCTGCTCTGGGGTCCCATGTCTGAATCCCTTTCCCCTTCTCTACTCCTTGACTTTTTTCATCCCCCTACTCCACTGCAGCATAAACTACTCCTCCATCCTGCAAAGGCCTCCCCTGAGGGAGTGCAAGGCAGTGGAGGAATAGGCATTTGTTACTGCCCCTGCTACTTCTTAAACCACAGCCTTATCCATGCTAAAAGCTCCAAGGTGACATACATCAAGTGGCTGATCACACCAACTACCCCGTTAAAGCCACAGCCCACACTCTTGTCTCAGGCTTCTTGATGCTTGGCATCGCATGTTGCTCATCCCTAGGGTTTGCCAGGCACTACTCAGAGGACCTAAACGTGGGGAAAATAGTTCCTGCTGGGCAGATACTCTCAAAATTCTGTCTGAGTGTCTGAGACTGGGGAATCCATGGTTTCCCCTGGTTTCCCCTTCCAGGTGATTTGCAGATCATGATGACACCCAGAATAGTTTATTCTCAGCCATCTGATGCTTTCTCTCTTGAACATACTCCCATGTTGAGGGAGTGTTCAGCAAAACACACTTCTGGAGGAGAGTCCCCTGAGACTGCAAGAGTCCATGGGATTTATCTCTACAACTTATAAAAGTTTTACTACAAATCTTCTGGCCCAAGCAAGCCAAGAGCTTGCTCCATAAATTACTACCAAGCTAGGGATTAGGAGCACTAAAACAGACGTACTTCGCAGCTAAAAATAAGGCACGGCACAAGCTTGAAGATTTGTTCTGCCTGGAAGTTTTATTGCACCCAAACTGTGTGAGATAATGTGCACGAAAGAACCGCTTAGCGGATCCATCTGCTTTTGGACACATGTGCCTGCTCAATAGCTCTGGAACGATGCAGTGAATCCATGAAAGAAAATGGAGTTAGACGGTGTTACCCAGAGCAGTAAAACTTTCTCCAGACAAAGAGAAAGGCTTCCCTGTCCCCTCCCAGCTCTGCTCTGGGAATGCTCTGAGGACCCTGATCTTAGGTGGTGTTTGGGGCTGCTGACAAAGAAGTGAACCCCACCAGTGTTGCTCTGGTGTTGCTCTGGCTGGGCTCATTTAGCCCTGTTTTAGTAAACAGGCTTTGAGAAATTTCTCCTTTCTGCTTAGGCTTGGCTGTATTTCCAGAAGTGCCCAACTTCTCCTGTCTGAGTATCTGAGTGTAGCCTTGTCAGCCTCCAGCCTGCAGGCATACAAAAAAAATACAGTTCAAAAGTTGCAATGCATGTAAAATTTGTAATGTAATGCAAAAATTGTAATGTCTGTGAAGTTATTCACAGAATCTCAGAATGGCCGATGTTTGCAGGGACTTCTAGAGCTAAACTCTGTTTAACTGGGGCCCACTAGAGTTGGTTGGCAAGAACTACATGCAGGAGGCCTTTCAATATGTCCAAAGATGGTAAACTGCAGACTCCTTGGTCAATCTGCTCCTGTGGCTGGTCACTTGGACAATAAAAGAGTATGTCCTGTGTTCTGGTTTGTGCCCATTGCCTCTTGCCCTGTCACTGGGCAAGTCTCTCCCATCTTTTCATCGTAGGAGAGACAATCCAATCCCTTCATCATCTCATGGCCCATTTGTTGGACTCTCCAGTATGTCTACATCACCCTTCTTCTGAGATTCCAGAACTGGATACAAGGCTCCAGCTGTGTCCTCACCACTGCTGTGTAGAGCACAGGGTTCTTCTCCCTTGCCCTGCTGCCAGCACTCTGTGTAATCCAGCCCAGGATAAGTCTTTTCCAGCAGGAGCATACTCCTAGCCAATATGCAACTTGGTGTCCACCAGGATCTCCAGCTCTTTCCATCTGAGTGGCCCCCACTGCCCAGCAGTGCATGGGGCTGCTGCTCCCCAGGCACAGGACTTTGCAGTTCTCCTTGCTGAACATCATAAACTTATGTTGGCCCCTATCTCCAGCCTGTCAAAGCCTTTTAGGATGGCAGTATGATCCTCTGGCATTCCTGCCACTCCTGCATCAGGACCAGAGGAGGCTGGATTCCTCCTGCACATTCCCAACCTGGACCAGGGACACGTGTGAGGAACGGGATGGAGGACTGTGGTGCAGCCACCATGCAGGAGTGGTGAGGCTGGTTGGACCCATGTGTGTAGGGTGTGGGTTTGTGTGAACAGTGGATCCCTCAGAGATGGAGCCGTGCTGGCTGGTTGCATACTCGCACACTGAAGATCTGTATTTTTGTCAGAGAACCTCTGGTGGCATTGACAGTCCTGGGAGCAAAGCCTCCACTTTTAATCAGCTGCACTGGGATCCCCATGACAGAGCTAAGATCCACAGTGTATACTTTGGGCCAGGGGACCCTGTTCTCACAAGGAGAACAGAGTGACTTAGGGATTGCCTGTCTGTATGTCCCTGGCTCTTCTGACACCTGTGTCTTACTTTCCATCCCTTCAGTGTCACTGAGGCTAAGCTTTTCCAGCAATAAATCAGAGGAGACAATGGCTGAGACCCCAGTCCTGTAGTGAGGATCAGCCCAGGCTTGTTAATATCTGAGGCCATGATTGCAGCAGCTTTTGAGGAGCCCTAAAAATGCCCTGACAGGAGTTACCTGTGTCAGGATGAGTTTGGGATGTGAACCTGCGTACAGGGGAAGGCGAACTGAAGTAGATGGGGATATGCAACTTTATTTGAGCTGAGAATCACAGGTGCTCTGTTAACCTGTCCCTTGTCTGGGACAGAGACAGCGCTGTCATGTCACACTGCTGGAACTACAGCTCAGGAACTGTGGCACTGTTGGATTTCAGCTAGGGCAGTGTTGCCCTCAGTGTGCAGGAGCCAAGCACTGATCTGTGGTCCCTTTGGTCACATCAAGAGGACACAAACATGCACCTGATGCTCAACCCCATGTGCATCCTTGTCATACGTATGCATGTGTGTGCCGAAGGGCAGAGGAGTAGGATGAGCCACTCTGCTCTTCAAACTGTCTGTGCTCATGTGCAGGAGTGGAGAGAGACAGAAAAGGCTTTTGTGGGAGAAATGCAGCAGTAAAGAAACCACAAGCCCCCTCCCCTCAAGAAAGCTGCCAAGCATCCTGTCAGCTCCTGAAGGCTGGAGTCTGGAGGCTCCTCCTTCGTGAAAACCTAGTGAACAGCAGAAGAAAGACAGGTCTCTACTCTCCTACTACTGACCCACAGACTACCACTGTTGCCCCAGTCCCACAGCAGCACTTAACCAGTTGCACAGATCTCCATGCTGGCTACAGCTTTGCTGATGCTCTGAGGATCTGCAGCCTCAGGTGCATCCAGGTGTTCTTCAGGGCCACCACGAAAGGGCCAGCCCTGGGAACATACCCTGCACTGAGACCAAGCTGTGGCGCATGGTGAAGCCATCTGTTTCCATCCTGCAGCTGCTGTCCTTCCCATTGCAATTTACTCAGCCTCCTATAATTTATTCATCCCAGGATGCAGCTTGTACATCTGCAGTATCATTACTGGAGATGCCATTAGCTTTAAAATTTTATAAACCTCTATGCAGGTGATAAGTTGAAAAGTTAAAGAGGGTAATTGTGGCAGGAAAACAGGGGTATTTGCTTGGTGTTCATCTCACACCAGAGATCCAGACTCTGGGGGGCTTTGGAAAGAGATCAGCAGACTGGTGTGAGTGAGTGAACTGCTGCCAGCTCCCAGTCAGCTCACCCAGATGTGAGCCCATCCCTGCTGAATCCATGTACTGGGCAAGGGACCTACAGGCATTTTCACATTTGTCCCTCTTGCCTCCTTAGCTGCACAATTTCTTCAGGTCAATGACAAGAGGGGCTGCGCAACCAGGTATTTGCATCTGGATGAGTTGTTCGTGCTTCTGTGATGGATGTGGCGAAGGATTGGTGAGGATTAGGGCAATTCTGAATCATCTGCCCGCTGTCTATTGGTCTGGATGCTTCAGGACTTTGCAGGGAGCTGGGAGAGTCTTGACCATGTAGATATTCACCATTCGGAGCATGTCGGGGTCTCCCAAGCTGCATGCCTGCCTGCAATCCCCCCTCACCTCTCTGCTTCCTGACCATGTTCATGTGCCCTCATTCAGGAGCACAGCAATTCAGTCATGCTGGGCAATTTTCCTAGAAAGTTTCCATGGCTGGGGTGCAAGCATGCCCCAAAGGTTTGGCAGGGAAGCAGGCATGGGAGCCTTCACCAGAGCCCTGCACTCTTTGCAATGAATTAAGAGCATGCTGATCACTCCTGGCATCTGGAGGTCTCTGACAGCTGAGCTAGGGGGATAAATTCCCTCTCCCCAAGGCCAAGGGAGATATGTCTATAAGGATGATTCACAGGCTGCTCGCAGAGAATGATGAGCTGGAAGGCTGCAGGGAGCAGGGTCAGTGCCAAGCAGGTTGGGGCATGGAGGAGTTTGAGGGGTGGTAGGAGGGAGTGAGGAGTAGGTGAGATCAGGGAGAGAGTGGAGGAAACAAAGTCCTAAAGCTGTCCCACAGTCTGCAGACAGCTTTCTCTCTCCATGCTACAGGTGAGGACATCCCAAATCCCCCCTCTCGTGCACCTGCAGCACTGCTCTGTTGCCTGCAGCCCGAGGACTTGGACACAGTTGTGAGTCCCTAGGGTCTTGTCAAAGCACAGGCAGCTGTGAGTTCTGGGGACAGGCTGCTCCTAGGTCTTGCTGGTGTGATTCTATCCCATCTTGTACATGTTTTCATGCTGGCTAATGAAAGCAGCCTTTGGATAATTTGATGTCCACCTGTCCTTTCCATGAACCTCGAACCTTGTCAGTCCCTCATACACAGCCTCACTCTGTGTCCTGTGGGTCACTGTCCTGCAGGGTGAGTTAATCACACACTGTGATGCATCTGCATTATCCAACCCTTGAGCCCTCACCTGAGCTTTGCCAGCAGTCGGTGGCAGTTCTGGTTCAAGCTTCAGGAGGCATTTCCCCCTCCATCCGGCAAGCACCTTTCACAGAGATATTTCCCAGGATGCTTCCGCACCTAGTGTGAAAGAATACAGGATCTGAATGCTCAGCCAAAGGGAATTCACACATCCTTGTGCACGAAGAGGGGAATAAAGCATGGGGAAGTCTGGAAGACACATCATCCCAGCTGAAATTGATCAGTTCCCAGCTTGTCCTGCTCTCCTGACATAGCCAGATTGCCTTTTTCTTCCCCAAATGACACCCACAAACACATTAATTTTGCTGGTGCCCATCCCTCTTTACTGTGATTTTCTGTCTCTGGTTTGTGGTGGGACTGAGATGGGACTGAGAAGCCTAAAATGTCTTTAAGTAGGAGGACAGGTTTATTCTGCTGCCTGCCTTAGGTAGCCAAGATCTGTCGGGCTGATTTTGCCCCAAGGCAGAGTTCCCATTTGCATTCTGGGGCAACGTGCTATGGGCTGTAAGCATCATCATTCCCACATTCACAGACCTTACACTGTTGATACCAAAACAGCTCAGACAGATCTTACTCTGCTGCACAGTTCACAGCAAGGACTTTTTTCTGGTTTTCCTCACAAAGTCCTGGCTCCCTGGGAATAGACAGTGAACTCCTAGAAAAGCCAGGTCATCTTCTGCAGAGTGTAGTCCTCTTAAGGACTATACAACCCCCAGCAGCCTGGATGGCCCTGGACTTAACTCCATGCATCCTAGGAATTTATGGCAGAAATACACAACAGTTTCTTCTGGAATGTGAAGACTAAGCAAGTCTGCACTCAATAGCCAATTTTGGCAGCCAAAGCTGGCTCCTTGCTCTTCTGCTGCACTGGCTTCCTTCCCCCCATGCTGCCCAACTTCCATCCGCTTGTACACCAGGGTGAAGTCTTCTCTAACTGTTCCTGACTTCAGCATGCTGCCAGGTAAACAATGTGGAAATTAGTGGAGACAAGTAAATAATTTGTAAACAATCATTTATTCATTACTTTCCCCTCCTTTCCCTGTGCAAGCAGATTGCAAGGTGCCTCAGAAGCACTCGCAGTTTGGAGTGAGTTCTCTTGTAAGGCATTTCCCACTCCCCATGAATAACTTATGAACAGATCAGAGTGAATATTAAGGGCCTGAAAATCCAGAGACTTGGGCTGCTGAGCTGAGTGAGTACCACTCACACTCCTCCAATAGACAAGGTATCTAACGGAACAGCACTAAGTGGATTCACTGTGCTGTAATTAAAGGGTGTGCAAATCTGTTAGTCGATGGGCTGCCTGTCAGGTAGGGTCAGGTAGCCATGCAGCAGGGGATGGCATCCTCAGAAAGGTGGTCTGCAACTGAGATACCAAGTTTTTACTCTTGGGGTTGATTCATATTGTACTGTGCTTCTACTGAGCTGTTGAGAAGAGGCAAGCATGACCCGACCAGCTGGACTGGGTTGATGCAAGAGGTTCATAAAAAAGTTTTCTGAAAAGCCTCACATGTCTATAAATTACCCAAGCATTGCTAGGAGGCACACACGGAGGGCTTAAGCCCCAAACCACCAGAGAGCATGAGGATGTGCTGACTTCAAAGAGTCCAAAGTTAAGCTTGCACTTGGCTTCAGTCAGGTGCTCTGTGATGGGCATTTATCCATCTTCGAGCTCAGCCACCTGCTTTGTGTTATTTTTATTTTTTCAAAAGATGATTATAATTCACTCAGAGAAAGGTTCCCAACCCCCTGCCTGGCTCCTAGGGCAAGGATTCAGATAAGTGCTAATGAAATAGGGGAGATGGGCTATGAGCTGAAATCCCTTTTGCTCTTGCCAAGCTTGCTGTCAGCCCTGCACATGATGTTCCCCACATCCCAGCAGGACCCACTGCCCAGGGTGGTGCTTGTAGAACTGAGGGTTATGTTGATCCCAAGTTCCTTTTCCAATGTACGCCTCAAGCATCTCCCAGTGTTGCAGGGAGGTTAGGAGCCCCCATGGCTGCAGACACCACCACTATCCTCTCTTGAGGCCTTTGGCACAGCATCTTTCATGCCACCATGGCTAAGATATTAGGCCTAACAGAGACCTAATAGTTGATCTCTTGTTTCCTTCATTACAGTAGCTAGGAAGTCCTGGGCAGTATTTAAACCAGGAGTGAATGTGAGGCACAAAGCTATGGATCCATGTTCCGAACACCTAGGTACACAGGGAATGCTGTGGGTACTCCCACAGTGCCACGAGTTTCCTCTGGACATCCTGCAGCACATCCACTGCCATGGTGCAAGTCTTCCTGCACCCCTGAGCCTCGCCATGGCAGGCTGTGTGCTGGCAGCCCTACCAAGAGCACCCTCAGAGCAATGCAATGTGCTTCGGGGAGGCAAGGGGAACATTCCCTGTGCTTGGATGGACCCAAAGCAGAACACAGCTTGAGGCCAACCCCAGCTCCCCCTTGCTGGATCCCCCATGCATCTGTAGTCCCTTCCCCTTCCCGACAGCCTCATGCACCTGCACTTCTAGGCGGAGTGGGATTAATCCTGCCCCAGGTGCTCAGTGCAAGGGGTCAGCCCTCATAAACCTCTCCGGCACTGGAGCCCAGGCCAGCTGCCTTGCTTGCACCCACAGGGAGAGCTTCTGCACCCTGGAGAGTTTTTCTGTCAGTCGTTCCCTAGGCCAACACCCAGCCTGTTTGTCGAGGGCACGGCATGGTGACAGCATGGTGAGGATGGGGCTGTGTGCTCCTGGTCCCCAGCTCCTCTCCCCACACCAAGCACTTCGGGTAAGCCCCAGTATGTGGGAGGCGGCATGAAGTCATTCTGGTCCTGCAGCAACCCCCTCCAGCTGTCTGGAGCCAGTGCAGATTGTGGGACGTGTCTGGTGACTGACGAGGCCTCAAATCCACATTTGTGAGAGATGATATCTGGAGTTATAATTTTTTTATGAGCTAGGGGTCAGGGGGCAGCAGGGACTCCCAGGGCCGCTCAGAGGGGAGGTGGCAGTGTGTGCATGTGCGTGTGTGAAACACGTTTCATCCCACAGACCCCCAGCTGCAGGAGTCCTGCACAGATAAAACCAGCATCCCATCACCTCCGAGGGCAGGGACCAGCTGGAGAGCAGGTTGGACAATGGCAGCTAACAAGGATTTGTCAGCAGAGCTCAGAGTGGGCTCTTGGATCAAAACCTCTGCTCAGTCCCTCCTTCACATCACCAAAGTCCTCTCTGGGCCTTGCCCATGGGGTTACTCCAGCCTGGGCCCTTCCTCAGTAGATGAGTTACTGGAAAGCTTTGTGGAGGTGGTCTCCCCCTTCCCCAATGGAGAGACCCTTGATGGAGTGCCTCCGTGTGACTGCTCCACCATTCAGTCAGTGAGATGCTGTGGCCACTTTCAAACCCTACTGATGCTCGTGAAGAAGCTGCTCCCCTGCCCTGCAGTCTCACGGGCAGCATTTGGTGCATGCTGGTGGTTTCCACAGGAGCACCCTGTCTGCAAAGTACTCTGCCCTGCTTTAATCCTAGCTAACCTCTGTTAAACCTCACCACACTATTGAGGAATAGGTGAGAGCCACCAGTGCTTTCCAGCTGGCCAGAAAATTGCCTGGTCTTTTGTCAGGCAAGAGCAAGGCATAAAATGAGCCCAGGTGATGCCAAGATGCCTGCTCCCAAGTGTACTGTCTTGGATGGGATCCTGATGGGAAAGGATGTGGAGCAACCTCTTGGCCAGGAAACTGTAGAAGAAGGCACTTGTCTGCTGCATACCCAGAGTCAGTGTCTGAACATGTTCCCATTGCTACCTCAGGTGACTTCCAAAGGTGGGGATCTGGCAGCCATATGCCATCAATGTCCCATGACCAAGGCTGCAATGTGACCACTAAGGTCACACACTGCCATCCATGACTGCAGGGTAGTGCCTGGCTCTTTCAGTGGGAAGATCTTGTCTGTGCTTCCCACAGACAGTGGGGATGGAGGAACCTCTCCTCGAACTGGCCTGCATGCAATGACTCTCACCCGGAAAGGAGGAGGGGGGCCGAGGCCTCTTTGTAACCCAATCTCGTCTGCATGGGCCCCTTTGTTGTTATTACATTTATTTATTGATCCCCCTTGGGAAAACCTTAGCGGTGCTGGACTTGCTGGGGCTTTATTAATGGGGATAGGGAGTGAAGGGAGGGAAGGGGGGCTGAACAGAGCACTCGGACCATCTGTTCCCACCAAAGGGATGGAGCAACAATAGCCATGTTTATAAAACTTCTCTGCAACTCATTGTGTTTGTGAAAGGAGAGCTTCCACATCAAAGGCCATTTCCGCTCCCACTGCTCAGGGGCCCCTCCATCTTCCAGCATTCTGCAAGGATCGCCCTGTCCTGGTCCCTTCTCCTCGCAGCCCTGGACACATGGTGAGGTGATAGTGGCATCACCCACAGAGGGACCACCATGACTGGGAACATTCCTGCCAAACACAATGTTCATCACCTGCCCATATCTACTGGTTCAGGGGGACTTTCCGAGGAGTCATAAGGTATTGGATAGTGTTTGCCAAGCATTGGTGTTGGGAGCAACAATATGTCCAGTACTGGAGACCTGTCTCCTGGATGATTTCTTTCAGTCCACTGAAACAGCAGTGTTCATGAAGTGGCTTTAGTTTTCCTCAGATTTCAGATGTGGGAAAAAATAAAGGAAGAAAAACAGAAAAGGAAAGGAGTGGGGTTTGGCCACGTCAAAGCTGGCTGATGGGGTCCTTCATAATGAAACAACTGTGTTTGGCTTTGCTTGAGGCTTGTATTAGATTATCTGTTACAATCAGACATGAAATAAAAGACCATTAAATAGTGATGAAATATTTTGACTGAACCAGTATGTTGGTTTTTTTCTTCCCAAACTGATCTTTATGGACAAGATGAGGGTTTAGTTCTGGCTCAGATCAAAGCCAAATGCCTTCCTGGGGACTTGGAGTTGTCAGCCATATCCTGACCATGACTCGATCCTGCAGCTGGGGACAGGCTGTTCTGGGGTGAATTTGCAGGCTGGAGGTTTGGGACATATCCAGGCTGTCACACATCCACAGCATGACCCTGAATGATGGCATGTCACTTCCTGGGACTGCATCTCCTTCCCCATTTATTGGTGCTTTATGGCAGCGTTTGTCTCCATGGGCTAATTCCCATGCGAGCTGCTGGGGTTTGAAACCACTGGGTGTGAGAAACAGAGCAACTCCCTGGGGATGTAGAATTATCTCAGTCCAGCTTTGGACAAAACTGAGACCTCTGGAAGATGCTGCCAGCCTGCAGGAGGGCACTTTGAGAAAGGCTTCTCTCTTGTGCAGGGACCTGATTTCCAGCTGGCAGGACAGGCATCCTAACAGCAGGCTGGTGGCTGGGCAGGGTTCAGGCTGCCTCACACTTTTCAACCATCCCTTCCATCCTGGAAGGGGGAAGCCTTCCCAGAGACTGTATGACGCCTCCTCAGGAAGCAGTCCAAGTCCCTGTTGGCTGTGTCCCCCTGGCCAGGCTGCTGGAGGAGACCTGAGTATGGTCCCTGATTGCTTTTGGCAGGGCGTAGGGAGCATGCTGCTCTCTCCCAGCACTTAGCAGCTTCCCTGGGAACCACGCAGGAAAGGAGGAGAGGAGCCCAGACTTGAGGGAGACACTTTTCATTTCATGCCTAAGCCACTACTCCGCTGCTCAGCCACATGGCTCCATTAAGTCCCTTTCTGGCTGTCTTCTTTCCATCAATCACTCCGTCTCCGCAAGCAGCCCAGACACCGGATCTGGGTTATAAATAAGACAATCAATCAGCGATGCTATTAGATAAACAGAGTGGCAGAAGCCAAATTAATGCTTGGCTTTTTCTTGAAAGAGAGGAAAAAAAGAGTCAATTGCTTATTAGAGGACCCTGGTGTGGTCTGGTCTCCATGCTGCAGCTGAGCTGGGTGGGCTGTGCTTGGCTGCCGTGTTTGTGTGTAGGGAGGTTTGGGATGCTTTGAGCACATAATCCATGTGGATCACCCTGGTCAGATCAGGGAGGGGGCTGGGGCAGACTGGAGACACTGGGACACTGATGGCAGATGGGAAAAGAGTGGTGGGAGCTGCCCATCTGAGCAGTGAGGACATTTCAGGACTAATCTAATGGGGAGGGAGGGCATGAGGCTGCAGGCAGAAGTGTCTGGGGACCAGGGACACAATGCCAGGATAGACATTGAGCCAGTCAGGATGGACACAAGGAAGAAGAGCATCACTGCTTTGGAGGCTTTTCAAATGACAGTCAGTCTCTTCTGTAGGTGAATCAAGTCCTTGTCTGGAGCCACCAATGAATAAGATGGTCCAAGACTGTCATTTGTGGTCTGCTGTGACCATCTGTCACCTCTTGCTGTGACAAACCTCTGCCCTACAGCATCGTGAGGGTGCTCAAGGCTGTTTTTACCTCCAGGGTCTGCACCTGCAGCTCCATCTGCTTCTCTGATTAATTCAAAGCTCCTGGGCTCGTTCCTGCTCAAAAGGTGTCAGAGAAGAGATTTTCCTCATGGTGGGACTTTGTTGCCTGAGCTACCCCTCCTGCCACTGGGAAGAAAGCCCTGGGAGGAAGGCTATAATCTGCCAAAGGCATCCAGTGTACAGGAGATATAAGCTTTTTCTGAATCAATACCCCGTGTTTTGGGCTGGTCTCTTATATTTGCTGGACTTAACACTACTGCAGGTTGAGGATTGGGAGAGTCTGAGCTTCTCCAAGTCAAGCTGACTCTGTTTACAATCTCACCCCTCACAGATGCTGCTCTTCACACTTTCATCCCAGGGACTGCCGTTCCACCAGCTCCTGCTGCTTTCACCTCCACCTGACACTTCTCCCATTTATTGTGATAAAGGAAGGTATCTGCCCCAGAAGGACCAGGTCTACCCCTCTTCCAGCTTGCCTCAAAAAATGCCACCTGATATTTCCACCCAGGCCAGCAAGCTCTCAGCTCGGGGCTGGCAGTGCAGCTAAGGGTGTGCTTTCTCAGCAGCTGAGCCTGCTTTCATTCCCCATTCTCACCTGTGACTGTGCCAGACTGAAGCTCTGCCCGAGCTGAAATGCACAACACAGTACCCACTGCTCCTCCTTCATCCACTAAAGCGTGTCACCCCATCACAGGCTGCACAACGTTTTCCTGTCACCCTAATTTGTGATCAATAAGCTGGCCGTTATCCCCTGGGAAATCCAGGCTCCTGGGAGGATGGTGTGGGAGCAGGTAGATTTTCTGACTATTGGGTCAGGGAGAAGGAGGTCTCTGCTAGCACTTGCCTAAGGGAAGGATGCAGGAGGTGCAGTAATTCGGTCCCATTCCACTGTTCAGCCCCTTGTTCAAACATGGGGATTTCTGCTTCCTCCGAGGCTTCAAGACCAGGAAATAGCTCCTGCTTTCCAGTCACACTTCTGATCACTCTTGCAGAGCTTGGGGAGCTCCGTGCAAGGCTACTCTCACATCAGCAACAGCCCAAAACAACACCTAAGGTGGGATTTACTGCCACATATGTGCTGAGAAGATGCAGGGACCCATTGCACCCGGGTGGTGTATTGGATTTCAGGTTATGTGATGCACAGGTCTCTCTGAGCATTGTAATTCCCTCTTTCTTCCTGTATGGATTTATACTGCTAAGTGGATGGATTTTCTGCTTGGCAGAGATGCTCCCCTGGGACCTTCCCTGGTTTGAAACATCTCTGCACATCTGTACATAATATTCCTGGGGCACTTAATGAGTGGACTTTTACGACACCCCTTGCTTTATAGACTGCTGCTTAACATGGCCAGGCACCACGGAGGGGCTGACAAACAGCATCCCGGAGCCGGCATAAACCAGCCAGTACCAGCTCCAGGTGCTGGATGATGCCTCTGTGTGAAAGCCACTGCTCTCAGATGGCTTCTCACACAGCTGCCCTGAGCAGTGGAAGCACTACTCCCTTGGTCCCTGAAACAGCTTGAGAGGGACAGGTTTCTTCTGCTTAATAACCTGAGACAGCATGCCTCTGGACCAGCTCTGGAAATCCTGGGAGGAGATGAAGGCAATCTGTCTGTCTGGGATGGCTCCCCCTGGCAAGGGCTGGGCCTGACATTTTCATCTCTGCTAAGAGCTGTCCCTTCCCCCTGCCCCAAAGAGCCATCTGCTATGGTAGATTACCCCAGCTTTTAGCACTGTGAATCCATAATTAGTGCATAATTAATTACCAGATGTTTTTAACACTAATGAAACATTAATAAATGATGGAGGCATGTTGTCTGGTAATGGAACATTAACCAGTGAACCAAGTCAGCGCTGCCGCCAGCATGGCCGAGCCAGAGACAGGTCTGCATCTGACTGAGCTCTTCCCTAAATAAAGCCCCAACTTTGTTCAAATCACAGCAAATGCCTGGTGTGAGCAAGTGACCAGCTTGGTGCTGCCTGCAGGCTTTGCAGAGCCCAGGCTGTGGCTCCTTCACCTCTATCCTTCCTTCCACGCACTCACCCATCCATCCACCCAATGCACGTGTGCATCCATCCATTCAGCCAGCCAGCAGTCATCCATCCAGCTGGCCAGCCACACACACATCTCCCTGGTGTAGAGACTTAGCTGGGGCACCAGAGAGGTAATTTTCTAAAAATTGAGCTTTTCTCCTTGGGCATTGTTTGATGGCATCCCTGCTCCAGGTAGTGCTCACAAGCAAGGCACGTGGGGACAGACTCCAACAGTGTACTTTGCTGCATCCACTGGCCCCACACTTGGGTCCCTGTGAGCCTTGCCCTGACAGAAGTTTAATTCAGAGCATCTAGGCCAGTGACATTTTCCTAACATGAAATTATTAATCAGACATGGGAAGTGCGTTAGTTGTGACTACATGCCACCTCCCGGCTGCAGTGGAGCACAGGCAGGTCTCCATCCTCCTGCCTGCCTGAGAGATGTCAAGGCGCAGCCAGAGCTTGGGGACATGTGGGACCCTACAGGGCCCGTGAGATGTGGCACTTCCCTGTCACAGCACGGGTGTCATATGGGATGGTGAGCATCACCTCCTTTCCCTCACCAGGAGTCTCCAGGCTGGGCCTCCCCCTTGCACCTGCTCAGGATGTCCTGAAGGCGAGCTTTTGTGTCTCACACCCCTCTGGGAAGATGGTGCTGTGGTATTAAATGACAGAGCAGGCTCCAGGGTGTGTGTCCCGCCTCAATGCTGTTCCCATGTCTTCCCCAATTCAGCCAGCACCATTCACGGAAACAAGCAGCCAAAATCACTCTCGCCAGATGGAAGAGAATTAACACCCAGAGCCACCACTCATCATGAAATGAACATTTAATGAAGACAGTCTCTCCTGGTGTGTGTGTGTGTGCGTGCGTGTGTGCGTGTGTGCGTTGTCTCTGTGAGCTTAGTTTTATCCCCTCTATTACTTTTTTTTGATTCTTTTTCTTTTTTTTTTATATATATACATCTATAAAAAATTCAAATACAGCATGTCAACAGTGGGAATACTAGGACCTACGGTATTAAATACTGCGTTTGGGTCCAGGCAGGGCCAAGAGAAGGTGTCTTTACAAAACAGGACTTTGGGCAGAATGGGGAGGAGAGCAGAGCAGGCACGGGGACAGCCGAGGACAGCAGGGGGCAGCAGGGGACAGCGGGGCACAGGTCTGCAGGGCTCCAGCTCTAAAGGCAACCGCAGAGCTATTCTGCTTTTGTTGGAGAATGAGACAAAGACATCAATGGGGGTGATTCCCTGTATCCAACATGGTTAAAAGTTTGGGGGTGCTGTTGGGTTGGGGCTGGGGGTGGCGAAGGCTGCTGCAGGGTGCTGTGGAGCGGGAGGTGGAGGGACAGCTCTCGCAGGTGCTCGGCAGGGGGCAGGAGGGTTTTATCGGTGTTTCACTTCCTTTTTCTGTTCCATTAAAACCCTGCCAGCTCCCTGCTCCCCATCGCACTTGTGAAAGCCACCGGTTTGCCCCTCCAACACCCCTTCGGAGGGGACCAAGACCCATTCCCCCCCCCCGATCCATGCAGCCCTCCAGCTTCGCCACACGGTTGAGAGCTCAGGGGAGCGAGTCCAGTCCNNNNAAAGGGGCGCGGAGATGTATCTCCTCACTCCGGGCTGGGAGAGGATTTTTCAGCTCCCCAGGGGACGGCAGCAGCTCTGTCCTCCTCCGAAGTGACGGCGAGAAGCGTGATACGTCGTCAATGTGTGCAAAATCGAAGAGCTAAGAGACTCAACCCGGGAGCGGGACGG
>VXBR01001235.1:678170-875177 GCA_013400215.1 Cisticola juncidis
GTGGGCGGTGGGCGGTGGGAGGCGTCTGCGCTGGGCTGCGGTGGACGGACAGATGGAGATCTGCAGGCAGGGAGCAAAAGGGTCACGGTCTCGCTCCAAATTCAGCTGTGCCCAGTCTCTGGTGGGACACACCGAGCAAAATTTGGGCTTTTTCCACACGGGAAATTAATCCAGGTACCCCAAAACGTAATTTCTCACTCCTCCCTGCCCACCCTCTCCTGGCTGCATGCCACGGCTAGCGTCACACATGAGATGACACTGTCAGAGGGGAGCAAAGAACCCCCGTGCCCTCAAAGGGCTTCTCTCTGGGCACCAAAGGATGGGTGGCATATCCTTTATCTCCCAAAAGTGACACATGTGGCTGCTTCCAGGACCCATCCCTGTCCTTGGGCAATATAGGGACAGTGAAAGGGCATTTGGGTGTGACACCCGTGAGACAGCAGCCCTGGTCTGTAGAGAAGCAGGACATTTTGTGGCTCTCCAGACTGCCAGCTCCATTCTAAGCCAAATTAAGGATATTTTTGAAATGCAATCTGAATTTTTTGATCTGGAACAATTCTTCTTTCATCACTAAGCAAAGGCCTTAGATTTCCATGTGGGTTTTTTTGCCTCTTAAAAATGTCAGCAGAGAGGATGGGAGAGGGTTGCTGAGAACAAGACATCAAAGACTGACCACTTTGCCAGCTTTGCTTGAAAAGCCATTTTCGAGATCTCCAGCTGAATATCTATTTGGAAAAGCAGTCAGACTTGGTGCATTTACAAAACTGCAAGAAAAACCCAAATGACTTGTTTTCAATGCCCTTCATGCGCAGACTGGCTGGAACATCCCCTTCCCAACCACTGAGGGTCCCCACCCCAGTACCCACCTCCTGCTTTTTATGCCCCTGATTTGGGAGATACTCACTAAATAAAGAGGACACTATAGGCAGCCACGACCAGTCCAGCTGTCCAACACACTGCCATGGCCACGCTGCCTACCATGGCCCCCTTGTCACAGATCTTGGTGGTGGGTGGTGCCATGAAAGAGGAGGTGCTAGCACTTGTTGTCTCTGCAAGGAAAGAGAGTGCACGGTGAGGGGAGCTGAGTGTCCTGGGATTCACCCCACTGGAGAAGCCCTGCTCTCCTGCTAGTGTGCATAGGACCCAGGATCAAATTGTCCTTTTCAGTGCTGTACCACAGTGGGGCTGAGGTGGAGGGCTGGGATAATAGAAAAGGTGATGTGATCCATGAGACTTTCCTGGCTGTGACAGTGGACCTACTGCTTGGAGGTGTTTCTGCCATCAGGCAGAGCTGGGCGTCCTTCTTATCCCCATCCTGACCAGCTGAGCCATTCTATGCATCTGTAGGAGGTGCACCTGGGGAGCTCTGTAGGAGTTTTAGCTGAGAAGTTACAATGAGCCACTAGTGCTCAGCCAAGAGCATCCTCAGCCCACAGAACATGCCAGACATAGCAAGCTGCATCTCCTGGGCTGGTTCACAGGGTTTGTCCTGCTTTGTACTAAACCAGATGGATTGTCTATGCCTGCAGAGGGCTGCAGGATTGCAGAGAGTGCTTGGATGAGCAGTCAGGCTAGGGCAGCTTTGGCCAAATCCAGATGGCCCCAGCATATCCCTGGCCATACTGTCTGGGCTGATTGCTGGGGAAACCACAGAGTTTATCTCAGCATCTTTCAGACTCCATCGAGGTGTCCCAGTGGGGCTCAGCACTGGAGCTGGGGTGTCCCACATTAGCCCTGCCTGGCTGCACCAGGCTGCACATGCAGGGACCTGTGTGCAGGGAACATGCCTGGGAGGGACACACATGTGCCTGTACGTGGAGTGGGCAGGTGACGTTGGAAGGGGCATTCCATTTAGCACAACACAGGTGGGAATAGATGCTAAACCAAAACGCTGACAGCAGCACTGCTGCAAGGAATTTCAGCACTCCTTATGGGGGTTTATCCACCTGGGGATGGTGGAGGGGCTGCAAATCCTGCTGCTGCCTGAATATCCAGGTGCTCTACCAGGTGCTCTTTTGAAAAGGGGAGTCAAAGGAGTCAAGAAAACCCGTGCAGGGTCTGCTCCATCCCTTCTGGGAAACGGACAGCTGATAACACCCATTTGGACACAGTCCCAGCTCTTTCCTAGAAACAGACACATGTTAACCTGGTGGCTTTTATTTTGAATTGGCATCCACTTGAGCCATTGTGAGCCATCAGAGATGTGGAGGGGTTAGGACTCCAGAGGGGAGGGAAGGCTGGAAGAGGACAGCACTCCAGGGAACAACAACCACAACCACCACCACAACAACAATACAGTGGCCAGCCTCATTGTCCTGCCCCAAGTGTCCTGGTGAGAAGGATGCTGAACCCAGGTGAGCTGAGTCAGTATTCTTCAGGTCATGGTTGCACCTGCTGACTGGGCCACGGGTGGGGGGAAAATGCAGAGTGAAGGGCTGCAGCTCCATGGGTTTTTGGGGGCTATCCTTGGCTGTAGACAAAACTTGCATGGAGCCAAAGAGGAGATTCCTCAGCCTGGAGTCCTCAGCTCCTCCTGAATGAAGCCTGTTTGTACTGGGAGGAGGCTCTTACCTGTGATCTGGGCCTCCGTGGTGAGATGCTTGGGCTCCTCTGTCCAGGGGGTGGCATGAACAGCCACACTCCAGTCACTCCACGTGCCGATGTCGTTGTCTTTGGCTGCCACCTGGATGATGTACTCCTTGCCAGCATAAGCGTCTGTGATGGTGTGCGATGTCCCATCTGACAGCTCAACCTGAGGGCAGCAGTGGGGAGAGGAGGGTGGTCAGAGGAGCCCCTGGGAGGTGTAAGGCAATCACTGTATTTGGCTCCGCTAGAAGATGTTAACAAGACTTTTGCAGCACCTTTGGAAACGCTGGGGCATTGTGGGCAGAGGCACAAGCCCAGGACAGGGATGAAAGGGGAGGGAGATGCTCCAGCTGCAGCTGCAGTAAAAGTCTGGAGAGCTGGATCCACTCCCAAACTCACGGCATCAGAGTGGAGCAGCTTCCTCTAGAGGTCACCAGAAACTAGCAGATGTGTGCACGGGTTCCCTCGGACATGTACTTGCTTTTAGGGTACCAATGCCAGTCCTGGGAGGAGGTTTCCCCACCAGCAACACCTCTGGCCAGCCTGCTCCCGTGCCTGCTGGCATCCCATTGTTTTGGCTTGCATTCCTCCAGCTGGGCCCTTGGATAAGTATCAAGCTGTGTCCAGACGTCTTTCCTAGAAACCGTTCCCACGATCCCACTGTCACTGCTGTCTGAGGCACAGAAGATCCTGCCATCCTTTGTGCTGCAAAGCGCTGTGGTGTAACCCCATTTAACCCTCCAGGGGACCTCTGATCCATTTGGAGCCTGGCACCGGGCAGGTGCTCAGCAGGAATGCGCCCTGATGGCACAGACCCCGGTGAGCAAATGCGTGTCTGACAGAGGGGGAGGGCTTAGCAGCCAAGTGAGCAGAGCAGGAGTGTCTAGCAGAGACTAAGTGGGATACTCCACCCATCTCTGAGACTGAGGAACAACGTGCTGCCCATTTGAGAATCCCTGCACTGCTGTGCTTGGAGTGGGAGCCACACAGGACACCCTGCCCAGCACATTTCTAATAAGGATGCTACAGGATGAGGAGTGGTGTGGGACTGACACAGCCCCTCTGCAAGCACCAGTGCCCAGCCAGGGGCTCGAGCAGAATAAGCATCACATCATGGGTGGGGGCAGCTTCATGGTGCTACACGTGTGAGGTTCTCCACATCTCCAGGAGAAGGTCAGGCACAGAACCACACTGTCCTGGGGAGCACGGACAGCTCAATGACAGGAGCAAGATCCAAACAGGCGGAGGAAGGGAGGGAGGGAGGGAGGGAGGAAGGAAGGGAGGAAGGAAGGAAGGAAGGAAAAGCTGCACCATTGGGGTGTCCAGGAGGTACCTAGGCCAATGCCCCTCTGGGATGAGCCTGCCCTGGCAGTGTGGCTGTACACACACAAGGGATGGTGTGCATACCAGACGGTCAGTGCCATCACCCTGTGGCTTGAACCCACCTTGAGAAAGAACCAGCCCTTTTCCAATCAGTTCTGTGCACACAGGTGTAATCCCTTTGGCATGAAAGCTGCAGCCCCCTCCAGGCTTTTACTGTCACTCGGGGGGATTCCTAGCAGGAGGAGGGGCATTTTTGCTTTCTTGCTCCACGCGAAAGCCTTTCCTTCCCTGTTCCCACTTCCAGGCTGCATCCAGCCTTCTGCCCAGAACATCAGAGCCCTGGGCTCTGCACTCCCAAGCTGCTCCTGCCACCTGACCTGAGCCCCACATCTGGAGCACATCTGGATGCACTGGTCTCCCCCTCAGCCACTGGGAGCTCAGGCACCTTGGGCTGGGTAGGCAGGAGACCCACCAGGTTGTGAATCATCTGGTCTGCTGGGCAGGGCACCTCCCTGCAGTGTAGTGGCACAGTGAGACTCTCTCTGCCACTCAGACCTTGGGAGTGCTTTGGTGGCATCCACCAATGTGGATGGCAATGCCAAGGGAGTCAAGTTAAATTAAATCCTAATGATAATTAAGTGAAATAAAACCTCACGGGGTGAGCTGCCAACTCTCTGCTGACTAGACTTGCTCTGTGCTGGCTGAGGTTTGCCTTAGAATTGGAGAATCAGGACAGGGCTCTGAGAGAGCTAAGATAAGATCTAAAATAAGAGATAAGCTGGGCTTATTCAGTTGGTGTATGACTCTGTCCAAAACTTCCAGCATGTTCTGAACCCCCTGGCTCCTCCCTGGGATCTGCACCAAGCAGGCTGCAGGCAGGCCAGTGGCACTAAGGTCCTGATGACCCTGCCAGGCTGCTTTCCTATCAGAAGCATTTTCTCCATCCCAAGATCCTTCCCAGCTTTCCTTTGGAGCAATACCTGCCTCCTCCCACTCACAACCAACCAGCACCTGAGTGTTTGTAGCTGGGGTGTCACAGGCACAATGGGGTTAAATCTGTGCCTTGCCTGGGCAGGGGGATTGTCCCCCCAGGACTCAGACTGGAGGACCTTCCTTGTAGTACCTGAGAGGATGCTGCCGTAAGCTCTGCTTTACACAGCAGAGTAAAAGAGAGAGAGCACAGATGATATCATCCATCTCTCCCCACACATACAACCTCTGGATGCAGAACTTCTGAGCTGGACAGCTGGGACACATCCAGCATTTGTCATGGTGGGGAGGAAGCCACAGGGTAGGTGCCCATGACCCAGCCCCGAAGTGCCACCACAAATGGGAAAGCACACAGGAGGTCCAATTGGACACAGAGAGGGAGAAACAGAACTGGGGGAAGACACACAGACACACAGGAGGCTGTGGGGGGGTGGGTCGACACATAGCATCAAAGGCAGAGGAATAAATTTCTTAATCCATGTCCTCGCCTCACAGAGACAAAAGTTGGAGGAAGGCTGTGCATGGTAATTTTTTTGGCCAGGGTGGGGGTTTGTGTGTCGCTGCCTGCCTTTGTGCACCTGCCAAAAGTGACTCCGACTGGCTGTGAAATGCTGCCCAGATTAATGAGGGATCAGTAGCCAGTGCAATGCAGGAGCTATTAGCATAGAGAGAGAGAGAGAGGGAAAAAAAAAAGGGAAAAAAAAAANGAAAAAACCCCTTGAACCCAGTAATTCAGATGACAACTTGCTGAGGATAATGGGATAATGTGGGCTGGGATCCCATTCTCTGCCATAGTCACATACCCCCATATTCCTGTTTGGAAATATTTTGGAGATCCTGAGTGCCCACCCACGGTCCCAAGGACCAGGATGAGCACCAATGGGCCAGTGCCACATTGATGGGATAGAGGCAGACACTTAGGGCAGGCTGAGGGGAGGACTGCCTGCCACTTAGCTTTCCCCCTGTCCCTGATGGTCTCCCCTGCACATGTGCTGGAGGTCTGGGGACATCCACAGCAGCCATACCCAACACCCATCCATGTCCTTCCAGTCCTGCCTGCACACTGGTCTCCCTGCCTCACAGTGCTCGGCACAGCAGGAGTTAAGGAAGCCATTATACCCTCTGAGCTCCCCTCATCCTGCTACCATGGCCTCCAGCCCACCCTGCCAAGGTGCCCTGGCAGTGAAAAAGGTCACTGTGCTTTGTTCTCATCCAGCCTCTGCTCCTGGTCCAGGGTGAGCAGGTATCAATTGCTTGTAAACAGTATGATGCATGGGCAGGTTGGAAGCCCACATGGCCTTTGGAAGGGGATGGGCAGGGGGGCAGGGAAGAAAACCCCACCCTTCACTTCCCTGACAGCTGGGCTGGGGGGTGGTGTGTGTTGAAAGGAGGTGCAGGGGGAGAAGGCAGGATCAGATGCATCCTTTTCTGCACCCCACTTGAAAACGTGTTTGCTGGCTTCCCTGTGGTGGCTGTGGCTCCGTTTTCCATTCCTTGACACCACTTGCTTTCCAGTGCAGCTCCTAGAGTGGGACAGGGGTGCTCCACTGGCAGTATGGGGATGAGGACTGGCACCCCTCCATCCCAAGGCAGGGATGCACTCTGTGTGTGAGAAGACAGTGACCATGCACCTGTCCCAGGTGCTGTACCAAGCCTAATAGCCTGCCTTCCCCAGAATAAAAGGAACACCCTCTCTGGTTATTGTAAGGTGAAGCTGATGCACTCACACAGCCTTTGCTACCCACAGAGCACGTGGAAAGAAACCCCTTGTAAGAGCACAACCTGGCTCTGCCAAAATTCTGGCACCCTTGCAGGCTCTTCCTCTGGGTGCTACTCGAGTTACACTGGATGATGGGGGAAATTGGAACTGGGATAGGGATGGGACACCCCAGTGGGCTCTATTTCACAGCCAGTTTTCCCCACAGCAAGGGCCAGATCCTGCCACTGGGCTGCAATGAACTTTGCAGTGACTCCAGACATGCTGGTCCCTCCTGTCAAGTGACAGCTGTCAGAGGTTGCTTTTGCTTGTGGCTCTGGGGAAGATGGGATCAGGGATGCTGAGAGCACTCAGCAAAAACAACTCAAACCCGGTCAGCACTGGCATATGATGCCTGCAGATGCCTTCTCCATGTTGATGCAGTGGGCTGGGGGTGAAAGCAGTTTGTGCATGGGCATGGCAGAACAGAGACACCTGTCCGATGTGGTCTGCATGTGGGCAGGGAAAGTCAGGCTTGCCAGCACCTTCTTACCTGCTTGTAGGTGTGTAAGCATGCAGGTGAGGACACGCACGCATGAGTTGCATGCCCTGTGGACTCTGCTGCTCTGTGGCACCTTTACAGCTGCCAGGTGCTCAGTAATTCTAGATCACCAGTGGTTTCCAAGATGGCTGAGTGCACCCAGGGAATGCCAGACAAGAGTCCTGAACCTGCTGTGTCCCAGAAAAGGTGATTTCTGGGCATTTCCCACCCTCACCCTCCTCTGAGGAACTCTCTGCTCCAGCCCTGCCTGCCCCACACTGAGCTGCGAGTGACACTACTTCAGCCTCGATATTTTGCTCCCACCTATTAATTATTTGGATTTTTCCCTCTTCTTCTTTAATCACTGATTTTGCAGCCAGGAAGGGAAGGGAGAGAAATGCTGCAATAAAAGCTACCAGGCATGAAGTTGTAACCCAGCTTGCTCAGGGTGACCTCCCTGCCGTGCAAAGAGGGGGAGTGCAGGCAAGGCAGCAGAGGCACAGGGGGATGCAAATGGGCACAAAGAGGCACTCCTGCTGCAGAGTGACATTGTCACCGTGCAGGCGGGGATGCTGCTGTGGCGGACACTAGCACTAATTGCCTTCCTACCCAGCTTGCTACAATCCTCTCCTTGCCCATCACAGACAGGATATACGCATTAGCTCACACTTTCAGACTATTTCAGGCTGCTCCAAGACAAGGAACTTCCAGAGGCAGCATGTGAGATTCACGTCTCTGACCAAAAAATGTTGCTTTGCCCTCAGAGACAACCCTGACCCCACCCTGGCAGCCACTTCCAATATGGATGAGGGAGGTCAGTCCAGAGGACAATGCCATCCTTGCACCAACAAGCCCAACACTAAGAATTTGGCAGTACCTGCAAACTTTCCTTTCCTGTCCCCAAAATCCCATCATTTGCCTGGATCAGAGCAGGCACAGATGTCTACGTGGGTTGTTTTTTTTGTTGGTTTTTTTTTGTTTTTTTTTTTTTTTTTTTTTTTTTTTTTTGTTTTTTTTTTTGGTTTTTTTTGGGTTTTTTTTTTGGTTTTTTTTTTTCCCCAGCTCCTAAAATCCTGTGATGGTGGGATCTCTTCTCCTTGCACTTCCAGAGAAGGACACTTCCAGCCTTTGCAAATACTCACGAATGTGGCCCTAATGCTTCCAACGCAGAAGAGGAAGGAGAGGACCCAACCACATTATTAGCTTTAAATATCTCATGACCTTTTACAGCAAATCTCAAGATCTGAGGCACAGCCTGCCTCACGGTTCGTTAACATTTCATGTTGTCAGCGCGGCCAATGGGTTCAATTAGACTTCACGACGGCATCTGCAAATTGCTGGCAACCCACAGTAGGAAATCCTCCCTCGGTCTGGCCACCAGCTCTGACGCTGCATAAGAAATACCATCTTGAGCCTTGCCACATTCCTGGGATGTGCACCGAGCCAGCGAGTGCTCAGTGCACATGATCTCCCTCCAAAAAACTGCAAAAAGGGGGGGATCCTGCTCCTGAAAATGACATGGGAGGGGAGCAAATTGGGTGCAAGGCCTGCCCATGGCTCCCCAGAGGTGCTCAGGATGGTGCCTGGCCACTCGCCTGCACGTAGAGCGTGCAGATGTGCTCGCAGGGAGATCGCATGTGTGAGTGCGGTAATCGCTGCTGTTGCGAGTTAACTGAAGGAGCCTGTAAAACCAGAAACAGGCTATTAGCAATCCATTAGGAAAGGGTATCAGTTCCAGCCTAGGTAAGCCATTAGAGGAACATCTGAGAGCATTAGGAGAGCTCGCTTGGGGCCAGGATGGGGCTATAAAACAGAAGAGGAAACCACGCTAATCTGGCTTGAATTACAAACTTAAAAGCGGGAGAAAAATAAAGGATACCCTAAACATTTAATGTTTTATATTTAGGAGACAGAAGGGGAGATTTTGCCAAAAGGAGAGAATAAAAAACCTGTTTAGGCTACAAATATCCATCTCTTCTGGCAGCAGAGAAACCACCAGCCGCTCTTCCAGAAAGGGAGGAGTGTGAATTTAAAGTTGCTTGAGTTTCAGAGTGAGCTCAGTGCTAGTGGGGTGGAGGGGAGTTTTTGGCCACATCATGTGACATGATGTGACACAGCTGCATCCTCAACAGCTGTGAAGTGCTTGTGCCCAGGTTAAAGGGAGCTGCTGTGAAGTGGCACAATCTGGCTCATGCTTCACTGCATGTCCATGTGAAAATGCATCATCATCATCATCCCTCCACGATAATAATTCCCAGAGCACACCACCATAATTCCCAGAGCAAACTGCAACATGAGAGCTGCTAAGTGGTCTGCATGGAAAGGTGCTGCTGAGCAGGGGAAAGGGATTACAAATGACACGCAATTTGCAAAGCACGGGGAAGGGGGTAAGGTGTTCTCCCCAGAGACTGCTTCATGGTGTAGGGTGCTTGGGCCAGGCATCACTAGACTTTCTCTGGTGGAGGGGAAACTGCACTTATGGCCAGCTCACACAGTGGCACAGTCTCAATAAGATCCACTGCGCCCGCCACGGATGGCTTCATCTTCTGGTGCCAAGCCCTGGCATTATTAAAATCCTGAAAGGAAGAGCCTGGAAGAAAGCAGATGCTGATTGAATCAGGCCCTATGGTATTCGACAGCTCGACATCCATCTGATCCTATTAGTGCTCATTCGGTTCTGCCTGCCGAGGTGCTGTGCATAAATCAGGCCCTGCAAAGATAACGGGAGGTGGAGAGGTGAAAGAGGAGCTGCTTCTCCTGCCAAGAAACACCACGTGTGAGCAGGGCCTGCACAGATATTCTGTCTCTGGGCAGCCTCTTATATTCCTTTGTGGGTTTTCTCCTGCAGGGATGGTGGGCTTCCCACAGAGCTGCCAAGTACATGATGTGACTCTAGCTGGTGCAGAGGTGGGTTGCCATGAGGAGGCAGGGATAGGGCTCAGCCTGTGGATCTTGAGCAGACAGGGACATGCCAGAACATGAGGTTACCCAACTCCTCCTGACTGCTGGCAGGGACTTCTCTCCCTACTGAGCTCCAAGCTGCTGCATTGTCAGCGTGCAGGTTGTGTGGGCACTAAAGCAAGGGCTTCTCTGTTGGGAAAGCCAACAGCCAGTGGGGACAGCAAGAGCCAAGGCACGGGGCAGCTTGTGACAAGAGACCTGCACCTCCATGAGAATTAACACACCCTCATGCAAGCATGGCACGTGTGACCATCTCATCACTTCTCAGGGCACTTGTCCCTTTGAGCTGAGACCTAACAGGCCACTGTTTGGCCTGACCACTGCCTGACCACTGCAGGACAAGAGGGACAAATGAGCTAGACTTGGACCTACCAAACCATGTCCTTCCCTTTTCTGACTTGACTGGGGGGAACAGGGACACCCTCCAAAATGACAACAAGTAATAAGTCAAACAAAGAATGCAGGGAGGCTTGGGCATGCTCCAAGCATGCTGACATTGGTGGGGGCAATTTTAGGTACAAACACCTGCATTTGCAGGGTGCTCAGCTGGGCTAAGCAGGTTGAATGTGCCAATGGAGTCTGAGGTCAGAGCAGCTCCAGCTGCTGCAGCACTGCCTTTCCCTGGTGTTTGGGAAATGACTGAATTAGGTTTCACAAATAATTCATCTGATGAATAGTGGCAGTTTTCCTCAAATCATCCACCAATCTGATTTTTCATTACCCAGCCAGCAGGGCAGGGAGTCAGAAAACAAGGCTGGCACCTCACTTACTGAATGCTTGCACTTGCTCACTGAGCAAATTAATCCCCAAATATTCTTCAACAGTCAGTGATGAGGAACATGTCTTTTGCAAGGGGATATTGATTAAAAGCAGTACCCAGGACTGCTGCGCCTTCCCAAAATGCTGGGAGATGAACCATTCCCAGCCATCCTTGTACACACCAGGAGAGCTAGTACTTTGAGCTCTCTCTGCACCTCAGGGTATTTTTATACAGAAGAAGTTAAGTTTCACTGTCCAAGCTCTTGACACTGTGTCAAGACACAGAGTCACCAACACCTCTGTATTTCCCACCATCGTTGCCAGCCTGAGGGCACTGACGGAGAGGCCACACCATCCCCTCAGGGCTCTGCCAGAGGGGACTGGCATGGCTTGACTCTGCAATTAGGGTGCCCCACACCCAGCGACAGAGGGACATGCCACCCCAAGGGTGTTGAGGTAGCTCAGTGGCTACCTCACAGTTTTTGTATGCAAACCAGGGTATTTGGCTGGATCAGGCTGTGGTAGGGTAAAAACATCAGTTTTTCTCACAACAACTGCACACCTTGGGAAAAAAAGAAGTTGTGTTTGGCATTCCCAATAATCTTCCCCATTTTTACAGAGCTTCTACAGTCTGAGCATTTCTTCCCCAGATAAAAAAAATAAACCTACAGAAAACTAATAGCCAAACTCCACCTATGCTTTCTAACCCCTTTGGATGCTCCACAGATGCTCTCTCACTGCTAAGAAGGAAGAAAAGGTCAAAGAGGCAAGCAGGTAAACACTCTGATTTTCAGAGCCATCAGCAAATGCTACAATCTGAAACACAACTTATGGTGCTGCCTCATCAAAAAATCCAAGCAAAATGGAAAAAGTCACCAAGACACCTTGCAGAGCCATGAGCAAAGCTCTCATCTACTGTCTCACAATTCTCTCCCCAGGAAGTGCTGGATGGAGGAAAATCCCACTTGGCTCTTTGATGCAGGTGCCCAGGGACCCAGTGCTGCCTCTTATTTGACTTTTGTTTTTTTTAGCAAAATCCTTTATGAAGCAAAGCACCTAACTGGCTTTCAACTGGCCCAGCCTGGACACAGAAGAGATGCTGGATGAACTACACCAAAGCAGCAGCACCTCCTCTCCAGCCACAGAATGATTTTGTACACAACTCAAGCATACAAGCAGCACACGGATGTAAAAAAAAAAAAAAGAGTCTGTTTGTTATCTTCCTGCTGTAACAAATGAAATCTGTCCTCCAGGCTGCCAAGGATTTCACTGACTATTTTTTTTAAGGAAACATGAAATAAAAGTAAGAAATACGATAACATCGCAGCAATTGCTTGGTGACTGTGCTCTGAGTTATAGTGAGCGGTATTTTATCTCCAGTTCAAAATCTAAATGTGGCAGAGGCACATTTAAATGTGGTGACATTTATACTTTAAATGCCTTTTACATCTCGTTGGCAAGTTTTATATAGAACATATGTATGGAAAGTAGATAGGGGCCACGGATGAAAACACGGAGCAGGGAGAGGCTGCAGAGCCATTTGTAGGCAGAGTGTGAGCTACAAGAAAGATGGAGAGGAAGAGAAAAGCAACAAGAAAGAGAAGGAGAGGAACAGGGTCCAGGTTGCCTGGGCAGTAAATATACATCTTTTTCGTCCCTGAACACTTCTTTATAATGCAGCTTGTTCCCAGTCACAAGCTCTCCCCTCTCCCTCGCATCACAGGCAGCGCAGCATCACTCACATGTTGCCACTGGTCCAGGATGAGAGGCCGATACCGCAGGAAGAACTTCAGTGGGAAGGACTCAGGGTCAGGCCATGATGAGGGGTTTTGCCATGACACCTCCAATCTTCGAGGGTTATTGGGCACGGGTTTGGCCACCACACTCTCCGGAGGATCTGGCTTTACTGGAAGAGAAGAAAAGAGGATGGTTGGCAAGGCTTTGCATGTGGCATACTTCCTTTATACCCCTTGGCAAAGCTGGCTGGGCTTTGCACCATATGCTTTCCAAGAGGAGCAGCCAACATGCATCCTTTCCTCAAACTATCAGATACAAATCACCTTTCATTGTACAGGTTAGTGGTATGGCTGCCCTGGCTCAAAAACCATTAAGGAGTTGACAGCCCTGGAGACACAAGGAAACAACTGGGCCAGGGCAGAGAGCACCCCTCCTACACAGGGCTAATTGGATCAGGATGAGGAGCCCACCAAGCCAAAATCTTGCACTTCCTTTGCAACTGCTGATTTCTGTGACTCTGACACACATTCAAGCGTATTTACAATAATGTGGCAGAGTTTGGCCCTTGGGTTTAAGGCTGGGGTTTTGAGGATTCAAAGCATTGGCACATCATGTTTACCAAAGGGGAAGGATTGCCCTGGTCACCTTCCATCCTAGCTCTCTCCTTCACTGCCCTGCTCTGCTTTTGGGATATGGGGATATTTTCTTGCTACCTGACATGTATCTCAGGTGAATATTAACTGGGTGTGAGCTATGCAATGTGTTTTGATGTTGCAGCTACTTCCAGAGTGCCGGATGCTCATCACAGACAGGCTGTGATGAGTGTCACTGCCTGTTGCAGAGCAGTCACTGCTCCTTGCCAAGGGTTTGATCAAATCCTGACAGCTCAAACTCCCAATTACAATAGCAAAGCTAAAAAAAATTGTGCATGCCCATGCTTATCCTTTAATCATGGTCAGGAAGGAACTGGACACATGGAGCTAGGCACACAGCTGTCCCAGAGGTGGATGAGGGCTCTCTGGGCACTCCAAGAATAACAATGCACATGAGTCTTCATGTCCTGGGAAGGCGCTTAACCCCCTTCCAAGTCCACATGCAGGCAAGTAGATCCCTCCTGACCTGAAAATTTCTGGCTTGAACAATGGTCCCCAGGCTCTGACCGCCTTGAGTGGAAGCCTGTCAAGATGTCAGCATCAAACTCCCCTCCTACAGATGGAGGAGGGATGGTGGGGCTGTGGGGAGATGCCTTCTGCCTGGCAGAGCTCCTGTCCTACAGTTAGGGGTATTCTCTGTGCTGACTCCAGGGTTCACCTGCAGTGGGTGGGACGTGATGCCCTCACAGGGGCTTTGCTTACCCTGGGAGAGGAGGGAGGTGGTGGTGAGTGAGCTGCTCCCTCACCACCTGAGCCTGCCTGCAGCTCTGCCCTGTGTGTGAAGGGCATCTTTCCCTCCCTCAGATGGGATCAGGTGCCGATGTGTGGCTAGTCTGTGGCAAGTGGAGTCACATGTGAGCCGCTTGCTGCCACTCCTGCTCCAGAATGATGGTGGCATTGCAGCAATTGTCCTGCACTGCCAGCACTTGCTCCTCTCAGGAGAAACCAGTCTGTGATGCTTCAAGAACACTTTCTTGTCTGCAGATGAGGCAGAGAGGTTGCTGAAATGAAGCCACAGCCCAACTACCTTGGTGGGATCCATTTCCCCCATGACATAGCCCACCAATACCTCTCTCTCCCCAGCCTCCTCTTGCTGAGCACCCTGGCACACACCCTGCTGCAAGCCTTTATCACCATCATCTTCACCGCCAGCCTGGCTTTCACCACCTTTCCTCTGCTACAGTGGGTGCGAGGAGGGCTGAGAGCTTCCTCCTTCCCAATGTCACTTTCCGCTCAGAGGATGCTTCCATAGGCTCTGGCAGTGGCTGGTCAGCTGGTGAGCCTGACCACGGCTGCCTACTGTCACCCCCAAATGCCACAGACTCCTCTCTGTGGCAGGATGGGGCACAGTTTTCCATTTACAGCTTTATCCTCGGCAGCAGGGGTGCTTTGCTGGGGCTGTGCTGTGCTGAGCTACTCCAGATGGCTCTGCAATTCCTCCGCTCCCTTTGAATCCCAGGGCTGGACATCAGCTTCCATCGACAGGGACTTGGAATCCAAACGTATACGGAAAAGTATAAATCCAGTGTTGGCTCAGCAGAATGGGTTTGCAAAACAAAAGTCTGTTTGGCTAAACGAATGCAGATGACTGTGAGCTGCAGCTCTGCAGTGAGGAAGTGGGAAGGAAAATGCTGGGCTAAGGATGGATGCAGTGGATACTCCCTGGGCTAATGCAGGGGACCTGGCCTTGGTTTTTAGTATGCCAGCCTGAAGGCATGATTAAATTCAGGTGGGCACGGCAAATGTGCTTGGGCAGCAATGAGAAATGCTACTGTGACTGTTAAAGGAAGTCAGAAAAAAAGTGCCCTGCTGCTGAGGTGGGAGTCACCTGCCCATTTTGCAGGGATGTGACCCCTAGCCCTCTCCTGCGAGTTAGACACTGTTGCCAGTGCACAGAGGAAGGTTGCCCTGCTTCAGGTGCATGTTCCTAGCTGCTGTGAGCCTCCTGTTAACCTGCTATAAGCCTGCAGGTTAACTGGAAAACCAAAAGTCCCTGATACCTCCTCAAGTGTCCCTCCATCTACAGGATTACTGCCCAGGCTAGAGAGCACAGCAGGGCCAACCCCTCCAAAAACCACAAAGCCAAAACTGTTCCTGCCATGTCCTTCCAAGGCAGCAGGGACACAACAGCCAGGAGAGGGGACCTGCGAGGTCCAAACCTACCTATGTCTCTTAGGACAGACCTCATCATGCTGTTCTTATCATGGGAAACACCTGGGCTGGTCCCACAGGGGCCAGCTGAGGAGTGAGGGGTGACGGGCTGTGTCCAGCTTCCTGATTTCTGTGTGACCTTGAAGGAGTCCTTTATACTCTGCAGATAGGGACAGGGAGTGCTCCTCCTTCCCCAGCCTTTGTCTGCCTCCATTCAGCCTGCACATGGTGAGGCAGGGGCTGTCTGGCTGTACATCAGCCAGCATAATAGAGCCCTGTCCTCACTGAGGGCCTGCAGGCAGTAACGTAATAAAAGCAGTAATAGTAATAATAATAATGGATGATGGGCATTAGGCTGAGTACTGGTTAAGCGGCTATAAAACCAGATGTAATATTATCCTGCAGAGCTGAGGGAGCATCATCAGACATTCCTGGGAAGGGGACTTGGCCAGGAGGCTACTCACAGTTCTTCCTGCTTGGTTTTTGGCTGCTGTGTCTAAGCAAGGGCTTGAAGTGCAAGAAGAGCATCGGGAAGCAGCTTCTCTCTTACTCCACACTGCACGCTCACCCTTAACTGCAAGTCTTTAGCTATCCATCGCCCCTGGCTGTTGTCAGACATGTCTCAAAATGAATCTGGTGGTTCAGAAAGGCAGCTGAGACCCTGTGGCGTAGAGCGGGCCATCGCCCATCCTGTCTCTCCAACAAACACTAAAATGGATCCCTTGTGGCCATTAAATATCCCCTGGCATTTTCCATGAGCAGAGGGATATTAAACTCCATGTCTTAGCCAAATGTCAGTCTAGGTAATTTAATTCTGCCTCCCTAAGTAGTATGAATTGAACTGACCTTCTGCTTAGGCAACTGTATACCTGTGTTCAAAGACTCTGCATTTCATACAGACAGGGGCATCATGCAGCCTCTCTGAGATGCTCTGCATCTTCACCGCCCCAGAGCTGGAATTGGAAGGATCAGATGACCTTCCCAAGGTCACACAAGGGATGGGCAGCGCATCAGAGGAAGGTATCCCCACACCTGCAAGGCCGCATCCAAGGCTGCCTTCCTGCTTTTAATGCTGTGCATCGTCTCATATTTTTCCCCAGGATCATATGAGGAGAAAGGTGCTGAGGCAGGATGCTGGTGTTGCTGTATGGTGGTGTTCTCCTGGCTTTCCTGGGGGATGCAAAAAACCAGCTCTTGGGCTGAAACACAAGTGAGGAAGGTGTGGTTCTATCCTAGTGGGCCAAAAATGACCCCATGCAGTTCCAGCCATCATGAAGGAGGTGGCAGCTCCTTACACCCCACCTCACTCCTCCTTGGCATCTTCCTTTGCCTCCAGGTCCTCTTCCCTACAACTCCTTTTCCATCTCCTCCTCCCTGGGGCTGCAGCCCTGATGTCTGTAGGGCTCTGCAGGGCCTCCCCACACTCACCTTTATTAACATAAATTCTTTTGCAGAAGATGTAATTATAAAAACAATTTGCAGGAGCAAGATGAGGAGGAAGGCAGTCTGGGTCTCCTACCCATAGGAGATGGGGGCCAGAGGGCTGGAAAAGCTTTTCCAGGCATCACTGAAAATGACAATGCAGAGTGACCCTTCACAGCTGGCTGTTAATAACCAGCACGGCACGACTGCCAGCAAGGCATGGGCTCAGGACAGCAAAAGAAAGTACCAGTCATTTTCCACTCAATTAGAGACCATCTTCTGAGTGGCTTGGGGAAGGGATTTTCTGCTGAGGCTCAAGGGACAGAGAAAGGAGTGAAGAAGCAAAACCAAAGGAGGTCACTCCTTCCCAGGGGGCTTTTTGTGCTTGCCCAGCCTGGGTGGGTGGTCTGACCCAGGAGAGGGTCTTCTCTCAGCTCAGGTGATGCAGGGAGGGAGAGCTCCCTGCCCTGCACTGCTCTCTCCTTGGCTTGGGTTCCTCTGTCCCAAGCAGGGCATGAGCTCAGGGCTACATGGCTGGACTTTAACCTCCATGCAGAAGGGATGATGTTTTTCTCTAGTCTGAAGGGAAAACGCAAGGCAGGCTCTGACAACCACAGCCCAAGGATTTCAGGAGAAGCATCATGCAGGTCCTGGCTGACACTGTCTCTTCATTTTAGCAGGATGTGTGCAGATGTTGCAATGTTCCCACTCAGCATTTTCTCAATGAGGCGAAGCAGCGGCTTTGCCCTGAGCCATAGGTTTTCCACCCTTCATCTAGCAAAGGGAAAGCCAGAAAAAGCTCCCAGATGAGAGCTCTTTGGGCCAGCCGAGATCCCCAGAGAACCTACTGGGGTTGGTGGGAGACAGTCCTGGACTGCAGCTGCAGGGATGAGCTGGAAGAGACACTGAAGCTTCAGTGAGGACCGCAGGCAACCTGGGGCAAGACTGCCGAGCAAAACACAGCAATGCAGTGTGCTTGTTTAAACACCAGGGTGGCATCTGGAGAAGTTCCACTCAGGGTAGGTGGCTGTTGTTCAGGGGCAGCAGATGCTGTAATGATCTGCCAAGCCTGTGACTGCCTGCTCCAGCACTCCATCACCACCCTGTCTGCGCTGCTGATGCATGGCACCCAAACCAAATCCTGAGGAGGAGAATTTCACAGTCGTACAGAAAATGGAGATTTTAAGGCCACAGGATACTCAAGTGATTATGGGAGTGGGCTGGTGCATGGCACGGCCTCACCCATTGGCACTGGCCAATCACCCCTTCCCCAAGTGACATCCTGGAGCCAGGTGATGCCGGGTGGTCTGACCTCTCAGAGGACTGCTGAGACGTGTCCAGGCACCCTGCACCCTTCCAGGCACTTGTGCAAGAGGCAGCAATAGTACACCTGTGCTAAGGGGTGCCTGGGGCAGTGCTGGCCTCTGCTCACAGACTCTGCTCCGACCTGGGCCAAGTTCAAACTGCTGGGCTGGATCCAGCTTTGTACTGGTGCTGGGATGCCCGAGGCTTGCAGCTGGCTGTGCTTCCCCAGGGGAGCTGCTCTGGTGTGCTGGATGGAGGACCAGATGTTTAGGAAGCTAGGCAGGGCATGGGTGGGATACAGATATTACAAGAAGGTGCCCTGAACTCCTGGAGGAGGGAATGCAAGGAACTTGGAAAATGTTGCTTAATTGCTGTCCTGGGCCATTCTGGCTGGAGGTTACCTTCATTTTTCAGGCGTGTATCTTCCATAAACACAACAATTTCCATTTAAAGGCACCCAAATGACTGAAATTCCACCACTTCCCTACTAAGCTCCCTGCGTTGTTATCGGCATTCCCAATGCACTGATGTACACAAGCTTCAGGTATGGACCATGGCTGCAGACACATTGCAGGACATTCCGTGCTCCAAAGTTATTTCTCTGCTCTATTCAAAACTGGTGCCTTGTTTGATATTTTCCAGGATTTGGGGTACAAAGGGAAAATCTCGTATAGCAGTGGAGCTCCTCTTCTTGCACTCCAGCACTTCCAGCTTCCCCATGTTGTGATGCACAGCACATCAACAGCAAACACTACCCACTGGCTGCACTTTAATGACTTGCTTGTCTGTTTCTCAAGTTCAGTAATTGCCACACACAACCAGAAAACTGTTTTTCAGTGTATTCCTGAACTCCATGCTCTCCTGTTTTTCCTGTCCATTGGGAATGTCACAGCACCACCTATAATCTGGCTTTGGATGGTGGTAAAAGCTCCCTGCTTTCCTGTGTTTGGCACTGGATCACTCAGTTCATGCCCGCCCTTCACAGTCAGGGGAGTATCTCTGCCCTGGGTCTGGACATGGTTGGGAAGCATCCCTGTGGAACAGCCCAAGACACAGACACCCCAGTCCAGAGGGCCTGCTGCTCCCTGTCCCACGCTGCACACCATCTGCTGTCCTGATGGGGCAGTGAACAGGTGCAAAAGAAGGAATAGAATTTTTAGGAAAATATCAGGTAAGGGCTGGAGGAATTTGACTTCAGGACAGCTTTATCCTGACTAAGGATGGAGAGGAGAGGATGGGACGTTTTAATTTCTCTTCCAATCCTAATTCCTATGAGTCTGCTTCCAGCACAAACACCAAAACTCTCCTTTAGGGACACTCTGAGGGGTAAGAATGGCAACACCATTTGGACTTCCCAATTTTCACAGCTCTCTGCACTAATACATGGCAGCTTCTTCCCCAGCATCTCAAACAGGGAAGAACTCAGCAACCATGGGCAATTTAAACTACTGGAGGTGGGACCACCCACGACACCAGGCCACTGAAGTGACCAGCATGAAGGCTGCCTGTGGGCATCCTGCCTGGCTCCCCAGGATGCTCAGGAGGGCCGGCAGGGCCCTGAGAATGTGAGGGGCACAGGGAGGATGCCAGAGTGGCTCAGACCCCATCTCCATGGATAGTCAGTCTGCTTGGAGAGCCAGTCCCTTCGCTGCCCCATCTTTCTGGTGGATGACACTGCAGAGCAAGCCCACCCCAACACCACCCTGGAGAGGCCAGTTGAAGTTACCTATGGCGAACTCGTCAAAGGTGAGAGTGGTGAAGTTTTTGCCCAGAGCATTCGTGACTGTCAGAGTCACCTTGTACTTCACTGTCGAGAAGAGCTGGAGGTATCTGATGTGACACCTATTTTTGGGAATGGCATCCTTCTCACAGACCATGTCTTTTGTGCCGTGTCTGGAAAGCAGAGGTGAGAAGAGCTGTTACTTGTGGATGCACCCAAGCTGCTGGAGGAAGGAGGCAGATTATGCAGCTCTGAATCCCCACTAAGACAATAGTCCCCATGCACCAGCCTTTGCTGCAGACAAAGGTCTGCTTTCGTCCTGCCAGGGAATTGTGTGGGCTCCTGCGTATGAAGTTTTCTCCCAAGCCTACACAGAGGCTTCAGTGAATGTCCTCATGCTGGCCCCAAAGAAAGAATGGCACCCTCCTGGGGTTGGGTTTGGGTCTGGCCCTGTCATGAGAGGAACAAGGTCTCCTTCCTGATGGTGACACAAACCTCAGAAGATAATACATGGCATTAGCCTGCATAAGGGCTGTGCCAGAACTTGGGTTCAGGGTAGCGAATGATGCCATGCCATGGCCAAGTGTTGGTGAGAGACACTGCTGCTGCCCAAAACCCACCAGCTTACACCAGAAAAGAGTATGGATGTGCCAAATGTGCCAAAAAACAGTGGGCACAACATCCACTACAGACAAATGGTCCAGAGAGGATGGTTTTCGGAAGCATGGAAAGGGGACCTAGGAGATGGGGGCTTTCCTTGTCCCTTCTGGGGAAATTGAAACGTTTTTGGCACAAAGTGCTGTTCTCATCCAGTTTGTATGTCCTCAGAAAATCCCCCCCCATGCCCATTTTTGGGACACTGATACCATATGCTCAGCACAGGTCAGACTCACTGCCCCAAGACTTCATGGCACTACTTGAGACCTGCTCCAGGCTGCAGAGACTGAAACTCACCCCGTTGCACCCTTTCTTCCCAGACACTTACATGACAGAGATGTTGAAGGTGTTGGGGATGTACGTAGGAGTGGGCAGGTGCCAGCTGCAGTAGAAACCCTTCGGGTAGTTGTTGGACCGGCACATCAGCACTGGCTCCTTTGGGGGGGCTGCCAGGGAAAGAGAAAGGGTAATTACCTGCTGAGGTAGGCTAATCATCAAGTTCTGAGCAAAGGGATGACCTTTTGCCGCTGCCAGATTAGGAGGTGAGAGTTTCAGTGGGAGCCTGGACTCTGTTTATCAGCTGCTGGAAGTATCATGGGAGTCTTTGCCCCGTGTTTTCTGCTGAGGTCCCCCATGACACCTTGCTTTGGGCTGGGCTGTGCAAAGCTCACCTTCTCCGTGGCAGCTCAACTGCTTTTAATGAGGGATTGAGTGACAGAGACAGTTTGCAGGTACCAGGGGAAATCGTCTTCAAGGCTGTGACAGAGATGTTGCTGATGAGGAGGAGGTGCTGCTCTCTTGACCCCATTAATCTACACTGCTCACAGCTTTCTCTGCCACATCCCTGGGACGTGATAAACTTATTGAGGGATGATCCGCCAAATGATCAGAGGTCACTCAAGGGAGGGAGAAGGACCACTGGCAAGAAGAGTAGGAACAATGGGAAACCAGCAGAGAAAATCCAGCTCTGCAGGAAGACTAACAGCTTTTGGCATGGGGACTTTTGGCATCCCTGACTCTGCTGCACTGCCTGCAAAGAGACACAGAGGCAACTAGAGACAGGATGAGAGCACCCAGTGGGTGCAGCTTTCCTCTGGCCTCGTTAGCTGATCCTAGAGGTTAGAGGCAGAAGGGGATTTTAGACCAAATGAAGTGTTCACTGGACACTTATGCAGTGACTCTGCTTTTTGCAGGAGCACAGCAAGAATTGAAGGAAAACTGCAAAATGCTGAGGGACAGTGTATGTGAAGAATGAGATGTGATACCTTTGGGCTGATAAATTTTGCCCTTGTTGCTAAAAATCTTACCTGATCTGACACTGAAGTCAACTCTTCTTGGTACCCAGGCACTTGCATTGATTGTTAAATGCAGCACCCGGGCACAGTGCCTTGCCATAAAATACACTCCCTGGGCTGGATGTGCACCAGGATTCCCTTTGGAAAGACTGTCTGATCCTGTGGTGTTCCCTCTTCCCCTTCCTTTGTCAGCCCTCATCCCTATCCATCCACTGGGAATATCCCAGGACATGCTCCTCTCTCCAAGCAGGCAGTTTGAAATAAACCAAGCAAGCCTGGAAGCCTCAGTGCCTCTTCAGCCCCATGGCCCAGGTGTCACTGCCATGACACACTCGGGGGCACAGCTTTCTCAGGGGCTGGAATGAGCTCCAGCTGCACCTGGAGTCCACAGAGTCTACAGAGTCTAGTACAGTCTACAGAGGGGAAACTGAGGCACAGGGTTTGCATGACCCCGGCGCCCCTGGGGCCGGGCCTAGAGGGTTCAAGCAGTTGACAAAAGAGCAGGGAGCAAGAAGAGAGAAGGGAGGGGGCTGGTGGGAGGGAAGGCTGTGCTGCTCCACTCCGAGCGTTCCTCCTAATGGCTATTTCAGCCTTCAGCCGACAGACGAAGGCCAGAGCCTGGTTAATGAGCCTCCCGGTTAAATTATTCAAGCAGACCCTCCACATCAAAACGGAATGGCTAATTGCAAAGCCAGAGACAAGGGCCTGATCCCTACTACAGCCCCATCCTCTTCCTCCTCCCCGCAGGCTCCTTAACCCCTTCCCTGCCTCCCCGGGGCGTGGAGCATTGATTGTTTTGGCAGCATTGCTCTTTGCAGGGTGCAGTGGGGGATCGGGAGGTGTCCCGAAGGGCTGGAGGAGTGCAGGGGGTTTGGGGACAGCCTCTGGGTGACCGCGTGGTGGCACTGCGGGCTAACAGCACCTGCCCGGCACCGGCAGACCGGGATGGGGCTGGCAGTGTTGCTTGGGGATGCTGGGGACATGGGGATGCCACCGTAGGCGACTCGCCCACTTGCTGCTTGTGCTCAGCTGTTCCGCTCGTAACCAGGAGTCGCCGGGAAGCCGGGCAGAAGCAGGCGTGGCTTTTTCGAGCATTCCTGGAGTCCTGCAGGACTACCAGCACGGCCCAAGATGCTGCACTGCTATGCACCACAATTAGTACATCTGAGGATAATTTATCTCCATTGTCTCCAGCATCACGCCGGATCTGGCTCTTTGTGACCTGTGCTAATTCCCCCCTGAAGAGGCTGGGGCGGGCTCACTCCTCCAGGTTCCTTTTGCTCAGAGGAGGAGGGAGGGCTGCCCATTCCGTATCCCGCTTCTGTCCCCACTCTGCAGCAGCCTTTGAAGATGTCCCATTTCCACAGCGCTGAATGCCGCGAAAATCCTGCCCTCTGTTTCAAGGCTGATCCCCCATAGCAGCCTCAACCTTTTGTGTCCTGCGTGCTCCACCTCTTACCCTCTGGTGTCTTTTAGCAAGCCAGAGGTGGAAGGAGAGACTGGGAAAGGGAGACAAAATGATGCTCGCATCTCTGCCCTCCTGAGGCAGTGTTCAAGGATGGATGCAGCTGAAGGGAAGCTGCTGCATGAAGCCTGTCTCACCCCAGCCTTTGCCCTCTCTTTCTGTGCAGACACAAGCTGTCTCACACAGCCACTCCTGCAACTTCCATCTCTCCCGAAAGCCATCAGCCATGGGCGTCCCAGGAGGGAATTGCCAGGCAGCTACCCCACTTTCCACCTTGACGGGCGGAAACTTCATGGCAGAGTGTGAGGCCAGTGCCATGTGCCACAGGGGGCTGTCACCACGACGCCACACGGGTGACCACCACTGCCAGGCAACACAAAGGATAGGGCTGCAAGCCTCTTCTCAGCTGCCTTGCTGTATCAGGAGGGCTCTCTTTGCCCACCATGGTGTCTTCTCCAAGCTGGTGGCAGGTTCCTCATCTCCCTAGAGGAGATGGTGGTCTGCAACCTTGTTCCTCTCCCCTCCTCTCACAGGAAAGCGCTCACTGGCACAGCCTATGCTGCCCATCAAAGGCTCTTAAAGACAGCAAATAAAATTGCAGGCTCCAATCGATCCAGCATTCTGTAATGCTGTCTTTGGAGGTGGGCCAGCCCATCAGGCCGACAGAGAGAGCAAAAAAGGCTGTGGAGGAAAACAGCGCCATCAAGGGAGCAGCATTAAAGGCTTTTTCTGCCCTGAGGTTTTGGGCAGTGCTTCTGGGTGTGGGGTGTCCTGCTCCAACCTTCTCCATCCTCCCTCAGATGATGTCCAGCTCTCAGCACCTGCCCCACACAACATCTTGAGCTACCTGGGCACTCCTCCCTGGGCTCCTGCAAACAGCTTCCCTAATTCTGGCAAATATTTACATCCCTATTGCTTCATAGAGCTGCTGAACTCTGTAAAAGCAGAGCTCTTTTCCTTTTACCACAAACAGCGCCTGCCCTCTCTAATCTGTCTATTAACCTCTTGCATGGCAGGGAGCCACTTCTCCCATGTGCTCTGCTGATGTTCTCTCTGAAAACCCAGCATGTTTAATGCCTGGCTGTGGCAGCTTCCCAGAGGCTTGGGTTGCAACCAGCCTCCCTGCAAAAGCTCTGGATGAGGTGAAGAAAGGCTCAGAGCTGAGCTCAGAGGCGAGCACATCCCATCTGGGTGCATGGCTCAAAACTATGAGATGCTCCAGCAAAATCTGGGTCTGCCACAGCAGTGAAAGCTGATGCCAGGGTGATCATCTCTGCAGATCCCTGAAAAGTCCAGTGGCAGGGATGGAGTTGGCTTTCCCACCACACAATGCTCCATGCTTTGCATCCATTTAACTCTCTAGCTTTTTGGAAATAGCTGTCACTTGACCAGCTTCAGCACTTCTGCTCAGCTGGGGACAGCATCACGAGTGGTCCTTAAGGATGAAAGAGCTCTGGATACACCAGCACAGGAACAGATTTTTGTTTCCCTCCTCATCTCTAAAGCCCAGTTGTCCTTGTACCCTCAGTCCCACTGTGCAGGGGAAAAGTGTGACCAATCCATTTTAGAAACCACTAAAAATGATCTACAAGAGCTTTTCCTAGCTCTGCTAGGTCATGAGATAATGGACATTAAAATCATGACACTTTTATATATAGAAAAGTTATTTTAGGTCACTTTTAGAGGTTTCTGAAATGGATCAGTTATAATTTTCCTCTCCTGCTGAGGGCTGAATGTACTAAAGATGCCTTGCTCCACAGGTGGAGGAATACAAAAAATAGCGCCAATAAAAGTTTTAAGAGGCCTCTCAAACACTTCTGTAGGAGGTATTTTTTCTGGTGCACTCGGGGCACATTCAGGCGCTGGGCTGATGGGGGATAATGAGCCCATGGTGTGCTTTTGGGGTCACCTGCATAACTCATCATCTCAGTCTTGGGCCAGCAAAGACTCCAGGGTCCATCACAGCAGCATGTGCTTGAGCTAGAGATACAGCTGTGACACAGCCTGCCTGCACATGGGCAGGACCCCTGTGCTGCCCCACATGGGGGGACAGCCCCACAACCAATGCTGCTCTGCTGCCAAACTCCTGTTGTTTGCACCCTAAGTGCCCATGGCACGACCAGATCTTCACCCAATGACTTTTTTCACAGCACTAGTGGCGGGTAAGTACCAATACAAAAAAAAAAAAAAAAAAATCCACCCAACTGACCCAAAGCAAAGCTGCAGAGGCTTGGACAGCACAATAGGAATCCACCTGGGCATGAGATGCCAGCACTGAGCACATGGGCACAAAAGCAGCAGACCTTGCTAGTCCACACACGCATCTACACAGATGCTTTTGTTATGCACATGCTGGCTGCCAACACGATGTATTATTTATCTAACACCGCTTTTCTAAAAGCCTGTTTGTGTACAGGGGGCTGGTAGGAAACAACAAAGAAAACAGTGGTGAATAAATCATATTTCTACTGCCAGGTGGATCAGGGGAGCATCTGTCTGCCATGTACCACCTGCGCTGGAGTGCAGCATGGATATGGCTGGGGACAGGCCCTTCCATGGACCTGAATGTTTGGGTATAACTGTGTTTTGCTGCTGGAGAAAAGGAGGGAGGTGAAGCTTTGAATTTGCTGTTTCCCCTTGACCATCTGTACTTGGGTAAGTGTACGGATGAGAAGGGATGTGGAGGACAGCAGGTGATGCTCCTGTGTTCTAGGAACACCATGTTCATAGAAGGATAAAACAGGTTTCGATTTGTTGGTTTTGTGTTTGTTTTTTTTTTGTTTGTTTTGTTTTGTTTTTGTTTTTTTTTTAGCTGATGCAGCAAAATCCATTTGAGAGAGAATTAGAAAACCCAGGGGTTCGTGGGCATAGGATGAGATGCATTTGTTTCTCATTGAACTCCTGGGTGACCTGGGCAAGTGATGGAGACAGGGTTTATGTCTCTCCCTTTCAGTCTAAGCCACCCCAAGCTTAGCAAGTGGACATTTTCAGAGGGACATTCCTTTCTCTTGAAATTAGACCCTGAGGATATATCCGTCTGGAGTGTGACTCATCCCAGCCGATCACCAGAGTTGCCCACTATCAGCCAAGATCTAACCCAGCCCTCAGACCCAACACTGCAGCACCTCCCTGGTAGCTCCCAAAATGGGCCAGGGACACCCGCAGCTGTAGCCAGACCCCTGACCCTGCTGCCACCAAAAAGCAATCCCCCCAGCCTCAAAGAGCAAGAATTTATTCCCCAGAAGGTGCTGGAGAAAAAGGTGGACTCAGCAAGAGATAAATTTCTTAAAGGCTCTGTTTTGCACTGATTGGCGCTCATAAACCAGGCTATGGATTTTCTCATTTCCCTTGCAGAAAATTCAGTGAGCATGGAAAGAGGCAATGCTGTAAATTTTTGGGCAAGGTGAGAAGGGAGGGGAGAGGTTCAGAGAGGAGAGGTTCGGTTCAGAGAGGTTCGGTTCAGAGAGGAGAGGTTCGGTTCNGCTCCCAGTGTGATGATAGGCTCACTGGAGTTTTCTCTATCCTGTACTGCATGAGGCCATGCTGTTTCCAGCACAGCAGAGCTACTCCTCAAACCTGACCACTCTCCAGACTCCAGAAAATTATCAAGAAAACCTCACGGCCTTGATCTGTGAGAGGAAAGAGCAACAGCAGAGGGGCTTTGGCAACACTGACATGGGGTAAGCTGCCTTTGCTGGAGCTGCTTCCCAAGGTGCAGGATGCTACAGAAAGGTGATTTAGGTAGGAGAGGCCATCTGGCATCCCAAACCCATGACAGACCCTCGTGTTCCCACTCCCTCTGGCAGTGCTGGTGCTTGGCAGCATTGCTGTCCCAGGGAGATGTCCATCCTGCTGAGAATACCAGCATCCAAACCCAGCTGTGCTCCTGGAGGTGACTTTATTCCCATGGGGCAGCATTCTAGGCCGGGTGCCTTACGGAGTGATGCACAGCAGGGATGCTGGACACCTTCACACTTCACTTGGGACCACACCACAGGGAAAAGTCCCTTCTGACCCTCCAGTCCTCCACCAGGAACTAAAGAGCAGCTTTGCTCTGAAACAATATTAAATATTGAACAAACGAATGCAAACCTGTTATCTGGGATAATTGTGAGTAAATAAAACATTTAACCAAACCAAATGCAGCTGTTTCCACTTGGAGCCGGCACAACAGCAGGGAAGCCAGCTCAGCTACTCTGCATCCTCGTTACGGCAGCTGATTATTGTTTTGTGTATAACAGTAGCACCGCCAGTCCTGGAGCGGGGCCGGGGCCGCGGTGCTCGGTGTGGTACCCCTGGGATGGGTACACCGGCAAGGTGGGCTGCGGCAGCACAGCAGCTCGCCAGGCACGGGAAGTTCTCTGCAGCGCTGGGGTTTGCTCTTCAGCCCGGGGAGTTCACGGCGAGGCCGGCTTTCCTCCCCCAACACCTCTGCGAGGGGATTTGCATGTAACATAAACCATTTCAGAGCCAGGTCACTGGTTCGCACATAGCCCCGGGCAGTAATGACCAAACCTCGTTACCGGCTGCTCTGGGATTGACTGTGCCGGGCCCCCATCCAGCTCCTGGAGACCCGGAGAGCGGCTTGGGGTGAGAGAGTGTGCAGCAAACGAGGGGAAAGTGCCGGCAAACGGGGCCTTGGGAGGCTCCGGGGACGGAGAACATACCCCTGCCCACAGCTCAGGGCTGAAGCATCCCAGGACACCAGTCTGCCATGCCCAGACAGCAGGGAAGGGAGAGCAGGGGGCTGATGTGCTCTCGGTTTTTGAACATTCACAGGGCTTTCCACAGCTGGGATTTGGAGAGGAGAGCTTCATACCTCTGCAGCTGCCACCCAAATGCTGGACCTGTCTTTTCTAAAATGGCTGGGAAAGATGAAGGGCATTAATTACATGAGATTTTCCAGTCCCTGACAAAATAATTTCTCCTTCCAGGGGACCATTCTCCTTGGCACGGGGCTGGATGCACTATGCCAAGGCAATGCAGGTGGCAGATGCCTCCTGGTGACACACAGGTTCCCCTGTAACTTCTCCACACCCCAAGGAGGTTGTGGTTGGTGCACATGGGAGCACATCACAGTCTGGGTCTCCAGGGAGAAGTAGCTGCTTTTTTTTGGTTCTCCTCAGTAAAAGGCTGGACCAGAGCAGCCTGCAGACACCTGACAATCTCCTTCAGGAGATCAGCTGGAAAAGCCATAGAGGAAGCATCCCTGTGTGATGAGAGAGAGGGCTGTGCTTTTCTTGTCTTGGTCGTGCAGGGGGAATGCAGAGTGATCCCAAGGGCTCTTCAGGTATTCAGGACCCTGAGGGTCCCCAGCCTCCTTGCCTGCACTGTGTGCAGCAGAGAACTCAGCACGCCCTTCTCCCTCTTTTTACAGCTCCAGAGAGAAATTCCTTGCACATCCTATACCAAGTAATGCCCCTGCCCCCTCCATCACCTTATTTAACGGCTGCAAGAAAGCAATCCCTCCTCTCTTCAGATGGAGAAGATAAGGAAAATACCAGGTGTGATCAGACACAACTGGGACCATCAACAGCCATGTATCCTCGACAAAGCTGTCCCACCAGAACTCCTGAAAGTTGTATATTTATCCAGGAGGAGCCTCTGGAGAGGAGCTATAAGCACTTTGTCATGCACTGAGCGACAAGCTAGCCACGAATATTACCAGCTATCTCCCAGCGGGGGAGAGTGGGCTGCTTTAACAGGCAGCAACTCTCCAAATATGCCTCCTCTCTCTTCATCTCTCTTGACACGCTGTCTGGATATGTCCCTTTCTCTGCTCTCCTCTTCCCTAGTGAGGGAGGTACCTGCTGGCAGAGAGGCCTCTCACCCCATGGGGAATGGAGAAGAAGAAGTAAGAGATTTCTGACTCCACAGCAGAGAATATTTTTGGGCTTCTCCTTTCTGGGCAGGAGGAGCTGATGGGAGTGTCCAGTAAGCAGACATAACCCCTACCCACTTTGTCCTCCCACTAACACTGGATTTTGCATGAAAAGTTCCTTTCCTTCAACATTTATTGAAAACCACCTTCTCCTTTCACCCACGTGTTCTGCTACGGAATATGTTGCAGTCTGTTCTTCCATCCCCTCACAAGGCAGACCCCACGGTGTCCTTGAGCCTGTACTGTCTGCTCTACTTTGGATTCAGTCAGGACAGGGGGCTTAAAAGTGGGAATCTGTACCACACGGTGCACCAGATGTGTGCACAGGCAGAGGAGCCATTTGCTCATCCTGTGTTTGGCCATCCTGATTGCATTTGAGTTTGCTCACACAGACTCAGCATCCTGTGGTCAGCGACTCACATCCTTGGGGCTGCCTTTCTGCTCCACATCATCTCCTGGTGAGAAGCTACTCTGCTCCTGGGGCTGATCTGCAGCCTGTGCCTGTCCCTCAGCTGCCTGGACCCTGCTGTGAGTGTGTGAGAGCCTGTCCCCTATAAGCTGGTGGCTTTGCCCAGCTTCATGTCATTGTTGCAGTCCTGCTGGGAAACCACCTGCAGGCATCCTGCAAAAACAGCTGGGCTGGAGCCAAAGGAGGTGCTGCTGGTGGGTGTAGAGAACTGGCACAGGACCAGAAGGAGCTTCTCCCCATGCCATTCTGATCCCAAATATGTGAGAGTCCTCCCAGCAGCAGTCAGCCTCCTTTGGTACATCCAGAGAAGCCACTTGACTCATCCCATCTGTGCTTCTGCATGATACACTCTGGAAAAATCACAGCACTGGGCCATGGTGGAGATGAAGCTGAGATGGACACCACAGGGGGTGGCCATGGTTTGTGGTGCTATTCTGGCTGCTCAGGATGATGATAGCCCATTAATGACAGGCATTTGGGAAGATGCCTAATTTATTAAAGGAAATGAGATCTCCACACCAATCCTCAGCTGCTCACTCTCTGGCTTTGAGAAAACACCAGTCAGATATGGCACTAACAGTACGAGTGTTTCCAGTTCATGCTGAAATCTTCGTCTGTGCTGTTGGTACCTTGGGGTAGAGGCAGAAAGAGCATCAGTCTCTGTAGCTCATCCAAAATGTGTCCTTCAAGCAGATGAAAAACAGAAGAGTGTGACATTTCTGGAGGCATTGGGCTGCAATACCAGCTCAGCAAACAGCACTGCTCTCTTTACTAATGTCTGTTTTTTTATCCTCAGGCCTGAATCAGACCCTGGCCTCATTCTATTCTTAAGGCAGTGGGGTCCTTGGGATGATATAAGTCATATAGCTCCAGACTTCACTGCATTTGGAAGTAATAGCTGTGTCCTTAACTCAGCTGGCTTCAAGGGAGGTCCCATTATCCAGCCCATCTGTAAAGAAATTGAGCTAAAAAAGGCCCTTTGCTTTATGAACATGATGCTCATCTTCCTCAAATCCTGGCTCGATGCTTAAATCCCCACAAACCTCAGGGGATGTTTGTGGCATGTGCAGCCTGGGCAGCTCCAATGGTTTAAGCAGCTTAGGGAGCCTGTTCCCACCAATGTGTGAGAGCCTAACATTTGCAAAACATAGTGTGAGGCACAGACCAATTCAGTTACAGAGACTGTTTCCACCTTCTCTAATCACCACCTTTGCAAGGTTGTTTTCATTTTGTTCCCTCCCTACTCCCTCCAGCTTCACTCAGCAGCAAGCGCCTCACTAAATTCCTCTAATCTCCCCTTTAGGTCATACGATATCTTTTAATTCTTTAATCAATTTTCCTCCAGACTCCCTGTAATTTATTGAGGGCCTTTTAACAATGAAACCCCAGAAGCAAACACACCTTCCCTAGGAGCATCAGCACCAGATCGGTGGCCAGAGCAGCGTCGTTGCCAAGTGTGTCCCGGCAGCTATAACCTGGATGCTCAGCACCCCTCTCCGAACCTCATGGAGGACAGCAGCCTGCCACACATCCTCTCATTTGCTTACAACAAAGAAGAAATAAAAAGCACTTAAAGCACTTATTGTCACATAAAAGTATTGCTGTTAGTGTTTTAATTATTTCTTGAAGAATGGTGGGAACACCCAGCACAGAGCTCCCCCAGGATCGGCAACCTTCCTGCACAATCCAAGCACCACAGCGGGGAATGAGTTGTGACCCAGAGGTTCACAAAACTTTTCTAGGCAGGATGAGGGGGCCAGGATGCTGGAGTGGGCACCATGCACACTGGAGTGGGCACCATGCACCATGCCAGGATGCTGGAGTGGGCGCACTGCTACTTTTTAAGGGAACACACCACATTGTTCATGCAGCAGCACTGCCCAGCATAGTGGGAGAAGCTGGAGAGACCTGGGGCAGAGGAGAGAGGAAGGCACTGTGCCCAGACACCCCACTGATGGTCTGGGACTGATTTCTGGCTGTGTTGTGGCCTCTGCGATGGGCTTAGCAATGGATCAAGTAGTTTGGCAGGGAAGCCTAGGGCTGCTCTTCCCCTACCTTTCTCACCCCCTTGAAGGTCAAACAGTCCTGGACTCTCAATAAACTGTCGTAGGGGCTCCAGGGTATTTTAGGAGGCATTTGCTAGGATTTCAGCAGACCTGAAGCGTGACTTCACAGGGACAGGGGGAAATACCCTAGAGCTTTTGAGAGAAATGTTATTAGAATCACTGAAGGATTTTGCTGTGCTCTCTGAAGCGTTGCACAGAAAATTACAGGTGAAGTGCAAGCCCCGTTGTCTGGACCTTGCCATCAGCATAACGATGCTGTGGTGTCTGGGCTCACACTTCCCTATCACGGACCAGGAGTACACTGCACATGCCTCCTGCAACAGGGACTCTCCTCTTGATGCACACAGATGGCTCACAATCCTTCTGAGATGAGGTGAGCAGCTGGGACAGGTCTGAGAGCCAGGGCTTGGCTGCAGATGAGAGCTGCAAGGACGTGCTGGCAAAAACCAGACAGGCCAGAGCAGTCTGGGTTTACCCAATAGTTTGCCATCCTCTGCTGGAGCAGAAAAAGTAGCTCTGACAGGGCTAATGCGAATGCAGTTAGGTGTGTCCCATGGTGTATAAGTCACCAGCAGTATGGGAAGAAAGGCAATAAGCCTGGAATAAGTGGGTATATGCTGTGATGCTGCCAAAGTTTTGGCCCTTTCCAGTGGTCACATGAGGTTGAACCTGGCCAGGATCCAGTATGGGAAGATTTGGGGGTTGTCTGCCACAGGAAGATGCTGGAGGCATAGCATTGGTACCTGTCCCATGCCCAGAAAATTGTTCACAGGCATTTCTGGAGAGCAGATCCCACATCAGCACCCATGACTTTATGGCAGAGCAGCTCAACCACGGCCCAGCATAGGGAAACTCAAATGACTTTAGAGGTCGTAACTCACACATGCATCTTGGTGGCTTTCTATCCTGCTTTCTGCATTAATTGGATGGAAAGACAAGAACTGGGCCAGGACCTACTGGGCAGATGCACTGTCTTTGTTTCACCCCCATGCTGATGCTTTACTTGGACCCTTGAGGAAGTTTGTAGCTCGAAAGCAGCTGTCGCTATGAGCCAAATGGGTTGCAAATGTATTGGCATGTGTTGTGTCATCTGCAGTGGTTAATAGGATCCATTTTCCAGGGAAGGGGAAAAGGAAGAAGAGGACGAGAATGCTTAAATCAGCAAAACAAACATTCACCGCCCTTTCCAAAGCACTACACCCAAGGCAATAGATTATTTATGGAAGTTTGGTCTGGAGCAATAACCTGCAAGGGCTTCTCACAACAATGCAGCTGTATTCAGATGTCAAACCAAAATCCTTAGCACTTAATACCTTCAAAGTCTGTACACAGAATGGATGCATTGCTGGCCCCAGTGGAGTTATTGTGGGATTTGTCTCTTATTTCACCACCAGCCCTGTTAACATACTAATTCCTGCTGCCCTGGAACTGGGCAGTGGTCCTCCCTTCCTGGTGGCACCATCCTCATCTCTCAAATGATGCAGGAGTTTCCTGCTCATGTGGTAATTGCTACAAGGCTTGGGAAATGTGGGAGAAAAGCATCCTGTGCCACCTTACCATCACCTTACAGTGTCACCTTACAGGGAAATGGAGGCACAGAGCAGTCAAAGGAGGGCTACTGAGGACGGAGAGGCTGACGGAGGATGCCTGTTAAATCCAGCAGATCCAAGTGCAGTCCCCTGGTGAACCCCAGGTGCTCAGTCACCTCTGCAGGCATTTGAGCACTGCTGGGCTCAGCACCCATGGGTGGCTGAGCTGCCCAAGCCCCTGTCTCTTGCCTGGCCCCCAGCAAGGCTGGGAGATCCCTCCTTGCCTGCGTGGCTTCCCTGCAGCCCAAGCAGATGTTCTGGGTCCTGTGTCCCGAGACAGATCCCGGCTTGATTTATTACTGGACGTGACTTCTGGAGTTTGTCAAAGGCACCCGCACCCCCTCCCCTGACTTTTCCCACACCCTTCCCATTTTGTTTTACGTTCACTTTGTGGTCTCCCCACCATAGCTTGCAATAAACAGAAACTCATTTCCAGTATAAACAACTGCACACTCTGCCCCAGCGAGCTGTACGACCCTGCCTTTCCCGCTCCCCACCCCTGTCTGCTTTTGAGTTCTGGTAAAACATTCTCTTTCTTCTGCTTTTTTTTCATAAACCACCCCCCACCCCAGCCTCCTGGCCCTTTCAATTTTTTTTTTCTTTCTGAGATTTATAACGTGCCAGCCAGAGCTAGAGTGGTCTATCCCACTCCACATCACGTACATGCTATTAAAAGTAAAGCTACCAATAGATCTCAGTAAGGAAAACCACCTGAGCTCTGCCTGAGCTGAAGGTTTACAAGATGGGGATGTTGGCCCTGACATGGCCAAAAGCCTTTCAAGATGTGGGATGTCTCTCAAGGCAGGATTTAGAAGACTTGAGTCATAAAGTGAAGATGTGCAGGGCAGATCTCGCCCTCCCCAAGCCCTGAGTCAGGAGAGATGCCAGCCTGATGAGCACCAAGCCTGGTGAGAAACTTTGCAGGAATGCCTTGGAGACCTGAATGGTCACCTCTCTGAAGGGCTGGGCTGATGCTCTCCGTTGCCTTTATCTGTCTTCAATCACCTGGAAAGGAACTGGTTGAGCCCAGCAGTCTCCACTCTTTCTGTGCCTGATGGGGACAGACAGACACTTGGGGAAGGCAAATAAAATCTCTCCTGTATATGGAGGACATGCCTATTTGCAGTGTTTTCACAGAATCATGGAATATGTTGGAAGGGACCCACAAAGATCATGAATTCCTGCTCTTAACTCTGCATGGGCTAGCCCCAAGAATCCCACCATGTGCCTGAGAGCATTGCCTGAGTGCTTCTTGAGCTCTGTCAGGTTTGGTGCTCTGACCACTTCCCTGGGGAGCCTGTTCTAGTGCCCAACCACCCTCTGGGTGGAAAACTTTTTCCTGTTATCCAACCTAAATCGCTCCTGACACAGCTTCAGGCCATTCCCTCAGGTCCTGTCACTGGGCACCACAGAGATCAATGCCTGAAAAAAATGCACAAAAAATGGTAAATGTTTTTCACACCTGGAAGAGCTTACCAAAGACTCAAGGGAATTCCCTGCCACTGGAAGTCTTGATATCAGGGCTGAATGCTTCCCTCACAATTTTGCTGCCCTTCAAAGAGGGATATGTTCAGGGCAGTATCCTGCCCGGCAGGGGCCACACAGCCAGGCAGGCAGCAGCCTTGGGCTCCCACATCTTCCTCACATTCCACATCACAGGGTCACTGCAGGGGGTGCACACATCTACTTTACCCATGGCACAAAGATATTGGGGTCAATCATCTTGTAATGCTTGAGGACAAAGCTGCTTGCTTGGCCAAAACTCTTTGGTTGCAATTTTACTATTACCCCCCTTTTAGTCTGTACTGCCACTTCCTAGGACAAGCCAGCCCAGGACCACCAGTGGCCAGGAGTTAGTAATTTAATTCCAGGCAAGGAGCTGGTCAAAGCAGACAGTGGTTTATTTTTTGCTGGGAGATTAAGAAAAATTAGGAAATGAGGTGGGTTAGTGAAAATCTGAACCCAAGTGGTTTAGCTGGAGAGAATCCCAGCATTGTAAACCGGCCTCTAAGAGTGCTGGAAATATTCTTACCCTGTTGCAGATGCTGTCTGACACCGTGTTCATACTACCACTGGCTTGGACTCACTGACAGTAAGGCTTGTGCAGCCCCAAACAGCTGGATTTTGATTGTGCTGTATCTCCTCTAGTTTTGCCCCATGTGGGGTTTTCCATGTAGAAATAAGCTCCTTGAGGGGTGCTGCTGGAGGGCTGCAGCACTGCACTGGGAACTTCACATCTACAAGAAGGTTGTGTTGATTTGGATCAAAGCCCCACACATGTCAGTTACAGGGACATTAAAGCCGAGTGACTGTCTCGGTGCAGAGTCTGAGTGCAAGCAGAGACTGTGGTAACACACAAAGCTCCCAGCTACAGCTCCTGGCACCTGACCACTCCCAGCAGCCATTCCAGTGCAGGTGAGTTTGCTCATTTTGCCTTGTCCTCAAAGAGAAGCTGATACTGATCAGGTGTGTAATGCTCCCAGGACAGCCCAGTGGGCAGGATCAGGGCTGGATCCAGGCTGGGTGGGTGTCTCCATTCCCTGACTGTAACGCATGAATGTGTTGGATTGACCCTTACACTGCCTGCTCAATGCCAGAACTGGGCTGTGAGCTGGCCTGAAGGAAGTTGTGTCGCCCCAGAGGGATGGACCTGCTCCAGGTGGTTTTAATTCCCTCAAGCAGGACGTGACAAGAGATTGGGTAATGCGGATCCACCTTGATGCAGCCCGTGCTGTCTGCAGCAGGTCCAGCAGATGGTCTCTCCATATTCAGTGGGAAAGTTGAAGGGCATAGAAAGTTTCCTCTGCAAAATGTCCAATTCTTATGGAAGCATGCTGCTCAGGAGAAAACACACTAAAACCTCCACATACAAAACACCCGGAGTGGAGAAATACTTCTGTTACATGCTGAGAGCTTCTCTGTCTTGACAGCTTGGCTCGCATCACATCTCTGTTTGCTGACAGCACATCATGACATGGCTCCATATCCTGATGGGGGCAGCTGGTGTTGCAGGTGGCTGTACCCACGGCAGGAGAGTTACAGCCAGCTACAAGGAACTGGGCAGGCCCGAGGGATTCCCTAACAACAAATCCATACCAATGGATTAGCTGTCTATGGAGACAGTTGGTAGTGTTTTATCATCCCTTCACACCCCATTGATAAAAGCACTCCCAGTATGCAGGGTGGCCAAGAAACAGCTCTGCTCCTCTCCTCTCCCATGGACCAGCTTAAGCTGTCCCCAGCTGACCTGAGACCCTTAGCCTTTGTGTTGTCCACCCAAACTGAGCATCCCCACTGCAGTTAATCACTGCAAGCGATGGGGGCAGGAGACAGCCGAGGCTGCTGAAGCCCAGCACAGTTCACTGACCGTGGGGAGGAATGCAGCTGACTCACACCATGGGAATCTGACCTCCATTGGGGCTGTGCAAGTGGCTGAGATCATGGATATCCATGTCCTGGCACTGTGGCTCCCAGCAGAGCCGCAAACAGTACCATGTGCCCTTGTGGGTAAAGGTGGTCCAGCCTCTCACCTCACTATAGTGATGTTCTTTAGGCATCCCAGTGTGTGCTGCACACCTTGGCACAGTGCCTGCTTCCCTCTCCCTGCTCACGAGCAAAGGCAGCAGTTCTGGAGTCCTGACTCTCTCCAGTGTGATACTTCCAGCTAGGAGATGCTCCGAGTGCGCCAACACTGGAGCTCTGCTGCCTCTGATTCTCCTCCAAGCGACCCACAGGGTACTGTTAGAGCTGCTGTTATGGTGATTTTTATTTAAATCAATATCTTCCGTGTTATCCCTGAAGCACTCACTGCTAATAACCTCTCATCCTCTCAGCACGCCTTCAGCAGCCATGGGCTTTGCTTTGGTCTGCACAGAGCTAGGAGCCCTCAACACCTCTCTGCAACTCCACCTCTGTCCATGCCTCCTGGGAGTGAGGCTGCTCCCACCCCAGGCACAATTCAACCCCAGCAGCAGTCACAAATACCTATGGGACTTCCAGCTGGTATTTAAGTTCCCAGTCATTGTGATGGGAGGAGAAAGCCCTGAAAAATCTCATTTCCAAGGACTTTTTTTTAAGTGCCAGCTCCATCTGGGATCTGATAAGGCAAATCCCAAATTATTTGAATAGCAGGTTTCAGGTCCAGCATGTGGCTTTTGAATCCCAACATTCATCATTACTATTCCTGGAGACAGCAGGGGTTTCTCTGCTTGGAGTTTCTCAGCGCAGAACATGGAAGAACTCTGGGTCACTTGGGAGCAAAAAGAGGGAGGGGAATGCCCCAGGGAATGACACAATACTGCTTACCACACAGGGCACAAAAAACAACCTTTATTTACCAGCATCTCTAAATTACAATAATAAGTCTTTACCTTTTTCATCTGAGCACATATAGGTCCTTTTCTACCAGAGCTAAAAGTCATGGTGAATCTTCCCCAGGTACAAGTTTGGCTCAGCCTAACAGCCACAGTGTGACAGTCCTGGGGCTGGGGACTGGACTGGGTGAGGCACAGTCCTGAGAAGAGCAGACATGGATCCCCATGGGCACATGCTGCAAAGCCAATCCTTGCTGCCAAGAATTGTGTCAGGGGTGCTGCAGCCCCTCGTGGGAAAGGACCCTCAGAATAAAGCACCAGCCACCATCTCACTTCCTCTGTCTTCTCTGGTCACCCTTCCCCAAATGCCCCTCCAACAGTTTCTCTCAGGTTGCAAAGCCAAAACCAGCAGAGGGGGAAAGTGAGGCATAAACCCATCATTGTGAGGGCAGATTGGCATATTATGGATTTCCCATGTCAAAATAATGGATCAAAATTCCTGCTGCCACCCTGGCTCCAGAAGGGCACCGCTGCTCCTGCCCATGGTTTATGTTCGATGAAACTGAGTTAGTAGTGTTTTTATCTGTCAATTAGGAACCATGAAACAGTTATTAAATAGAGTCAGAGCCCTCCTTGCTGCTCTCCTGGGCAGTGCAGGAGACACATAACAGCCTGTAATGAAGCATTAAGCAGCAGCAGTTTTGTTTCTGATAGGATTGGAAATGATAAGCCAGCGAGGCATGGCCGGATAGGGGGAGCAGGTCCCTGGCTCAGAGGACACATAGCAGCAGCTGCTATGGGGAAGTTCAAGACTGAGATTTCTGCCCCTTGCCCCAAATAAAGTCTCTGTAGGACTGCCATCATGCTGCATCTGCTTGATGGGGGAAAAGCAAGGGCCTGAATTTAATTATCTGCTTTTCCTGGTGCAGCCCTGGATGATTTCCATGGAGGCAGGAGTGCCTTCGGCTGTGAACAGCAATGTTATCCCAGCCCCAAGGAGAAAAAGGGCTGGTTTAAACAAGTTTTAAGAGACAGAGACTGGGCTGCTCATGGAAGGGAAATAATACAGGCACAATCCACTTCTGGAGGTCACCAGAATCCAGGGAATGCTGTCACTGCCCTCCTTTTGCAGACGTGGATGCCCTAATCAGGCAAAGTTAGGATGTCTACTTGATCTCAAGGACTCTGTGTCCAAGCTTTGACACGGGGCAAGGTCAGATTCTGGGCAGAGAGAGTTGTGCACAGAGAGAGACACCCCAGGGACGGGAGGCATGGAAAGGGGCCAGAGGTTCACAGTTCCAGTGTCAATGGACACACTTACTTGTGTCCTTCCCACCCTTGTGTGTCAGGGTTTGGTAAGCCCTTGCTCTGCACCCATACCAGCCCCAGGCTGCTCAGAACAGCCTTTGCTCACCCACCCATGGCCATGGACCCACCCCCTCCCCAGCAGGGCCAGTTTGCACCAAGGGACCACCGAAATGGGTACAAAGCAAACTACTACCAGCACCTTGCCCAGGGGACCACCACAGATCCAGCTATGCCAAAGGTTTTCTGACATCTGTGGCTGCTTTGCAGCCTGTTCACAACAGAAACAGGACAACAACAGCAGGATTTTTTTTGCTTCTGGTGATTTTAAATGAAAGGTTGGGTTTTCAGGGCTTTTCCTTTTGGAGCTCCCTCTGATTCAATTAAAAACCTCATCAAACCAAAATAAAATGAGCAAAATCTTGTACACAAATGCTTAACTCTCCAGCAATACACAACAAAACTTTTCACTGGGCTCTGACTTACAGGGCATTTTTCCAAAGTTGCCAATGAATTGCAAATCCCATTCATTTCTTCTTTCTGGGCAAACCACTTAGGAATCTGAAGATTAGCATCTCCCAGTGCAATGAGGGCTTCTGCTAGCTCCTTCTCCAGTTGCCACCCTTTAGAGAGCAGGAGGGATGTACACTACAGTGCTAGGCTGACTCACTACAAACCTACACCATCCACCCCTCTCTTCCCAGGGACTTTTCAGAGTTTCTGTGTTTGCACGACACTAAGGAACTCCTGGACAGATTGCACCATCACACCATTCTGTCCTGAGTCCTCCCATCACAGTATTCCCATGGCACAGTCTTCAGTGCCAGGCTAAGTCCCGTTCTTCCCTTCCATCCATGAAGAATGAGAGGGAGATCTCACCCCAACAGATATCTGAACTTTCCCTGCAAGGAAAAATGTAGCTATAGTAACAAATGGCTCCAAGCTGCAAGGCAGTGATAGACAGGTTTCAGCAAGGCAGATGGGAAGCTTGCTGGGAGATAGGATGGCATGAGGGGAGTGTGGAGGGCACAGTGATGGGCACACTTCCCTAGGAAGGTGCCTCCTCACACATCCCCTGTTCTGCTGCATGCGCATGTCATGGGCATGTTGTTACCAGCATGAGGCTCTCCAGCTTCACAAACAGACACAGACCTGCTGGGTATTTACTGCTGCCAAGCCATCTCCAACGCCTTCACCTCCCCAGGATGAAGGAGATGCCCGGAGTGTGGCTGAAGCATTTGTGTTGCCTCTCCAACCTGTCTGCAGAATAAAAGCAGGGAAAAACTTGAAGTGGCAGGAAAAGGAACAGCTGCTGTAAAAGCAAAGGAACCCAGGAGACAGGAAAGGCACAGACCTGTGTCTGCACATACCAGGCCCTCTGAACTGCAAACTGCTTCCTTGAGACAATGCTGCCTTGGCCCCTTACCATCTGTTGGGATGGACTGGTGCCTGGAGCATAATGTCCATCTCTGAACCACGGTGGGATGCTCTTGGCTGCAGGCAGCAGGGGAGCCTGATATCACCCAGGTTTCACCCCAGCTCCTGCTGGGAGTGGAGTGAAAGCTCCTGGAGTGGTTCAGTTCCAGTGGAGCTGTCACACACAGCTGGGCTGGGCTGCAGAAATGAAGATGCAGCAGGGACAAGAGAAACAGGAATTCCTGCCTGTTCTGATAGTAGATGGTGAGAGGTTTTCAGCTCACTTTCCACCTTGACTGTGTCTGCAAGGTGGCCAGTATGGAAGGCCACTGCCTGTTGCTGAAGAGAGGCACATCTGTATCCTGTACACCAATGTCAGGACAGCAGGTAAGGAGCAATCCAAGTGGTTCTCCCTACGCTATCCCAAAGAGGATGCAAAATTAGGGCCAAAGGCAGCCCAGGGTCCTTACAAAACACTTATTACCCTTACCTCACTGGGAACCTTGGACTTTGCAGCAATTGGGTGTTTCCGTCACTGCACCTCTTCAGAACAGAAATAGAGGCCCCAGGTGCTCCTCAGGGATCAGTATTTGCTTTTGGAAAGCAGCCAAGTGGCTAAACAAGGCAGGAGTCTATTTCTGGTGCCACAGAGCTGATCAGCCAAGAGACAAACCCAGAGCAGTGATAGGGGCAGGAAGACCTGCGGGGGCTCTTTGTAGCAGTGGTGAAAGGACTCTGAAATGGCTCTGTCCTAGAGTGAGCATCCTCCACCTGGCAAGAGGGGTAGCAGCCTGACCTGCTGTCCCTGCCTGCTTTGCACCCAGAGGGGATTCTGGGACTGAAGAGAGGGAAGGTAGTCAACCCCTTCTCCTGCACCTCCCTGGCTTCCCTGAAATTTGCCTTAGAACAAACTTGCAGGGATTAGGACCAGCCACATCCTGGTGAGAACAATATTAAGGGATTATGAGATTAGAAATACCATTTATGCCTAGAGGAATAACTCTAATTCTTATCTGATTGTCTACAGATGTCAGCAATCAAAGCGCCTCTTTCACACAAAGCAGGGAGCGCTGTTGGGGTGGTAGGTGAACATGACTTGGCCCCCTCCTAGCACGAGCCTGCTCCTCCTGCTTATACGTGTCCCAGGCTGTGTTTGCCAGCAGCTGCTGGTGTGTTGTTCCTTCATGGGGAAAAGCTGCTCAGCAGGAGCCCTGTGCTGGGGCTGCATCCCCCTCCTCTTGTGTCTCTGCTGGGCTGCCCACCCAGGATAAGCTCAGCTGTGCCTGCAGGGTGCTGGTAGAGAGCCCGCGGGAGTGAGTGCTGCTTTGCCCACAGGCAACACCACCCTGAAACTCCAGTTGCAAGTGCCACAGCCCTTTTGCTACCCTGGGCCACTAGTTGCCCCTGCCCTGGGTAGTGGCCCTGTGAGCAATGCCATCACTGAGACGTGCAGGGTGCATGGTCCCCTGTGACTGATGCAAGGCTCTTCCTGCTACTAGAGGGGTCAGACAACTTGAAATAGAGACAAACTAACCAGCTTTGACCCCAAATTTGTGTGCTGCCCTACTGTACTCTCAGGGTCTGCCTTATACCCAGCTGGAGGGGCTGGGAGTGTTGGGGCTGGAACATTGTGGCACTACTGCCCCTGGGCTGGCCAAGCCCTTTGTGCCAGCTCGCCTGGGGAGGCAGATCATAATGGGGTGGCCTGGGAGGCTCTGCCTGGCCATTAAGGAAGGTAAGTGCTTCTGGGTGTGCTGTGCCAAGCTCCTGTCTGCACGCTGGAGGCAGAGTTCGTGCTGCTTGATGGCACATTATCTCCATTCGGCTTCTCATCAAAAGCTCTCTGTCACTCCCTCCCTCGAAGGAGGGCTGTGAGAGCTTTCTGTCCTTCAGGTTAATGCTTACATGGGTATCTCCATCCTATCTCTCTTCTTCCTTGCCTTTCTCAGACCCAAGCCATCTTGTCCCATTTTGTCCCATTGTCTTTTCCTGCCTTGTCCTGTGCCTTGCAGACATAACAGCACTGAGGCAACATTTGTGTCTCAGTCAGGAGCAGGGCGCGCAAAAAGCCAAGACATCATGGAGTTGGGATAGAGCAGGATGAGGAGCATCCTAAGTGGAGACATGCAGCATCCTCTGAACACCCCACATCCTGCTCTGCAGTTCTGCAGGTTTTTCCTCGCAGCCCTGATCTGCACCACCGAACACCTGAGCCACATAATCCAATGAAAGAAACAGCAACCTCAAAGCTAAATCTGCAAGACAGGGTGCACCTTCCTTAAGTCACTGACTTGAAGGCCATGGGAGAAAATTAGTTCATCTCACCTGACCTCCTGGGTTGCACAGGCCATTACATCTCTCCATTACCCCTCTATTGAGCCCAATAACTTGTGTTTGACAGAGCCATCTTTCAGCAAGGCAGCCAGCCTTGCTCTGCAGATAACAAGCGACAGAGGAGCCAACACGGCTTTTGGCAGTTTGTTCCAATGCTTAATCATTTTTTCTATTAAAAATAAGAGCCTCATTTCTAATTCAAATGTGGTTGTGGCTCAGCTTCCAGTTATTGGCTCTAGTTATGCCTTTGCTTGCTGGGTTAGTACCCACTATCTTCTCTGCTTGGAGGTAATTACCAAAAGAAGTCAAGGCATTTTTCCAGCTTCCCTTGAAGTCACTGAACGGACTATTTTAAGTCTTTCTCCTTTTGGCAGTTCCCTGTGCTCCCTTCACATCCTTCTTTACTCCTGTTTTCCCAGGGTCCTTCTCAAATCACTTCTTTGATAACATCACGGGAACTATGCAAGGATCTAATATTGTCTTTGTACATATGCTGCAGCTGGCAGAGCTGTCTCAGTCTTGTATCCAAGAGTCCCCTTTTTGCCCAGCCTGTCCCAACATAAACTCGCAGTTTGGGGCACCTCCATGCTGGCACCCTCCTGCAGGAACTGTCTTCTGTCCTCTCTGCCATTTTGCTTTTTTTTTGGTCATACTTAAGCCCTGAAGGTGTGTGGCAGCTCAGATCTCATAGTGCCACTGTTCCAGGGCAACTGCTCTGCTCACTCGAAGCGGGAATCATCCCTGAATTTTACCAAATGACAGGGAAGTGGGAGAAGAAAATGCTACAAAATGATGCCTGCAGTGACTATGTCTCACAGGAGTTTTATGAACTTTTTAATACCCATGTAAAAGCCCACTGCTCTTTTCCACTTCTGGACAAAACCCTCCATGGGCTGACACCTCCATGGGCAGTACTCATACCCCCATGGCAAAAATCACACTTGCGAACACTGCTTTGGCAGCTAAAAATGTGAGAGGTGCTTCCCCTCCTGAGCCTTTGGAGGTGATGGCAGCATTGCTGGTGTGGTTATGCTGCTCCAGTAAAGCAGGTGGGGTTTGCAAAGGCTGTATATCACCACTGACATTTGAAACAAGGACCAGCCTGGTGCTTTTGCAACCCAGACCTTTTGCACAGAGCAACTCAGCAGCATAATCACACCTACTTTGCACTGATATGACTAGCAGGAGTGCCCACAGTACCAGCTCCTCCCTCCAGGAAGGAGTTTCTGATTTTGGACCTTATCTGGCCACTTAAGTCCAATGCTTCAGGTCAGCTGGACACAAGGGAATTCTCCTGTCCCTATAATTCACGCAGAATAGAATAAGCAGAAGCATTAATAGTAGTATAGAGCAGAATAAGCTCTATAAGTAGAAGTATAGAGCAGAATAAGCAGAGACAAACTCACATGCTGGTCAGGAGAGGGAGGAGGAATGAGAGGAAGGGCTGGATGATGAAGGCTGTGGCAGGAAGGAGAGGTTGCCCATGGGTGATGTCCAGGCTGGCTGCCTGGGAGCTGTCCCACTCCATGGTGTGGTGCAGAAACATGCAGACCTGTGTGACCAGAGGTCCCTGGGGTGGGTTGCAGTGGGTGGGAGTCCTAGCATTGTGGTTGTCCAAACCACCATACCCCATTTGGGAAGCCTTGTAGGGTGAGGATGGCACAGAATCATCACACAGGTTTTTAAGCCCAATTCTGTGGGTTCAGAAAATTCCTCCCCTATCTTAATTTCCCCTTCTGTCTTCTCATTTAGGCATGGACATCCCTGTTTACCACCAAGCTGGGGGAGGAATAAGAGGTGGCACAGGCTGCCCTGTGTCCCCAGTGCAGAGCTAGAGTCCAAGTCCCTAGGCTGCAGTGAGGGCAAGATAGAAAGAAGAGGAAGAGGCTGGTGAGGCCAGAGAGCCTTTTCAGAGGGCAGCTGCACCTGGCTGGCAGCTCAGGGAAGTCAGGCACAGAGGGAAGGGGAAGCAGCTTGAGTCCATGTGGGCAGAGCAGGGATGAACTCTGCGTTGGAGAGCTAAGCAATTATTTCCCAAGAAAAGTGAATGGCACTATATCACTGCAAAGACATCAAAAGATGGCAAGTTCTAGCTCACCACCATACAAACAAAATACTTCACAGAACCCTGGCTCCTGCCTGCTGGCAGCAGGCATTGGCTCAGGCTAACACAGGTCACACAGTATCCAGAAAGCAGCCAAAAGGCAGAGAGCTGCTGGCAACCCTCTGCTTTTTCACTGACCAAGAGCAAACGATGCATCCATGACATGTGACAAGCCCTGCCATGCCAGGCTGCTCCTCATGGAACTTGCGGAGTTGGGTGTGCTCAGTACAAAGATGCTCATGCTGTCCAGCTGTGGAGAGGAAAAACATCCAGAGTTGGGAATGCTCAAGATAAGATAGACCAGCATGAGCAAAAATGCAAGGTCTGAGCTATAGCTCCAAACCTCATGGTTTCTTGGTATGGACCCATTGAGTGATCTCCTGCCCTCCAGAGATGGGAGGGATCCACCTCCTCATCCTACATCCTACATCCAAACTCAGCCACACAGGACACTGAGTTTCCCTATGAACTTGACTCTAGTCCAGTAATGGTTTCATGATCCCACATCCACCACTTGGGGTAAACGGCAGTGCTGGAGAGCCACTGCTGGTCTCTTCTGACACCAGGTTCTGTGCACACACTGCTGGGCTCTGCACCTCATGTCCCCAGGGCGAGGCCAGGTTTCCCCATGCTGCTTGGCACATCAGCTAGTCCTTGCTCACTTGCTTTTGTCAAACACCCCTCTCCCTCCCCAGCATCAGCAGCTGCCAGGCTGCCCAAGCTGGCACCCTGTGAGCTGGTGTAGAGAGGGGCACACAGCCTGAAGCTGGCCGTGCTCAGCAGGCTCTGTATGGCTCCTGTCAGCGCAGAGAAGACCATCCCGAAGAGAAAACAAGCAGCCATCACCCTAGGGATGGCATCATAAACCATTCTAATAAGGCATTTTGTTCCTCCTCCCCACCATACTAACTCATGCGAACGCTGCCTTGTTCAGTTGGCAGCAAATGATAAAGACCCCCAGGGAGCACAGGAGGGGGAGAAAAGGGACATCTGTTTAAAGCATTTCTACTGTATGGCTCTCCCAGGCTATTTCTATCTCTTCTTGTCAAAATTTATCAACTGCGTAATTGTTTAAACAGCATTAAAGTGCTTGGAGCAAGAGCAACTGGAAATTGTCCTGCAGTTGCCTCTGGTACTGATGCTGACAGCTCAGGAAGGGACTGGGGAGGAAAGGGATCCATCGGGCATGGGAACCCTCTGACTCCTTTTCCGGGAGGGAGACACCACCCTGTCCTGCTAACAGGAGGAAAATAATCTCACTTTATCGTGGTGCCCTTCCCTGCTTTCCAGGCCCAAAGCTCTGCTCCTTCTCCTCTGCTCCCTGTCCTGACCTGCTGTTAGCACACATTTAGTCTGCTAAATTATTTACAGCAGACACAGGGGCTTGGGAAACCACAGCTAATGACAATGTCTTCCACGCTGAAGTACCCTAGACCTTGTCCTGACCCTTTGAGCCCTTGGCTGGCACCTCACTGCGTGCCTGGGCCCCACTGCTGTTCCCAGCTACTACCAGAAGTTTCAGAGAGATGGAAGAGGTTTAGATACTAGGAAAAAATGAGAATTTGCTGCTGCCTGCCGTCTCCTCTCCTTCAGACAGGAGGCATGTGGCCACAGAGGATCTCCACTGTGGGGTCTTCCCATTCCTGGTGATACTACCTGGCCAGGGTACCTGCAAACACGGGCACATGTGGGCAGTGACAGGCAAGTTATACCCTGTGCTGGTGACATCAGTCGGGTTTCTTCTTTCAGCACACTCTGGGAAGCAATCAGTGATGGTACTTAAGTACCACAGCCCTTTGGAGCTGTGATAGAGAAGGAAAAGCAGCATTCACACGTGGAGCATCAACTCCTTTGCTCCTTGCCCCACAGCTGCAGTGACAGGAGGTGGCTGTATCCTGGCCTGCTCCTCCCCTCCCAGGACCCTGGATGCTAGGGACACATTGCTGGTGGGTGGCAGGAAGCTTGCACCAAATATTTTGACAAGGGGCACTTAGGAGGAGCTCAGATAAAATCCTTTCTGGAGCAGAGGCCAGTGCAAAGAGAACCAGTGTGTGTCCCCTTAAGTCCCCACAGCAGTCATGGTCCCCACCCATGATCACCATGCCCCAGCCAAGGAGGAGGGTTTGTCTTCTTAGCCCTAGGCATCCCTAATTCCTGGCACTCCAGAATGAGGATTGTGGGAAGCCATTTATACTGGACTTGGGATTCTTTAATTACAGAGATGTTTTTCTCATGTTAGGCAGGATAAACAAAATCTCAGGAGAGCAGGAGGAGGCTGCACTGCCATCCACCCAGGACATGGGATGTCGGTTCTGCATGCAGTCAGTGTTTGGTATTTGTGCTAGACAGGGATGGGGAGGATTTTCCAAGAAGCTGCCAAGCCCCAGAGTCCTTTTTCCCTTTCTCCTCCAGCCCAGCAGCTGGAGCCAGGCTCCCTCTCAGTCCTATCCCACGATCTTATTCCCAGCCCAACTACAGGGAGCTCAGCTACAGGGAACCTCTGGGCTCATTTCACATGGAGGTCCAAAGCTCAGGATCCCACATTCACTGAGAGAGTTCTTGCATCTTAAGCAGCCTCTCTCTGATAGACACTTCATCCCTGGCTCTGGCTTGTCACTGGCAACCTTAGAACTCTGCCACTGAAGGAAGATGGCAAGAGAGTGACCACCTTCTCTGCTTCTCAGTGCCCTCGTGCCACATGATGCTCCTGCCCTGACTCTGTGGAGCCATGTGCTCTCCACAGCACCCAACACAGCATGAGCTCATTGGTCACTAGGGTGAAGTGTGGGGCCACGTCCCTTCATGTACCAGTGGGGACAGGACATGCATGCACTGGCCACCTCCTGGGCATGCTCTTCCCTCAGATAGCCTTGGCAAGACTGGGGCAGAACTGCTGGTGCTGTCCTGAGCCGTGGCTAATCATAAACACCCCGTGATGTTCCGCTGGCCCCACCACCGGGTGCTCCTGGCTGTCCCCAGCTCCCCCGCGGGAAGGGGGGAGCCGTAAGGACGGCAGAGGGGATATTTTTATTGTTTCTGACACAGGCTGCCCCAGATTATCATGTTTAACATAGCGAGCCAAGGAAGCATCACTCTGCTATGCTGCAGCTGGGCTGGCTGCCCAGCCCAAGGAGGGGAAGGAGGAGAGGAGCAGCGGGGCACGGTGCGAGCGTACGAGTGTGTGCACACGCGGGCCACGGGGCACGGCTTCATTCAGCCCTTCCCGCTGCGGCACGCAGCCTGCAGCCCACTGAACGGGGCGGGAAGGGCGCCTGCTGCCTGCAAACGTGTTTGTTTTTCTAGTCCGGCTCCTAATTCGATTAGGGCTAATTGCATCTGGGAGCGTGGTGGGGTTTTTGGGTGGGTTTTTTTTGGCTTTCTCCTTAAAGAGCCGGGATAGTAATTTGCATACTGTTACCCAGTACGCCTTTCCAGCTCTCGGCTGGGCCAAGACCCCGAATCTGGTTGCAGGCAGCACAGTTCATCCACTGAATTTTCCCAGCCATACATGAACAGCACAACGTGGGAAGACAGCCACTGAAGAGCCTGCATGCCTCCCATTAAAGGCAGTGACAGTAAGCTGAATTTCAAAGAACAAAGCATACCTGCAAGCTGGTTGACACTCCCTTTCTGTGGCTCTCAGGAATCAGGGGGTGATGCCTGGCTGTGAATCACCCCAGTATCACTGAACCTACCCAGCCCCCAGTGCTGCAGGCACATGGGGAAAAAAAAACCCCTTCACAGTAATGAACCCAACAGCTCTGGTGTGCATCTCCTGATTCTGGAATACCAACGGTCATTTAAATTAATTAGCTCTACCGTTCCTGTAGATTTGGTCCGTGTTAATGTAGTCCTGCCCTCAAGCACTGCTTGGACACAGCTTTGGGGTTGCACTTGTGCAGGACTGCCACCAAGGGACAGGAGCACACAGGGAGGGAGACATGGATAAATCAAAGGGGTGGGTGCTGTTCCCTGCCTCGTGCCAGGGAATGGCTGCAGTCATGTATAACTTGTTGCTCCTGAAATAGTTTAAGTTTACATCACCATGGGAAGGGATTGGAAAAGTTCAGAGGGGAAAAATCCATCAAAAAGGCTTTTTTAAAATAGTAATAAAAAAGCCCTGCATCACAGATTGCTGGACATGAGCAACAAACTATGTGCACATGCTGACCCTGAGTCTGTGCTTCTCCATCAGCATCCAGGCACGAGCACCAGTCTGACCAGAGGCACCCTGATCCAAGTGCCGTGTCCTCACCACTGGCTGCCAGAGCCAGCCGAACTTCTGTTCTCCCAAGCTGCCATGTCATCAGTGCCCTTCTGTGGTTGTTTTTGCACCCAGCCAAGCCAAGGAAACAGGTGGGAACACACCAATCCCTGGCACTGCCTTTCTCCACTGTTTACCCAGTGCCCATCATGGGATGCTCACACATGCCCTGGTGGAGCCAGAGGTGCATGCCATACATGGAGAGGTCACTACCTTCTTGTTTTGCTTCTTTATTTTGGATAGGTGAAATGGAAAAAAATGTTTTTAAAATAACAACAAAAAATAGATGCAAACAACCCTCTGGTTGCAGCTGGAGCCCAGCTGGGAGGAAAAAGACTTCTAAGGCAGAGAAAAGGGAGGCTCTGATTATTTATTAGTGGCCGATGTTTGATTGCTTGCTAATCAGTCCAGAGAACACTCAGGCTCTCCTGGCCTCCCTGCTCACATGTGGTTCCTGTTGCTTTGTCCCTTTCCCCCTCCCTCTCTCTGGTTTTGCTTTGTTTGTTTTTCTGTTAATTTGGTTGTTTTTTCCATGTCATTTTCCGTCAAACCGCATGTTTTTTCCTCTTTCTCTCGCCAGACACTGCAGTGACAGACATGGAGGAAGCAGGCCAGCCTGGGACTGCTTGTACCCTGCCAGTCCCTTCCCCACATCCATGGCCTGGGAGGCAGCAATGCCCATGGGGCAGCGCTGGGGTTGGCACCAGGCTACAACACCCCAGGCCACCACTGCAACACAGAAGACAATTCCACTGCCTGCATCCTGATCTGTGCCCCTGCTGCTGGAGGGGATTCTGCTGTATTTTCTCTCCCATGCAGACCTCATCTCTGCTTGCACTCCATCCCATCAGGCAGCAGCCTTTTTGGGCAGCAGGCTGAATGACGAGGGTCAGATGCGTGTCAGCCAGGGCTTGGGCATCCCCAAAGCAGGACAGAAGGGCAAAGGAGAAGAGGTGCTGGGTCAGGATGGAGATAAGCAGGTTAGAAAGGGATGGAGGGATGGGAGCGGAAGGAGGGTGCCTGTCCTGGCTGCCTCCCTCAGCCCTCCCTCTTTGCACACACGGCCTCCCCGCTCTCATATGCACTCTCTGGCTTCTGGCAGCCTTTCCGACGCGCGTTTCCACTCCTCTCTGGCCCATTAGCAGTATTTTTATAACATTCTGTAACGCACAGAGCCGTGTGCCAAACCTCAAGAGTGCATTATTTCCCAATGTCTTTGTTTTATCCACCCCCGGGCCCTCCGGCTGCGCGCTTCCAAATGCAGAGCTGTGGCCTGTGGGGGCAGCCAGGATCCCGGCACCATGCTCCTGTGACCCAGAGCCCTGTGCTCCCTCCTGCCCTGCTCCTGATGCTCAGCCCTGGGCTCAGGCCAGGGATGCCTGCTGTGTAAAAAGACCTGGACCTGCTTCTGCCTGCTTCTGATCCTGCTTCTGACTCTGTGCACTCATCTGCTGCTGTCAGGCTGCAGGGCAGGTGATCACTGAAGACAAACACCTGGTTGCTCTCCTGTGCTTCACCTCATGCTCAGCTGCCTGAAGAAAGGGGCAGACCAACAAGTCACTGCTCAAATTGCCATGGAAGAGGTTTCCCCTGGAGAAGAGCCAGCTTCCCCCAGCCCAATTTGTGCTGAGGAAGATTCACACCTTGCAGGTGGCTGATCTGGGACCTTTAGCAACAGACAAGCCTGGGATTCCCTCCTTCTCACCATGCCTAAATGCACACTACATGTGCACCAGTGTCCCCATTTCTGCAGTGACTGAGACAGCCCAGCTGTCCCCAGCCTGTGCAGAGTGCTGCTGGGCTCCCAGCCACATCCCCCATGATGTGGACTTGAGTGTAAAACCCATTTCAAGGACCGGATGAGCTACCTGTGCCTTCTGTCCCACATGCTGAAGCACATTTTTGAGACAACTTCACACAATTGTGCCTGCACCATTATGTAGCATGCTGGTCCCTTCAGCACAAAATCCCCACTCCAGATATCCTCTTGCTCCACCTCAGCTACTGGCATATCCAGCCGAAGCCGCTGGTCCTTGTGGGCCAGAGCAAATACAGATACAACCACAGAGAGTGGCCCAAATGCAGTCCAAACATGGTGCCAAAGCTTCCCCATCCCTTCCAGGAGCTCCCCCTTTCAGCACAATCTGATCCCCTGTAGCTATTTCCTAAGCTGTGTTCCAATTCTCATACTAATCCACATTTTCTCTGGTTTAACTCATAATTTCCCATGTGGCATCATAGCAAATATGACTTCACTGAAGTCAAGACAGATTACAGTGACCACATTTCTGGGCTTAGAAAACTGGTTCCCTTATCAAAGAGAGCTATCAGGTTAATCTGCTGTGATATATCCCTGGCAAGCCCCCCCTGTACTTCTTTCCCATTTTCCATTTGTCTCCACGTCTTCAACTGCTCCCTCTTCCAAGTGCACCATGCGGCCCCACTGTGCTGTGGGGTCAGGCTGTCTGATGAAGACTTTTCCTTTGCTCAGGCACAGGAGACACATTGCACTGGGTACCACCACTGACCTCTCAGCTGCTAATGAGCCTTGCTAATGAACAGATGTCCTCACATGGGGATGAGGTGCTTCCCAAGCCTTCAGTGCATTGTTGTCTTTGAAGGTGCCTCAGCAACACAAGATCACCTCCAGGTTTTATGCTCCCTCTTCTCCCTTAGCCTATGCTGCCCTTGCTCTCAGTATCACCGCTCAGACCTGGTGGGGTTCATCTGGTATCGGGCTCTGCTGAGCTTACTTTTAATCTCCCCTGAAACCTGTCTGCTGAACCAACTCTGCTCTTCTCTCCTCGTTTGCTCTGTGTTTATATGGCTAACCCCCCTTTTCATTTCCTCTGCAAGGTCTCGCTCAGCTTGACTCCTGGCAGGTCTCCCTTTATCCCTGTGCTTGCTGACCCCCATGACAGAGCTTGCTTTGCTAATTGACACCCTTTCCTGGTCCTCGACCCTGCTCTGCTCCCTCTACACATCCTTCCTGTGGTGTTTATGCTCAAGAGCACCCCTGCCTTGCCTGGGGAGCACATTCCAGGTACCATCATTTATTTAATGAGATCGCCAGCATTCCTCTACATGCAGCCCCAGCCCCTCACTCTCGCTGCAGTCATCTTTCTTGTTGCCCCAGTAAAAGAGAAAAAATGCAGGCACAGGCCTGTTTTCATTTAATTTCCCATGCAATTGAAACAAAATGAGTCCAAGATCCCTGAAATGTCAGGTTTGGGATTCCAATGCACTCAGCTGCAGCAGCAATGCTACCACAGGGCCAAGCTGCAAACCTCCCACAAGTCACCCATCTCCATCTCCATGCCCAAGCCCATCTCCATTCCCTGCTGGGATACTCCCAAATCCACTCCTTTGCATGAGTCCTCACACCTCCAGTGAATCAATCATTTCCAGCAGAGCCAGGACACTTAGGGTGGGGTGGGGGAGGCAAAGACTGGGGGTGCAGCACTGGGAAAAGAAATCTCACAGAGAACATTAAATTAAAATCCAGCCAGTTAAATTAATTACCACAAAAAGCATCTCACCTGATTAGTTCCTTGCACAATTAATTGTGTTAACAATGCCAGACACTTGTTTATTTATTTGTCACCCTCTCTCCAGGGGCTGGTGGCCCCAGCAGTGTCCAACTGGGCTTCTCAGCTGCCTAGTGCTCAGGGGGCTGTGAGTCTCCAGCAAATGGGAACACACAGTAATAGGGAACAACAGGATTTGGGCTCTAACACTGAGCTATTCCCACGGGTCCCTAAGCGGATTGACAGGGATTACTATTAGCGAGGTGCTTAGCAGATGGAAGAGCCATTGCAAAATCACAGCGATGCCACAGCTGCAGGGGAGTGGTGGGAGGCTGTGCACCTCTCCCCACTCCCCTTGTTTTCTGCAGACCTGCACTCTGTGCACTGGCACAGCCTGGGACCTCTCCCTAGATGGGATCTGGTGAGCACATGCCCAAGCAGAGGAGCTGCACAATCTCCAGGCTGCTGCCTGTACTGGACTCAGCTACTGCCTTTTCTGGCTCTGTGAACACCTCCTGACCATAATGCAGCTAAAAAACCCTGACTGATTTGTTAGGCAGTGCCAGTGGCCTTTTTGTTTGCCATGCTCCCAACCCGCACACCTGCTCACTGGTGTAAACCCTGCCCTGTGCTGGCTGTTTCCCCTTATCTGCTTCTCACATCGCCTTCCAGCTCCTTCCAGCACCCCTTCTCCTTGGCCCAGACACCACGATCCTACATGACCTTAAATGAGTTGGACACTGTAGAGCATCTCTAAAATTCAAATCTCTAGGTGCAGTGAACTCCTCATGCATTATTTTCAGGGCTTACATGGACTCTCCTGTAACCCTCTGTCCCCGGAGCATGGCCTAGGATGGAAACACCACCCTGGCTCTGATGCCAGGTGCAGAAGGTGAGATAAGGAGCAGAGGAAGGCTCTGCTGTGTCTTCCAAACCTGGAACTCCTGGGTGGCAGGGTTCCCAGCTGGTGCATCACAGTCACTATCCCACAGCCGGCTATGCCAGCTGGTGTTCCCAGACACCCAGTTGCATATGCCGTGCTGCAAAACACACAGTTCCTATCAGCTGTACAAACACAGCAGCCCTCAAAACACACAGCTGCTATCAGCTCTCAGCATCATGTGAAATACAGCATAACTCTTATCTCCCTCGCTGAGGCCCGGGAATCAGTGCATCCCGTGCTGAAGATACACAAAATGCTGGGGAATGAGCAGCTGTCCTCCAGCGTGCCTGTGCACCCAGGATCCTTCAAACCCAGCGATGACCAACACCTTTTGGCTGCTCCTCTGAAACAGCCACACTGCAGTAATCCCAACCAGTGCTTTTCCTTGCTGACTGCAATCCTCTGTGACAGCTCTTTCCACCTACAGAGATGGTTGTTGTGGCACAGGGTAGAGGGAGAAACTACATCCCTTCTCAAATTATTCCCGAGGCATCATTTAATCTATTGGCTTTGCTCCAAAGCTTGGGGCAGAGTAGCTGACTCCAGCCTGAATTAGTATGCCATGAGGACCTTATATGGCGCTGTGCAGTGGACAACACTATGTACAGAAAGTGGAGGGGTTGGCATGGCAGGAGGGAGGGCTGGGGGGAGTCTACATAGGAGCAGAGACTGTCCCCCTCAGCGTGACATGCTGGGGTACTCACTTCCCACCCTCAGGTAGGTCTGGTACTTGAGGTGCCAGGAGGAGCCCTCGTAGCAGGAGTACTGTCCGCTCTGCGACAGGTCGACGTTCTTCAGGATCAGGTAGGACCCGTTCAGGTGGGACTCGTCGATGTCGGTACCATTGGCTGTCCAGGTCACGGCTGCGTCCCAGTCCATGGAGCCACACTTCATGGTCACGTCTGCGCCTACCCGCTCGTACTGGATGTGGCTGTCTGTGGGAGGGAATAGGACAAAAGCAGGTGAGCTCAGAGCCCCTCAGCACAGTCACCTTGGAAATAGGAAGAGAAGGACTTGGGGTGTGGACTGACAGGGTGTTGGTGGCCAGGGAAGCCCAAATTCTGCTCCTGTCCCCAGCCATGATTTATTTTAGATTAGAGTGGACCAGCTGATAAATACCAGAGGATCATGGACCACCTCCACCCACAGGATGGCTTCCTCTCACCTTTGCTGTGGTGAACACATGTCAGGGCTGCACATACGGCTCACCAGCTGAACACCCCACAGCACGGGCAGGCACACAAAACATTCCCAGTCGTATGACTTGGGGACTCGTTGCAGGACACAAACCAAACACATGAATCAGAACTCCCAGCAGAGAGATGACACAGCCCCAGGACTTGTCACCAGCAAACTCCACATATTTACTATCACAGATGGGAAGCAGGTAATTCTCCTTGTAATTCCCTATCCAGGAAACCAGGCAGGAGGATTGCAACCTAACTGTGCCGTGCTGTGGAAAGGCACAGCTGCTTGGTGCATGCAGTGCTGTTTGTCTCCCTGTCTGGGTTTTCTTTTCTTTCCGCAATAACATGATGCCTTGCTGAGCTGTTTGATGTAGCAGCTCACGAGTGGGGCAACACAGCTCATTGGGCACCAGCTGCCTAAATGAATTTTCTCAGGTTTCTGGACAGGAGCTGGAGCTGATATTCATTAATGATCCTTAGCAACTGAATATTTCCCGTGTTGCTACACTTGGCTGTACTGAGCTGCATGTGGCAAGGATAAAACCACGTGAGTGCGTGTGCATGACACAGGGTGATGCAGGACGGGAGGATGAATGGGGATGAGGTTCTTTCAAGGCTTCATCAAGCCTTTGTGCACAGACAAGGGTGGTTCAGTTCTCAAAATTCTCCTGGGCTTCAAAACCACATTTGACAAGGTGCCTTCCAAAGAAACTAAGCAGCCTCGACACATGGGGAAAGTCCTTGCAAGGATTTATAGCAGCTAAAGTCACAAGACCAAAGGTGAAAATAAGCTGTCAAGTGTAGCTGTAGAACATGTCATTGTTGAAGTCTGACGGAGATCCAAGCTGGATCAGATCTGTCCAACACCGTTGTAACTCACAGGTAAAAGGGGTCAGGACAGAGAGAAGACAGAGTGCTGCTGAGGCTGCCAGGGCAGCCAAATCACAGCTGGGTTCCAAAGTTCTGCAGAAGGGCATTGTGGTACAGACCACCAGGCAGTAACCCTGTGTTGATTAACGCACAGTGGATTGTATGCAGCCTTGCTTTCCCTACACACTCATGGTTTCAAATGTGCCACCGCCTCCATAAAAACCCACCTCAGAGTCATCACACTCCCTTCCCTGAAAACATCAGCTTGGTGGTGACCAAGAACTCAAACCCAAAATGGAACGCACTGTAACTCAAAAGCCACGAATAAATCGGTCCCCATGCCATTATGAGCACAGTGCCACTGGAAGCAGGGAAGAGGAAGGGAGGAGGAACAGCTAAAGCTGGAAACAGATCCCATGTAAGGATGGTTCAGTAGACAAAAACCCTTCATCCATAGAAGGAGACAACCAAGCAAAGATGTGACAGACACCTTAGCAATGACAAGTGACATGAAGAGGACAAATAGAGAGCAACTACTTGCTCCTTCTCCTAATAAAATAAGGGGCAGCAAAACAAGCAATAGAAAGTGATGTCTTTGTTTTGCACGAATTGTGATTAAATTACAGAAATCTATATCCATCAGATGCTGTTGATGTCAGCACTTGAGGGGGGAACAGCGGGTAAATGAATTCATAGCAGAAGATGACCTAAAAAACTGGGCTGCCCAGTAAGCCTTGGGAGATTGCAAGCAGCTGATGGAGGAGATGGATGGGAGAAGCACCTCCAAGGCTTCTCCCCTTTTCTCCATCTCCACACATCAACTCCTGAGTCCCATTGATAGGTGGGACCAATGGACATGATCTAGTCATTCCTTGTGTCTAAGCCCACATCCTGATCCCATCTGCAAAGCTGGCTCTGGAGGTCTCAGCCCTCCTGCAAATGGTCTGTCAGGACACCTGCTTCTGACAGGAACAGAGAAACTTTGGGGATGTTATCCCTGCTGGGAAAGGGGGTCCTAAGGACCAGGAAAAACTGGGTTGCAGTGAGTATATTGCTGCTGGGGTGAATCAGGACCATTTCTGACACTAACCAAGGATGGAGATCTTTGGGAAACTGTGCTGACCAGAAAAGTGTATTTCAAGGGTCTTAAAAAAGCTATGAGAATGTACTGACAGGCAGAAAGAGGGAAGAACCTCTAAGATGAAGCATTTGTGTGAGGAGGAGTATCTGGAACAAGACCAGATAAACAGACAGATGGGCAGAAGAGGAAGAAGCCAGAGGATGGATGGACAAATGTGTGTAACCATAGACAGATGGAAAGCAGGCTGGATGGGCACAGATGGAATGAAGGAAAGGAAGTACGGAAGGACAATGAATGTGAGTGATGTTGGGTGGATGGTTGGCTATTTGAAGTCTCTGGATGTTGGATGGATGGTTGGATGATGAACAGACGGACAGACAGATGACTAGGCACATGTGTGGATGGACAAATGCAGATATCAGAGTTCCAGTAAGAATTCAAGCATCTTACTCAAGTTCTCTGATTTCTTCTACTGCATAAGGTAAAGAAGTTTTCGTCTCCCTGTTTCCTGTTGGCTCACACAATCATTGACTATCCTGTTCTTACACTTGGAATTCTGCTTATCAGAGACACTGAAGCTCTGCACTCACCATTGCACCACCCACCGGCCTTGCATGGATAAAGACTCAGTGCAGTGATGGACCCACAGACCTGCCACCATTGCGTGATGCCTATTCCCAGAGAAGAACTGAGATGGGGGAAAGTTCTGGGATGCTTAGATCTGCCCCTCAAAATGGTGGCTAAGAGCTTGTCCATAGCCAGTAGCTGAAAGACTAAGCTAGGAAGGAAAAAAGTCACCTTGATTTATTTCCTTAAACACAGTACAAACACACTGGCATTCATCCAGAAGGGCTGAGGGAGCTATTCCTGGAAGACAGGTCTTTGAAAGCAATGCTCCTTTCCAAGGCAATGATTTAAGGTTCCTGATGAGGGAGAAACCCAAAGCACACCTTCAGAGGAGGCATTTCTCCTAGCAGGGTTTGCCGAGGGTCTTACTGGAGCAGAGACAAGTCCTCATGTTCTCCCTTGTCCCATGCCAGGTGTGGGAGTCCCACCCAACCACAGTGATGTGCAGATGTGTGGCAAAGGGCACCTTCGGGAAGGGGCACGATGGGGACAACTCCCCTGGAAAGCTGGAGAAGCCTGTCTTCCACTGAGAACAGCTCTGCTGTAGGATGGGGATGAGCAGAGGTGACCACAGCTCTACTGGGACCCTTCACTTCCTGCAGGCTGGGAATGGGCAGAGCTCCTCCAGCCAACCCAGAGCTCCACAGCTCCCTTGAAAAGAGAGGGAAGGAAGGTTTGTTCACACTCCTGGTCACTGTGTCACTGGCAACCCATGGGATCAATGACCATGATGGTGCCTATACTGGAGGGCCAGCCCTTTTGGATGGATATCAAATGGTGGCATGAGTTCCCTGGTGGAAGGTTCTAGTGGGACATGGAGGATAATTTATTCTCCTGGAGGATAACTCAGCACTGGGACAGGCACACACAGAGAGGGGGATCCTCATCCATGAAGGTTGTCAGGGCTCTGTTAACAAAGCCATGGCTGATCTGGTCTTCTGCTGATGACAGATCTTTTCCAAGTCGGACACTGGACTAGACACTACCAAAGATTCCTTCCCAGCAACACGGATGTGATCACTGGCTAGAACTGACATTTCAAGATGCTGCCCTGTCCGTACACCACCCTGCTTCTCCAGAGCATGCTGTCTTTTGGGTCAAGTGATGGCTGTGATCTGTCATCACAGAGGGGCTGTGATGTGGCACCCCAACCAGCAACATGCCCACTAAGGGCCACATCCTCTGCCAGGCACAGAATGGCTTATGACATGAAGTCTCACATCTAGAAAGGAGCCATGGTGATGCACAATGGGAGAAATTACACCTTTACCCACATCTCTGCAAAATTGCAAGGAGGAAAGATGGCAATAAACATGCAGAGCTTCTAGCTGTGGGATAAACATACAGAGCTTGGAGTAATGAACCTGGGGCAGCTTGGTGAAATGAGCTGTGAGCTGCTTTGCTGCACTAGCAATGATGAGTGGCAGGTTTATAGGTCCTGCAATTGCAACAGGGACCAAGAGGACAGCAGACAGCAGTTCAGCAGAGAGACGTTGGAGGGAAGACGGGACAAAGCACCTCATTTTGGGGCCCATGGAAACATATTTGATGCTTCCCAAACCCATCCAGCTGGAAATCCAGTAGAAACCTCATGCTCATTTTCCTCCTTAATGAAATCCTGACCTATATCAAAACTGGAAAGGCAATAGCACAAGGAAATCCTGCAAAAAGGTGAGGACTGTCCTGGCATGCACTGTTCTAGGAAGGAGCAGAACTCCTCTTGGGACCTTCTATCTCTGCTCTTCCACTCCTCTTTGCTCCAGCTGAGGCTCCCACCCAGCCAGCATGAGCAGCTGCCAGGCATAGCAGGAATGCTGCTGGGCACTGGCATGTGTAGAGCCACAGAGATGGCACTGGGGGTCTATGCCAGACGCCTGAGGGGTCACTGGAACAGCGAGCAGAGGAAGTGGAGAGGATGGTTTTCATTCCTGGCACCAGCACTCACCACAGCCCTTTAATGGGGGTCCTTCAGCCAGGGCCTGTGGCAAGACAACATCCAGCAGACACACAGGGCCAAAACCACCCTTACTGTCACAGTGATTTGCAGGCAGACTGGGACAAATATTCCCTCTGAGTGCTCTGCCAAAATGCACTGCAGAGCTGTGGCTTGTGTAAGCAGAGAATGAGCAAAAGAAAGGCACAGCAGCATTTCTGGGGAGAGGGATGAGCACTCTGCAGGTTCCACAGCCTCTGTCTCTTTCCTTCTTTTACAGCTGGTGAAAGCAACACAGTGAGAAAGGCCAGGTACCCACTTTCTCTGATAGGACATGGAGCACTTCTGCAGTGGGACAGAGCATTACATACATGTTTTTGGACAGAGGCCTTCACATCAACCCACCAGCCCTCATATGTCCCTCCCACAGCTGAGAAACCAGCCACAAATAATTGTCTCAGCAGCTAATTAGCTGCCTGTGTACAGAATAAATTATACATTTAATATTTACACAGTGCCAGGGCTATGCCAAGAGCTTTCCAGGCATACAAACCAGAAGAGTCTTTCATCTCAGAACTTCCCATGACAAATGAGATGAATCAACCCATAGGAGATGAGCAGGGAGCTCCAGAGGACTGAAAGGGCAAGAGGACAGAGAGGTGAGCTAACCAGCCTCTGTGGGAGGATGTTCCTGGCCTTCTCCAGCCACTGGACAGGGTAGTGGCACAATCCTAGGGCCTCTCCCTAGCTTCAGGACCCATGCCCAGTGGCGTAAGCAGCACCAACTGTGTCCAGGGAATGCCAGTGGCTCCACTCCTCTGTGCAGCTTGACAGCCCTTGAGTTCTGCCCTTCTTGAGATTAAGCAGCCCATGGCCATGGAGAGGGTTTCCTGACTCCAGCTTCCCAAAGCACACCCCACTCACGAATCTCCTCACACCTATTCCCTGTGATGCCACTTGGTCTTTGCACAGCTTTTCTTGCCAGCAGAAATCTTCCTTCAAGGAGAAGAAATTTCATGCTTAAGGAGGCATTTCTTCCACAAGTGATTTAAAACTGGATATATCTTTGTAAGGAAACAAGCATAATTAAGTGTCATCGATGTAGGCAAAGATACAGACTCTTCCCAGTTAATTTTGTCCATTAAAGAAGAGTTGCAGAAAGCAGAGACTGCATTTGTTTGCTCTTCTTTGGTAAATCCCTGGAGTCAGCAGCTTTGCTCTTGACAAGAAAAAATAATTAGAAAGAAACTTTAATTAAGAGATAACAGATGGGTGCTAAAGGACTTGTACTCAATCACACCACGATAACCTGGAAGCAAACCATGGTTTACTTCAGGAGTGTTGTGAAGGAGGGACTTGACCCCTCTGACATGCATGGCTCAGGGCAGGACCCAGGGCAGGAAAACCTCTTCCCTCAGCCTGGATGTGACCACAAAACATCCATGCAGAAGTTCTGCTCCAGCTCTGCAACAGCCTCACCTTTCGCCTCCCTCTGAAGCTGCACCCCAAACCCAGCTGGGGATGTCCATGGTGGGGTGACAAGGGACTTCATGGCCCTTCTAGCTGATCAACTGTGCAAGGCTGGTGCCTCTCCCATGAATCTTAATGCAACATCTTCTGGGCCTTTCTGAGGATGAAGGGACACTTTTACCATCAAATGTTCCATTGACACAAATGATAATCCAACCCACAGGTTCCCTCCTGGACTTGATGGTCCAGCAGTGGAGAGGTGTGATGCCATGAGCTTGACATGCCATTGTCCAGGCCCAGTTCCAGGAGACAGGAGCAGACCTGTCATGGCAGCACCATCAGGACAGTGTCGCTTGCATCACTCATGCTCAGGGGCCAGCAAGGATGTGCAGTGGCAGAGAATCAGCACCCCTCCTGGGGAGAAAACACAGTGCTAAACCCAGCAGGAAACCACAGAACACAGACCTGGTGCTAGAAGCAGAAGACACAGTCTCACAGCAGAAACGAGGGCCAAGTCCGTGCTGCAGCAGTGGCTCGGCCCATGGGATGCAGCAGCTCCTCATGTCTTTGGGCAGTGGGCCAATGGGGAGCCCTGGCTGGTAGACACAGTAGGAGGATGGGGAATGCTGCCTTAGCAGACAAGTAACTTCAGTGTCACTTTTCTGTTTGTGTCATCAGACTGGCTGAATCAACAGCTTTGGTCTGGTCTGAGAGGGATCTCACCAGGGCAGAGTATGTCCTCCCTGTGCTCTATTATGTCTGTGTCTTGTCCTGGTACTGCAGCCATTTCATCAGCCCCACACTGAGCCAGAGTTTCTCTTGCAGCTCTCTAGACCTGCCAAATCACATCAGCCCAGAGCTCCACACTGGCAGTGCTCCTGGCTGCCAGCCAGAAGGGCTCTGTGTCAGAGGCAGCCCTGTTTTCCTGCATGCCACCAAGCCCAGCTCTCGCTGGGAATAGTAGGAGCTGTACAGTGATGTTGTGCCCCAAGCATAACTTGACCCTGGTCACAAGGGACAAGCAAAACTGAGAACAGCAACCAAAGTATCCTGCCTCTGGAACAGTCTGCTCAGCCACACATGGACAGGAGACCATAAAGAAGCTGGCCTTTCCCATGGCTTCAGGGTAGGAGTGAGCTCTGCGCGAGAGTGCTAATGCTGGCGTGCACCATCTGCAATGGTTGCATACCTTTATCATGGATCATGTTGTGTTGACAAAGGCGGGACCAGGAGAAGATGCTGCTACTTCTGCTTTTCTGTCTCAGCAGCTCTACAGCAGAGAGTCTGGATTCTTTTGGGCTGATGATCTTGGCTTTTTATGTTTTTGGACAGGAGGCTTTGTTCTTGCACCCCAGTAGAGGGCCTGAGTTCATGTGTTGGTCTGTTTCCCAAAAGGTCTTGGTAAGGCCATCACTTGGATATCTGTCCCAGCTCTTCCGGTCCAAGTGGCTTGGGACTCCAAGTGCTCTTCTTGGTGAAACTGTCTGAGCTGTGACACTGTTTTCATCCTAAGGCAAGGCTGGATGGGACCTTACCCACTTGGCCTCCTTGCAGAGTCAGCTTGAGATTACTCATCTTGAGGAAGTGCAGTTGCTTGGCAAAGCAGCAACTCCTCCAGCTCCCTGCAACTACATCAGGCTGCCTCAGCCTGTGAGGCAGTATGGAGGAAAAGGTGTTGGAACACCAGAGGGAATGGCACCAAGGGGAACCAGCACACAGCAGGAAAATCCCACCAATATCCTCCAAGCTGGGCTCACTTGAGCCTTCAACTTTCACTGCCAAAGGACCAGTGCTAGCATCATGGGTGAATTAGAGGCTTGTTTCTTGGTCCTGCTTTTTCGTGCAGACAGGACAAATAACTCAAAGATACAAAAGAGTGCTTAGATCAGGCTTTTCAATGCTGTTTAGAGGGAAATCAATACAATCCAGAATTAGGTGCCCAAATCAGAGCCATAAACACAAGAAAAAGACCACATTGTGGTCCAGCAACAGTGTGAAGATGACTGTATTTACTGAGGTTTGGGGAGGGGGAGGTGGGGGCAGAGCTGAATAGAGACATCCAGGCACCTCACTCCCACTGACCTACACCTGCCTTTCCAGCCTGGTGCACAGCACACACCTCCCCATCCCTGTTTGCCAGTGCCCACACGCCTGCCCTCAAATAGCAGCCTTGCTCCCCTCAAATACACTGAGGGCCACTGCTATTTGTTCATATAACAACCCAGCTCCCACTTCACCCCACTCAGGGCTGTGGATTAGCATCAGGCATTGTACAATGTTTTTTTATTAGCACAGAATTATGGAAGTCAGAAGCGTAAAAGACCTGTTGGGTCCCACTCAGTCCATCCTCCTTCTGCCAAGACGGTATTGGTCCCTGCAGCATATTTACTATTTCTCCAGTCTAATTTTACATACTGTACAATCTGTGCAGTGCCAAGTTACGATCCCTGTGTGAGAAGCAGAGCTCTCAATTTCCAGGCTCTTGGGTGTGTAAAATCACAACCGCGATGCTAAATTAACTTTTTTTCCCCTTGCATTTAATCATTTAATAGCTCTAAAATTCAGCCCCTCAGGCTCTTTCTGTCTGTCTGTTGGCTTGGATTCTGCCTGCTGTAGGCCAGTGGCTTGTCGCTTACAGATGTAATGCTCACGCCCCTGGGTGGATCAGCAGCAGCTGGGCTTGGAGCTGGGGTAACTGCAACTTAACACATGAACTTCTGTGCCTGAGGATGGAAAAACTCCTCTGCTTTTTTTAACACAGGTACAGGGGGTTCATCCTCCTCCTTATTGCTCAGCCCCACAAGGAGAAGGCACAGAGTGCATTGCACACAGGGACGGGACTCAAAAGCATCACGGAAGCTGGACTGAGAAATCAAAACAGGGGTCCAGCCTGTGGCATAAAGACATGGGGGACAGGGCATTCCCTGGGGTTCCAAATAGAAGCACCACAGCTTTTGCCTCCATTTGTAGATCCACTGAAGGTTACACCCCAGGGCTTGTTTCTTCCCAAAAGAGGGATTTCTTCCCCCTGCAACACCAAGATTTTCTTTATGCATGTGGCTACAGAATAGCAGAGGAGCCAAGCTGCTGCCAGGGAAGCATGGGGAAGAGGGTGGGAAGAATAAATACTGATAAAATGGGAACCATTTTCCCAAGTTTGAGGATTTTTTGACCCAGTCACCATCACTCCTCCAAGTAACGTGTACATCTGGAGTCTGGTGCTGATTTCAAAACAATATTAAAAATAAGGCAGTCATCTTCTCTACATTGCAGGGGCTGTATTAACAACTAAGACAAGACATTGGGGTTTGCATTGGTACTAAAGAGAAACTACATTTGCATTTAGTGCCTTTCACTCTGAAGGATCCTCACGCAAGGCTAAGCCTGGAAAGGATCACCAGCACCCACTGAGCCGTGTCACAGCCAGCAGAGCTGCAGCCCTCCCATCACACAGAGCATCTGCTGAGAGGAAAGATGGGCACACATCAGACCCATGGCATGCTCAAAAGCGTGTTACACCAAAGACAAAATAAATCGCTGAGTATAGCTAATGGAGCACCACAGACCACACAATGGGACCCCAGGACAGAGCTCCTAGATCTTGAGCTCCTGGCTCACCGGCCTCATCTTAAGCTTCTCTCTTCTGAGGTGGTGTGATTTCCTCTGAGCTTCTGCATTGTGCTTTGCAGATAAATGAACAGGATATATCCAATCTATGATTCTGTGATATGTGCATATCTGTTGGACTAGTGATCTTCAGAGGTCCCTTCCAACCCAGCACGTTCCCTGACTCTGTGATCTGCACAAGAAGGCATGCAAAGGCTCTGTCTTCCCCCAAGCACTGAGCACTTTCAGTCCCCTGCTCTCTCATGCCTCTACTTATTGCTTCTGGGTTCTTCCATGTAGTGTGCAGAAACCCTTGTCTCTCCTACCTGCCCAGAGACAAATCCAAAAGGCACTGCCACCTTTGATAGCTCTCAGACTGCAGAGTAACTTGTAACTACTCACATAGACTGTGGGTTTATGGGGCTCCTGAATAATGCTGGCCCCCAAGAGTTGCTCAGAAGCCATGTGGGGACCACAATCGTGCAGTCATTATACAGAACCCTCATGGCTTCACCATGCAGAGCCCAAAAAAAACATGCCGCAATTTCTATTTGATATTTGCGGCCTCTCTGCTTCTAGAAATACATTCTTCTCCTCCTCCCTCTCCTCCTCTTCAACATAGCCTTTTCCTGCCTGTCTAACCACTGCCATTCCCTCTCAATACCACTTTTGTTGCCATCCATCTGACAAAACTCTCAAAAGCTGCGCTGCTTTTGGGAGCCCAGTCTGCCTTTGAGAGCATCTCCTAACCTCCAATTACTGGTACTGCCATGTCGGAGAGTCTTCAGTTTGGTGCAGGTTGTTTTATTGCCTCTGTTGAGGACAATGAGCAAACGTCAGCTCAGGAGCAGACATTCATTCTTGAACCAGTCATGCATTATTTCCTAAATTTCAACCTTTAAAAGCTATGAGTGTCTTACTGCAAAACAACAGGCTAAAAGGCTAGCTGTGTTTCATTGACTGAAATATAAGTAAGTGTGCCCTGCTCTCTGGAGAGCTCTTGGGTTTGAAGCAGAAGATTTTAGGGAAGTATATTTTCTGAAAGTAAGACTATTCAGAAGCTTGCCATGTTCAGAACTCCAGTCATCTGAAGGCAGTACTGAATTACAACTATTGTTAGCATAAGAGATACTTGAAATCTGGAATTTCTTTAAAATGTTTTGAATTCAGGTTCTGAAGCATTTAAAGGACTTGAGAAAATATCTTTGGCTCCAAGTCAGCAAAGCACTTAGGCAAGGCCTTCACTTTGAGCATGTGTTTAAGTACCTTGCTGACTTGGGGCTTTTAACCCCAGCGAAAAGAAATCAAAGAGAAAAGAAAAGCCAAGGGAAAAAATCTGATGTACATAGAAATCTCCAGACAAGCCAAAATAATAGAGGAATCTCCTATGGAAAGTAAGAAAACAAAAAATAATAGTGACTTGCTTTAAAACTAAACACTAGAGGAAGCTTTCTGGAGGAGGGTGGCGAAAGACTCCCAGAACAAATGGAGTATTTCAATGTAGCCTAACACCAGTTTCACCCTCCTGCCTCATAAACATTCAAAAATTATTTATTGCTGAAAAAAAAATCCCAAACCAAACCCAAAACCTTCTTCCTCCTCCTATTTCCAGACGAAGTGCAATGGGAGAGAGAAAAATCTTGGCTTCGGCAGTGAAAAAAACATCTCTGAAATGAGTCGGCTGTGAGAGACTGTCTCCATCAGGAGGGAGGAAGAGGATAAGGGATGAGGGAGTGAAGGGTAGTAATGAGAACGAGGAAATTGCCCAGAGGCAGAAGACTGCAAACAACCACAGGCACTGCCTGTGAGAGGGGAATACGAGAAAGCCCTTAAGGAGAGAAAACCAGTGCAAATCTATGCACACATGCATGGAAAGCAGCTACAAGCAGCAAGCCATGCTTCCCCTACCTCCATGAGCTTGAGATCATGAATAGAAAAACTGGAGCACAGCAATAAGAGCTTCCTCTGTAGCCCACCCAGGGAGAGCTGCCACAGGAGCAGGAATGGGACATGCCCCGGCTGCTCCAGGAGCTGGTGCTTGCAGCTCCACCACAGCTCTGGCATGGCCGGCATAGGCTCAAGGTGCATGAAGTTGAAAATGCTGCTCTGCCTCCACCAGGGACAAAGTCCAAATTTATAAACATTCTCTGTTGAAGAGGAAAAAAAAAACACCAAAACATTCAAATTCCTTCCTTCAGAAGGGAAAGTAAAGGTTTTTATGTGTTTTTCATGTGTTTTTGCCAAACTTCTCCACTGAGTTGTACAAAAGGCTTTGCAAAACATTTGGCTTTATAAGGGGAAAGGGGGTGTCAAATCAAAGTGAAGAACCTAACCATTTCTCAGAAATATCAAAAAGACAAACTGCAGTCTTTCTTTCCCCTACACTTCATCTTTTTTTTTTCTTCCCTGACAGAGAATTATGATTTTGTAAAACATTTGGATGTTGATGGGACTTAATTTCCACAGAAAAAAGCCCCCCTGAGGATTCTCCCCATCAGCTTTGCCCAGGACAGATTGGCAGCCAGCACGTTGCTCCCTGATGGAGATGCCCCTCATGGGAAGCACAGGATTCCAGCACAGGGGATGGAGGCAGTTCTTCCTCAGCACTCACAGTGCCACAGTGCCTGCAGCCCCCCAGGGATGGCCACCCTGTCATCCACTGCTTCATGCTGGCACCCAGCAAGATGCAGCTCCCATCAAAAAGATCTGACAACACAAACGAGAGTGAGACAAATGAGGAGAGCATTGTTCTCCCTGTCTTACACATGGAGATGAAGTCTCCAAAGCAGATGAGATGATTAGCCTGGGAAAGTTGTTTCCATCAGCGCTAGGCTCTGGTTTTCCTCTTTCCCTGTGATCCTATGACACCTGGTACATTGACACCAGAATTTGATTGAGCTCTCCTGACCCTGCAAAGGGGTCAAAAATACAAACCCACAAAGCACTAAATTAACTTCAGCCAATGCCTTTTTATCCACCTGGGAGCCCTGTATGGCCCTTGGGATGCCAGCACTCGGGCACTGCAGGAATGGCTTGTGGGGCTATGGAACAGCTGCTGCTGTGCACACCAGTGACTCCCTCTGAGGCACCAAAGCAAAAAGCCTTCCATAAATACTGGTTACATTAAAAAGCTCCTCAGGGCTAAGCAAGTTAAGAAAAATGGTGCAAACTCACTAGAAGAAGGAAAGCACAATTAAATCACCCAACAGCCCCTCTCCACTACTTCCTTGTGCTACCAGGCTTAACTTGAAGGTCTCTGCTTGCTGACATGCACTTCCCACCCCTCATCCAGCCCTGGCACTGTTTTTCCAAAATCATTTCCTTTATATGGGAAAGGAAAGCCCCCCCCATTCCCAGCTCCCAGTACGCTGTGGGGCTATGGGCTGCACAGGGGCAAGTCTGGGAGCTGCTGCCCCATGCCACAGCACCGATTAAAGGCACTGAATGTTTTCAGGAGGGTTCGATATTCACCAGGAGACACGTCTGCAACACCAGGTAACAGCATTAAAGGAGCTGTGACTGCTCATGGCAGCTCTCACTGTGAGGTTCTTCATTCTGCAGCTGTGATTTAGGGCAGGATAAAGAATGTGATGGGATTAAATCTGTCTACCTGAATCCTGAAATTTTCTTTCGGGGTTTACATCCCAAAGTCCTTCTCATAGATCAACAGAAGAATGCTCAGGCCCACCTCTCTGGAGCTGCCAAGAATAAAATTGTAAAAAAATGGAGAAAGAAATGTATCATGGATATAATAGCCCATAGACTCAGAGAGCTCAGTGGAATAGACCTGCCCAGATTACAGAGTGAAGGGGTTCACTAATACAGAGGTAGGGCTGTCACTGGGTATCTTGCTCAGATGGGGCAGACACTCCCACTTTAAAGTGACTGACCTCACCCTGGAACCTGCTCCAAATTTCCTGTGAGATAAGGCACATTCCACTTCTTAAACAGCATTTCTTAGCAGCCCAGGGGTGAACTGATCCTGCTGCCAGGCAAAAGACATGAACAGCACCTTTGACAAGGCTGAGTAAGCTAAGGCAATATCAATAATCAGAAAACAATTAAACAAGCAAACAAACAACCAAAACAAACAAAATTTAAAAGGGAAAAACCCCCTCAAATTAAAAACCCCAACCCTGCATAGACATTTAGACAGATGTTTCCTCTAAAATGACAGCTTCTAGAGTCCCATGTTGCTACTATTCCCCCTAGGATTTTCCTTTCTGTCTACCATGCTGCCAATGCAGCAGCTAGGTAACTTTTGAAGAGCACCATCAGCAGCGTGGAAATAGCTGCAGTGATTATATTGCAACACTTCACTGCTTCCCTGAGCTGCAGCTCCCTCCTCCACTGTTGGAATTACAATCAATGCTAATTAATTAAGGGCCAGAGCCTGCCAACCATGGTCACACCAACTTCAGTGCTGCTTCCTGAATATTTAGGGATCACACTCCATAAAAGCGAGGATCAGCCTCCAGCAACCTGGGTTGAAAACAACAGAAACTCTCTTTGCAAACCAATAGAGATGGGCAGGCATGTCTGTGTCAGAGCTGAGAGCTGGAGGAGTCATCTGAGCTGGGACTGACCCCAGTGAGCTGCAGCTATAAATCAGCAGTGAGGCATCCTGCAGGCATCCCTAAACACTCTCCATCAACAGCAACCACGGAGCTGGCACAGCTATCACATCCAAGGCTAAGAGGATGGTGCTTGTGTGTGGCCAGAGACAGTGTGAGCACCCTCCAAAACCAAGGAGGAGAAAAGCGCTTTGTCTTAGTGGCAAAGTGATGAGCTCTGTGGTGCTGGGAGAGAGAAAGGCAAAGGCTGGGTGTTAATGCATAAAGATGGGGAGGCTCCTTGAGAGCAAAAGAGACAGGGAGGAGTCCCAGGAGAGTGAACGGACTTCACTGGAGCAGCAGTGAGAACAGTACAGGAGCTCACTAGAGGGTAAGCCTGTGGCTGTTGTGCCTAACCCTGCCAAAAGGCTTCTGTGATGCTCGAAGAGTGAGGAGGCACCAGTGGGGGAATCCAAGCTCCTGATCTGCCCCTCCACTATGACACACTGAGGGACCTTCACACAAAAAAATGCAAGACCCTGTTCTTTCCACTACAAAGGTAAAACTACTTTTCAAGTCTGCTGAGCACAGGAACTTGTGCCATAAGTGTGACCCATCCTATGTAACGTTACATGACCTCCCAACAGCAGGAGTTCTGTGGGGATCAACAGCCTCCTCCCACTCAGCAACATCGCTGGATTTTCATCCCTTTGCACCCAGCCTCTCCAGCTGTCCTGGCAGCTGGCACAGGTTGTAGCAAGTCTCCAGGCTCACAGTTATAGCCAGTCATGGAGGCTTCCCTTGGGAAATTGCTGGAGAGGACTAGACAGACAAACATTAGCTTCTGGATTTAAGGCACTCCCACTCCCACATGCCTCAGTTTCTCTTATGCAGCATCTGGTCAGCTGGAGCTACCACACCACACCACAGTGCAGGCAAGCCACGAACTCAGTGGAGTCCAACCTGCCAGGGCCTGTGGTTTGGCTAGAGTCAGAGGCTCTCTGTGACTCATCCTATGAAGTCTCAAGTTCATGGCTATGGATGGAGAATCCTATTGAGAACATGCCAGGCTCAATTTACACTCCCTCTGGGAGTGGATTTGTGCATAAACAATGCAGATGATGAGCAGAGCTCAACCACCTGGTTGAAGAAGAGCCTCGCTTGGATGGATGAATGGATGTGGGGCTAAGAACAAGCTCCCAGGAGTGGACCCCTGTGTGTATGCTCTGCACCACTCCATTCTTTAGCTGGTGATGCTGTTGTGAGCTTGCATTCATGCCACTCACAACAGGATGAGACCCTGATTCCCCTCTGGAGCTCTGTTACCTCTCTGAGGGATGCTCATCAACTTCCTTGGTTTTGTTTCAGTTTGGATCCCAGAGGCAGCAGGTGTAGGCCCCCTGTGAGTAGTAGAGACCAGCTGGGCATGGAGTGGACTTTTCTGCAGACAATAGAAGTGCCCTGGAGGAGCAGAGCATCTATTTCCCACCATTTCTCTGTGAGCAGAGCTGTTATTCAGCAGCACACCCAAGGCTGGGACATCAGAAATGATGCACTTGTGGGCACATCTCATTACACCTCAGAAAATCAAGCAGGAATCAAGCGAGACAGGCCACAGGCTGCAACCTTGCTTTAGCTTGTGCATCTCAGTTAATTCCTCAGTGTGATGGTGCCAGCTCTCCTCTGCAAACAAATCACAGAGTTCTTGGCTGGCAGAAATCCTACGCGCTCCTGGCCTTGCAGGTCAATCTTTTCTAGCATCAGCTCTGTAGACTTCTGGCTGTTTTGCAAAGCTCCAGAATGGATAACTAAGAAGAGCCTGGCTACTGGCAGATGACTTAAATCTGCTGACACAGGTCTGCTCTGAGGAAAATGCTGTAGGCTTTGCAAACTAAAAAAGCGAGGAAGGTCAAGTGTGTTGAACCTAGGATGAAAGGCACTACCTTTCTGTCAACTATGTGCACCCTGAGGTGAGGTTTTGCCCCATCCATAGGGAATTTTGAACTGAGAAGTGGATGTCTTGCCAGGGACTCTCCCCGCACACAGGTGCATGCAACTGACAAGGAGAATATTTTATCCCCTTTCTCTTGCCTTTTAAGTAGAGATAAAGGCTGTTTTATTCCCATGCTGTGAATCACACCCAAAAATCCCTTTCCCCAACACCAGCCTCCCCAGTATGGCTCTAATCAAGGGAAGGCAGTGCAATGAGGCTCCAGACTGCTGGGCTTCAATTAGCACCTGCTAACAGCTGAGCCTGGATAGCAGTCTTTTCCAGCAAATTGTACACCCAGAGATCAGTGGTTCATACAGGACTAATACTGCTGTAACCTCTCCTGCCTCCATCACTGTCAGCTGCCTTGTGGTTTCACTTCACTTCTCCACCTGATGGGCCTTCCTGGAGCAGTCATTACAAGGTGACACACATAGCTTTTCCCCTCTGTAACAAGCCTGCCACAGCCCCTCCTAAATCCTTCTTCTCTTTCTCCTTTTAATATGCCACAATTATATTGGCTTCTCTGCATGGATCCACCCCATTTAGTGCTGCCCAAGACCACTTATCCTGAAAGATGCTCTTTTCATCCAAGCACAGGCTGCACATCTTGCAAGTTGTTCTGTATATTTTTTACACTTCAACATCTCCTGATCTATCAGGAGTCTGCTGTTTCCCTTTCCACAGAAACACAGTGTCTGCTCCAAGAAATAAACCCTACCAAGGACTTCAGTTATAGAAATTCGTGAATGTTGTGTCCCAGCATCTGCACTCTTAAACATGCTTCATGGTATCTTTGCTCTGTTCCCAGCCCAGAAAATCCTCTCTGATAAAGCTGATGATGCTTTCTGGAGATGATGGTGTTTGTATTCAATATCTTCTGTGTCTGTGTTCCCATTACCCAGAGCTTTGCTTGTTCCATGATGTGTCACAGGTGGGATGAAGATAGCAAGTGATTCCATGCCCAGCACTACAGATGGGGGTGCAAGACCTGAATGTCTCAGCTTTCCTGACTTTTTGGTCCTGGGTTCTGCTCCACACACCTACTGTGACATGTCCTGGCGATGACTTGTAGCACCCACTGCTGAGGTTGTGGGCTCCTAGAAGTGGTGCCCAGAGCTGCCCTCAGGGTTGACACATTTTTGTCTTTGAGCCTAACTGGAGATTGGCCTTGCAGTCACGGGTCATCCAGGACTTCAGACGCTGGAAACTCTTCAAATGGGATAAATAATGAGTGGTACATTCAGTCCAAGTCCTGCTGGACACATGGGCTGGTGGGAGCAGGCTGTTCTGGAAATGTCTGGTTCACTGGGATGGCCACATGTGACTTCTGAGGTGAGAACTTCCTGAGCTTTTGGAGGCTATTTGAAGCAAAATTCCTGAAGCATTAAAGGTTTCCACTCCACCTGTCACAGTTCTATGCTATCTTCTATTTCTGGAAGCCTTTGAGAATGTAAAGAAAAGATGAGGATTCCTTCCTCCCCCACCAAAAGGAGCTCAGTGCTAGGACATGACACAGCCCTTCTTCAGCAGTCGATTCTCACTTAAAGAACAAGGCTATTCCCTCTGTGCTGGGCTAAATCTCAGCTTCCTGAGGTCTGAAAATCTCTGCAAATGAAATTTTGACTTCTTTTTTGCCTTTAGAGGCTCCCAGATGCCATGGCAATGTGTCTATTTTCTACCACGTGTCAGCAGAGGAAGTCATGCTCCTGCTCCATACAGCAGGACATCGCCATGCCTAGAAGGAAATCCAAACCTTTCTTCCCAGCCTCTACTCAACAAGCAGGCCTTGTTCAGCACTGGGTTTCAACAAGGATTTTTTGGCAAGGACTCTCTGGTTTATGTAGACAATCCACACATTTAGTGCTGCCCCCCTGCACAGCCACAGCCCTGCACTGCTCTGCCCCACGGGTTATGGCAGCATTGCATTGTGACAGCACAGCTGTGTTAGCAGTAACCCCCCACTTGAAGCTTCTCTAGATGTCGGGGTGGACTACAAATCCTATTCCTTCTCTGCCTGTTGAAGTGTAATGAAGCCTAAGAGACTACTGAGACATGTTTTTTCCTTAACACAGGCAGAACTAATGAGTCCTGGCAGACTGTAATCCTCCTGGCAGTTTATTCTCACCACAGATATGAACTATTTTCACCAGTTTTGTGGGATCATAGGCTTGTACAAAGCCTGATAGATGCACACTCTAAATCTGTGTTTTCTTTTTTCTTTTCTGTCTTTGATTCTTTCACAGATTTGTGATCTGCATCAATACACAGGACCTATTTTTGGGAAGGGTTCCCTTTTTTTGTTAGCATCACAGGTATTGCCAGCTGGGTTTCCTTCCAAGCTCTTGTATGGCTCACATGGGACAGATCTCCACTTTACTCCAGAACTTCATCAGCTCCATTTCAAACAACTACTTCTGCTTCCAGAAGCTGGCAAATTCAGTTCCAGTGACTCCAGATAGATCTGTACATGGAAAGCAGGCAGCTTTTTTTGCACTGTCCAGACTTTGGTAACTTGCAAAAAGCAACACTTCAAAGCCCTGACCATCAAGCTGTGTTTCCTCTCACCTAAGTGCTAGTCCCTATTTTTCTTCCTGTCCTTCCCCTCTCTTCCCACCTTGCACTTCAAGAATATCCCATCTCCTGCATCTGACAGCACTTAGCACAACGGGACATCAATCTTTCTGCTGAACTGTGGCTATTTTTCAAACACAGACCCCAGGTAGGAGCTGTGAGCTCTCCAATCGCTGTCTGACAGCCACAAGCTGTGCTCCTGCAGTGTGTCCCAGCAGGACAGGCCACACTGCACCACACACCAGTGACTTTCTGCAGTGCAAAGTTAACCAAGAATGCGTGGAAATGAATCCTTTTGATTCCCCAGCTCCCAGGAGGGAGGAGCTAGCCTGGGATGTGCGTGCTCCCAACAGAGCTATTTGGCATTGCTGGCTGGACCCCTGTAGGATGCTCCCCTCTGGAACCTGTGGAGTGATGAGGCAGTGGGCAAGAAAGCACAGGCACTAAAAATAGGCTGCTTGCGGTAGGGGCTGACCACATTTATTAGCAAGCCTGTGCTCTGGCTGACCACAAGGTCAGCTGCCTCGAGCTTGGCCGTAATTCACTCTGTGTCTGGGCAGGAAATTTACTTGAGCTCAGGGGGATGTCCAGTAATAGAAAATGTTGTTCCAGGACCTTAGGCTATTTTTGCCGTTTTCTTTTATTTTGCAGACAGAGAAGGTTTCAGGAGATGCATCTTGTGCTGGAAAAAAAGAAAAATGAAGCCAGGTGCTCATAGACAGAGAGAGGGGTAGAAATGGAAAGGAGAGAATACAGATGTTTGTGCCTGTTTGGGTCTGGGCTTCTTCTTCTTGGACAGGCTCACCTTCAGCAGAGAAGATGAGAGCAGCAAAGGAGAATCCAGAACTTGATGGGCTCTTAAGCATCCTGACAGTGTGCCCCAGAGTCTAATAGGTTGCAGCAGGGGTGTCCCTGCAGGTGGGGTTGCTGTCTCTTCTGCTTCCCTGCAGCTGTGGGTTGGCAGGGAAGATGGGGAGGCAGTGGGAAAACCATCACAGTAATGAATGCTCAGGGGTGGAGATGATGGACCTTCCTTGGAAAGGCATCAGAGGGCAACTGGAATTACAGCCAGGTTGTACCTCCGGCCAGCACGGGATGGGCCAGCAGATTGTTCCCTGAGCAGATGCAGTAATCCCACCAGGACAATGCTGGTTCCTAGCAGACAGTCACGAGCCTGGACTAGCTTAGCTGTGAGCAGCAATGAGCGAGGCAGAGGAGGCAAAGAGCAGATGCCTGCCCTTGAGTGACAGCCTTCAGAATGATTTAAGCAGGCTCTGCTGAATGGGGCTGCAGTTTGGAGCAAGACTGGTACATTCAGCCAGCTGGATAATGCGAGCATCCAGAGTTATAACAGGAAGGATTAAAAAATGTAATTGCTAATGGGGAATTAATTGTTAATGGGAATCATCATTGCAGGAGGGTGTTCCCAGTATGGCCCCGCAGGGATCTGTTCTTGGCCAATTGCTAATCACTCGTCTTATCAATTATCTTGAAGGCAACATAAAACTGTTGCTGGCAAAGTTTGCCAGTGACACAAGGGCTGATGTATATAATGGAAAGGATGAGTCCATCACACACAGAGTCCACAGCAGTTAATATATGAGCCTTCCCTCGGCAAGAGCATGTGGTTTGTGCAGCCAAACACAAGTCCATTCATCTCCAGGGGAGGAATGTAGGTCAGACTCGCAAAATACAGGACGGTGTCCTGGGAGTGTCAGGAGCCACTTGGAGATAAAGTGCCAGTGCTGAGAGCAGAACTTGGCCACAGGAAAAGGAGGTGTCACGGGAGGTAGGAAGGTGTTATGTAATGAGACAGAGCTTTTTCCTGGAGTGGCCCCAACCTGAGCCTGGAAGAAGGCACCATCTCCTCTCATCAGTGGCCTCTCAGCCAGCCACTCTGAACACACAGGCAGTTCCTTTGACCTTGCCTTCCCCAGCAACTGTCTGTGCCCTGGCGATTACAAAAATTCCAGATCACTCTGTTGCACATGCAACTCACCCTGGGGAATGTATGCAAAAACAAACAACAAATGACAGATGTTTGTCATGTCACTTAATGCATGACTGAAGGACAGTGAGAGGAGATGAGATTGGAGGAGAGGAGATTGGAGGAGAGGAGAGGTTTAGAGAGGTTCAGAGAGGTTTGGAGATTCGAGGAGATTTGAGGAGATGTTCCGAGAGCAGAGGTTTGGAGAGGAGACATTCAGAGAGGTTCGGAGAGGTGAGGAGATACTTCAAATATACTTCTGAATGTATATTTGAAGATAGCACTCCTGCAGAGTCATGTCAGGTTGGATGCACAAAGCCATCACACCTCTTGCATCCAGACACCTCAACTGAACTGCACTTCCACAACAACTGAAACCTACACAGATGTCTACAAACAAAACACACAAACACATGTGAATGTACAAACCGTCTCCTACACAGCAAATCCAGAGAAGGCTCCAAATTCAAAGTGTCTAGTTTAAGCATGCCAGGTGGGTGGCACTCCCTGGCATGGGCTGACTTACATGGAGGAAGCAGAGCTCAAAAAGAGCTGGTCACTTCCCTGTCAGCCAAAAAATGCAACACAGACAAGGCTGGGTAATTCTAGAAGAGGAGAGAGGTTTTTCTATCTACAGCTGGTTTCTCATTGAAAAGCCAATTTGCATGGCTTTGCTGTGCATTTTGAAGGCTATTTACTGGTCCAGGCTTTGTCTTTGCAGCAGCATTTCTAACAAGGCATGTACGAACTGGAGCCCCAGGGAGGCTTTGCAGCAGAACCGACTGCAAAAGATTAGTGTCAGGGCTTGAGAGAGCAAAAAATAAGGGAGAGTAATGAAACAAAATCTCTCTTTCCTCAGCTGAGGAATGATGGGGGCTAATTGCTTGTTGTTGGTGAGGAAGAGAGAAGATGGGAGCTTCTGTGCTTATCAATAAATTAACCCTGGCATGTGGCATCTGAAGTGCATTCATTTCCAGAGCCTTTTATCTCTTTGTCTCCTCTCCTGGGTGAAAACATAATTATTGTTTAAACATGAGTTAATTCAGCAAGGTGAGGATCAATAAAGCAGAATAACTCCTTTTTTAAAAGCAAAGAAATCTCAATCTGGGACAGATGTGGACCTAAGTTTGGCAGAGCTGATGGATGGGGAAGACACCTTGGTCACAGCAGGAGACTGGGGAAGCAGAGCTCCCTCTTTTCAGGGCTGCTGTAGGCATTGGGTTTAATAAGTCCAGCAACAGGCAGTCACAACATCCAGTACAAAAAGCTGAAATCACCCATGTATGTTCACTTTGTAGTCTAACATGATTAGGCATCTCTACCACGTACACACCTCCCACTTAAGAGCCTGGGTAAACCCCAAAGCTCATGCTGTGATTTGTCACAGACCTTTGAAGGCACCCAGACCCTGCTAGAGAGGAGGTCTCTACTCTGCAGGGGCCCCTACCAGCTCTGCTCTCACACAGTGGAGGCCTTGGACAACCAAAGGTGTGAGTGTCACAGCAGACAGCATATAATCAGTGCTCTGCTCAGCTTTCCACATCACCTTCCTCCATTCTGAAAAACTGCCAGCAACCACTGCCTGGAGAACAAAACACAGGAAGGAAAACGGAGCTATCCAAAATAATGGGAGGTTGATTAGAGGGCCAGAACACCTCTTCTATGAGGAAAGGCTGAGATACTTGGTATTCTTCAGCCTGGAGAAGAGAAGGCTCTGGGATGACCTTATGGCACCATCCAGCATGCAAAAGGGCTACAAGAGATCTGAGGAGGGACTTCTCACAAGGACATGCAGTGATGGGACAAGGGGTAATGGCTTTAAACTGAAAGAGAGTAGATTTAGTTTAGGTATAAGAATAAATCCTTCACTGTGAAGATGGTGAGGCACTGGTGAAGATTGCCCAGAGAAGCTGTGGATGTCCCATCCCTGGAAGTGTTCACGGCCAGATTGGATGGGACTTTATGCAAACTGGTCTAGTGAAGGTGTCGCTGTCCATGGCAGGGGGATTGGAGCTTGATGATCTTTAACATCCCTTCCAACTTAAAACATTCTGTGACTCTTTGTGGAAAGCATAGAGCTCTCCCCTTCTCTCCCAGGTCCTCAGCCTGTTCTGCCTGCTGTGCACTCTCCCATTCTTCCTGCAGCTCCTGTCCATCCCTCCATGCCAGGTGGATCTGTGGAGATGGAGACAGCCAGTCCACAGCAATGCACATCTCCTCAGGCAGGTTGACCCAATCTGGCATCCTCATCCAAAGCTGCTTATTCATTCCCTGAAGATGACAGTCCTGGACACCCTCTTCCATTGCCCTCTGCCCTTCCCTGCAGCAGGACAGCCCAAACCCATAGCCAGAGCCAGATCGTTAGTGCCAGCCTCTGAGCATCCCCCTGGAGCTGCCCTGCTGGATGTCTCTGGTCTCCCACAGCCCAGTGCCTACCCCCGTGGGAAGTTGCAGTCCCCTGCTGCATGATGGATGTGAAACCTGAGCAACCTGCTAGGAATGCAAAGGAAGGGATCTCTGTCACTCCAAGATTACAGGAACCCCAAATCCACTGACCTCTGAGCACCCCCACTCCCTTCCCCCAACACTGGGGCCATCCCAGACTTCTGCATCCCAGACAGATGCACCATGTGCTCTGCCAGCTCCAAGGAGAAGGGCTAAAGGTGAGCAGCAGCAGGATTAATACGTGAGCAGCCTCACCTTCACCAAGCCTGATGCTGCTTTTATTAATTCATGTGGCACTTGGCAGGAGGCTCCAGCAATCACCGGGGTGCATATGAGAGCCAGGAGAGGGTGGCCAGGCTCCCTCCACCGTGCTCATGCTCACTTAACAGCTTGTCACATCCTCCTCACTCAAGTATTCAGTGCTAATGCATCTCTTAAAGTGCTTCATGAGCTATTAAAGTCTAACGTGCCTCAAGTGCATGATAAATGGACTCTACGCCAGCATCTTCCCCCCACTCCTCCGGGTCCCTGCCACCAGTGGGATTAATCTATCCTCACACCCCATTCCTGCTGTGCTTTGCCAGCCCAGCTGGTGGGGGATTAGCTCTGGGTGGGAGACACAGAGCACAAGCTTTGGGTCTCCAGTGTTGACCTGCCTGTGTGCAGCCTCTCTGAGGTGGGCACGGTGGGGTGGGTGGGAGACCTGCCCCAAAGCTCCTGCCCAGAGCACACCTCTGTGTTTCAGGGAGGTGCCCAGGAGGGATATGCAGTGCCTCTTGGGGAACAGATTGAGGACAGTGCTAAAGGTGACCCACTTTTTTTGAAAACCCACTAATTTTCTGACCTTGTAGCCTTTTTTTGAGCCCCAGTGAAGATGCTACAAATGGGAAGAGCCCTGTGTCACTTCTCACACCCCATTCAGGAGTTGCTGGTGCACACAGGCCTCAGCTGCTTCAGTTTTGAGCTGGTGTCCCAGACACCTCCCTCCCAGACACAGGCATCAGGCGAAACAGGAGGGACACAAAGACACAGGAGGCTATGCTGCCAAACCCCTGAATCCTGCTGTATCACAGAGCAGAAAGTGACAGTAGCTGCAGCTCTGCACCAGCTGTCAGTGGCAAAATGTGTGGTCCTGCTCACTGGTGAGAAGCAGCATTTGTTCCTGTCTAGACAACACTATTCAAGTGTGTGCAACCCTGAAGTACCTGGCACTTCTGTGTTTTGTGCATGCCTATGCAACAGATCTGGGCTACTATTCCTACAGCACAGCAGCACAGTGCATCCAAAGGATGCTCTGGCAGTCCTATTGACAGGTACTTTGAAACTTCCCAGGATGTGGTCCTGCAAGCACAGCAGGAGTGAGCAGCTTTGCCTCTGTGCAGGAAGCATCACACGACCACAAGCATCATACAGCTCAGCACCCAAATGCTTTGAGCAGGCACCCTGGGAAGGGATTGGGGACATTCCTGCAACACCAGCCAGCACGCTCCTTCCGTGTCCAGAGAATGGCTGTCCCCATGCAATGCAGATGTGCTGCCCAACCTCAGCTGCTTTGTGTCTAACCTGGAAGCTTGTGGCAGTATAAACCCACCCAAATGGATTTAGGGCAGCTCAGTGGGGCACTCTGGCTGGGCTTCTCAATTTCACAGAGCCCAAGGATGCAGAGATGTCTTTACTGGAGTTAATCAGAAAAAATCCCCTTTAAGATCCTCTGAAAGCAACTACAGACAGGCTGCCAGGAAAAGCAGTTAACTCTGGAGGTTCCCCATTTTGTCCTATTTTTGCAGAGCTGAACTCCACACCAGAACCCAACCAGCCCCCATAATCTTCCTGCTCCTGCCTAGACCCAGGATTATGGGGAGCTCCTTCAGCTCCCAACGCCACCAGTGATGTGGAAGTGAAATCTCTCTAAAACCACCACTAAAATAAGCCCTGAATCCTCTGCCAGCCTGGGGAGATGGGAACTAGAGGTAGGCACAGATACGTGCTGGCAGTGGGGATTAAGTCACTGCAAGGAGGTGAGAGCAGGATGACACATCATCCATCATTGTCATGGGGCAGGGTGTCCTGGAGCTGTCAGGGGTGATTGGAGTCGGGAGCTGACAGGCCGATGCTTTCTCTCAACCCTTCATGGGTGGGCTGCATGGGACAGCATCCATAAAAACAGTGGGCAAAGGGGTCCAAAGCAGTAGGGACACAGTGAGCTGTGGGCAGGGCAAGGGGAATCAGCAGAGGGAGATACAGGATGCCTCACAGTGATGGGCTGGATTGGGTACTTGTCATGGAGAGAAGTGATAACATGCACAGAAATTGTATCAGGCACATGTGGAGGGTGCACCTGGATTCCCCCGGGAGAGAGGCTGAAGGAGAAGCATTCCCATTTTTCGGGACCCCCAGGGCCTGGGAGGTGTGAAGGACTCACCCTGCTGGCTGTGCCTCTGGGCATACACCACCACCACCGCAGCGAGCACCACGCAGCAGGCTGACCGTACAGGGTTAGCCATCTGTGGAAGCAAACACAGGCAGGAGCAGTCAGGGTTTGCCCCCAGTGCTGAAACTGAAAAGATATGACTGTAAAACCAACACCATCACAGCCAAGGGGAGGTTCACTGCAAAATGAGGCATTTTGCTGGCGCACACCTCATCACTCAATAGCCTGTGGCACTTTCCTTGGGAGGTGTCTGGAGGTGATGATATGCCTTGCACAAATGCTCTATCTTCCCCATCTTGTTTTCAACATTTTCCTTGGGAAAGCAAATCCCTGGTGCCAGGCTCTCCTTGGCAGATGAATCATCATCCTAGGAGCCAACAGTACCTGCACATGGGTTGCAGAGGGGTTTTGAAGAGATGGGAGCACACCCAGGTATTTCACAGCGGAAGCTGGTGCTTTGAATGTGCAAGATGTTGACCTCAGCACAGACCTCAGCCTCAACCACCTGCCATCAGTATCTTGATGGGCCCCAACTGTCCCCCACTTCTCTGGGCTGGGAGAGGGGCAGAGGCTACTTCGTCCTGGTGAGCTGTGCCTTGTCCCAGGGGATGCTGTGGTGCAGGGAGGTGTGCAGGGGGTGACAACTAAGACAGCAGGTGATGAAGACATCCTGCGTGCATCAAAAAGCCCCCCCAGGAGAATACAAATGGCAGCAACAACTACAAGGATACCCTGCACAAGCCCTGTCAGGGTGGAGATGCCCAAGCTCTCATTTCTCTCAGCCAGGGCTGGTAGAGGAGACTAGAGCCAGGAGGGAGCTGCTGGGGACAGCAACAGGGGATGCCGGCCCACCCACCGGGAGGTAAATAGCACCATACATGAAAAGCAAATTGCACCTTCAAAAACCATTTAAGCCTCTCTAATCTCGAATACCCTATCAGTAACGTGGACAGGATTGCCTTTTAATCTAGAACACGAGTATGGGCTCATTAGCCAGATGGCATCCATTTAAACCTAAATAAAGGGGGAGCTCTATTGGCAAGAGAAAAAAAATCCAGAGACTATTGCAGGGGCCCAGATGGCCTCTGGTTCACAGCAAGCCTTTGCAGGGCTGGAGGGGAAGGCAAGAGCAGCTGGGTGGGATTTCATGAGCAGATTTTGGGGTGCAGCTGGACCAGCCTGATCTCAAATGTCTCCCGGGGCAGAGATGCTGGAGGAGATAGTGGATCTGAAGAGGACGAGCCTGGAGTTGGGCAGAGAAGGGATCCATGTTCTTTACTACTGGTCTTTCAGTGCTGGGTTTGGGCTTGAAGGGCTGGCAGCAAGAGCCATTCCCAATGTGCTGGTGCTGCAGAGCACAGACATGAAAGCCCCAGACTCCACTGGCACCCTCACAGGTCACCTTGAACAAATCACTCTCACTGCCTACCCCATGCCTCAGTTTCCCGTCTGTAAAACAAGAGATAATGAAGGTGACCTTCTGACAGCTCTGGGTGAGGAGCGCTAAGTGCTAATTACAACTTCCTTATCATTCATTCTTCTTCTTCCCTCCTGCTTCTCTGGTGCCTGCTCTCCCCTGCCTTTTCCATGTGTCCCCTCTGAGCCCGCAGTATGGCTCCCTGACTGCCACTCTACCTGTGCTCCAGCTGACATCACACGTGGCAGCTCAGGGAATGGGTGATAGCTGGAGCCTGAGGCAGGTGGCAATGCCACACCCTGGAGCACTGCTGACATGTGGGGCCCTGAGCAGCCTGGAAACCACCTGCAACCCAGGAGACAACTCTCCCTATCAACACCCAAATTTACTTTCCCCTGAATAATCCCTTCGTAGAGCCCTGGGAGCTGATGGGCGGCACCAGGAATTGAAGCAGACAAAGAACCAGCGGCCAGCACTCCCCTTCACCACAGTCCAGGTATCTCCAGCTAATGCAGCCACTCCATTTCTGGGGACAATAGCAACAACAGGAGGTAGGACAGGATCTCCCAGCAACCAGTCTGCTCTTTGAAAAATGTGAGAGCTCCTTGAGATTGCTGTTGGCTTGCCTCAGTGCAAATATCATCACCAGCACCATGCTCTACCTCCTGGGCCTCCAGGGAACAAAGCCACCTGCTGCCCACCCCTGCTGCTCCTCCCTCCTCTCACCAGCTCTTAAAATAATTGCTGCTGTTCCTGCACATGTGCCTGGGCCAGCATCAAAACAGATACACTTACAGAGCAAGGAATGGTTCCTATCTCAAAGCACTGGTAGCCTCAAGGGACACAGGTGGAATAAGAGAGCAGAGATAAGGTAAGATCCCTGAGGACTCTGTGGGATGGCCAGGATACAGGCAGAGGCTTCTAGTGACAGCACACAGAATTCACCACTTGGCTGTGCTCACCCTGGAAAACCTTATTTCTTTTTAGAGATGAGCCCTGTGACCAGGCAGGAGCGGAGCTATTTTAGGACAAAAAATCTAGCCAGAAAACCAACTTTTCTCACTTGAATTACAATTTTCCATGCAGTATTTGCTTTGTTTGACTGTTTCGCTTAAAGCTGTGTTGACTTTTTTTCCCCCGTAGCACATAACAGAGCCTTCACAATTTCTGCAGATGCTTCCAATGCAAATTTCTGTTGCTGTGTTTGCTCACTTATCTGTTTCTCTAGCAAAAGCCAGCACTCTGGCACTGGGTGTACAGGCAAGTGAGCAGCAGCTCATCAGGTGTGCAGGTTCCTGAGCTATGTCCCTGTGCCAGCAGGGAGCAGTTTACAGGTGATGGAGGGGAACCACATTCATTACACAGCAAAGCCCGCAGTGTAAAACTCAATCTTCTGTGCAAAAGATAGATTTTTCCCTCTGTAATGAATAATTTCTTGGAGATAGAGAGAAAAGAGGAGCCTGGGGAGGAGAAAGGGGGAGAGGAAACATATGAAGTGGTGGACCAGCAGCTCTGGAGCCATCCTCCCTGTCCCCAGCTTCCTGTCTGGAGAGAGAGCAAAGGGTTGATCTTTCCCTGCCTTGTCCTTTACACCAAGGATAGTGAGGGCATCAGTCATGGTCATTCTTAGCAGAAGGCAACTCAACACATATATGAATAAGGTCCCATCAAGCAGCTCTCAGTCTAAACCAGGCATGTTTCCAGGCATGTGTTCCCTGAGCTGCATCAGGACTGAAGGGGCAGTGTGACATTAGCTGTTGTGGTGTGATGAGGTGAGGACAGTGTTGGGAGAGCTCAGAAGGAGTGCAAGGGATTGTGTATCCAGGCAAAAAGTAAAAAGTAGGATGCCACCTTCTGCTTAACACTCCCAGTGTCCTCTTTTGCGTAGGCAAAGGGATGGATCCCTTCCAGCCCTCCCTTAGTACAATCTCCAAAGCTTTAGCAGTGGAGTACCAATTGGCACCTGTGAACAGCAGCTCTAGGGCAGGGCTGTTGCTGGCTAGTGAGGGATGTGGACTGCACCCCAACCTCCCACCACAACTCTCACCTGCCACAGGCTGCTCTCAGAATGATAAATAAATAAAACCCTCAATCTAGAGGTGTGTGGCTGCCTCAAAAGAAAAGTGGTAGTTTTGAAACCTAGTGTTTCCACGACAAAGCCTTCCATAAGACAATTCCCCAAAAGCTGCTGTTATGTTGTCTCACTCTGAAGCTGTGAACTGGGGAAAAACAAACTCTGTTTAGTTGTTTCCTTCCCCTCCAGCTTTGCCCCGAGCCTTCCAAAGGAGCTTTGCAGCGCCTGTCCTGCAGGCACCCATGGCAGGCACCACTGTGTGACTGCACTGCCCACAGCAATTGTTCATGCTCCATTCACAGGCTGTGCATGGACCCAGTGCTGCAGACACAGGCTGCAGCTGCCACAGTCCACCTGCACTGCAGACACCCACGGCACGTGCTCGGGTGCCACCTGTACCGCAGATGCCAAGTGTAGGTGGTACTGCACACCTGCTCCACACGCAGTGGCTGTAAGGTGGTACTGAACACCTGAAGTGCAGGTGCTGACTGCAGGCACTGCAGCTCACCTGCAGGCCAGGTCACAGCCTGCCTCTTCCTGAGGCAGGGTACTATGCCTGTAGTGCAGATGCCAACTGCAGGCACCACAGTGCCCCTGCACTCACAGCAAGCACCTCCTGGGCCCCAGTGTCACTGAGGGAGAAACAACACCCTTACCAAAGTCACTCTCAATTCCTCAGCCTAGACCTTAGCCAGAGATGCTCACACAGCTTCCCCCAGCCCCGGGGATCCACAGTGCCTCCTGTGGCATACCATCCCTCCCCAAGGGCAGGGTCTGATGCTGGTATGAGCAGTGAAGCACCGAAGTGGGCAGGACACCCTCCAGCCCCTGGTTCCGAGGGATTGCACCACATATGGGCAGCAGTGCTTGGCCACCTGAAAGCACTGCATGCTGTCTCCTCCTTTCAGATCATCCTTGGCAGCAAAGCGAGGGAAAGGAGAGGAAAAAATAGTTGTCACTTAATGTCAGAGGCTTGCTAACAGCCTTAAATCCTTTTGGCCTTACAGTGCCCTGTCAGCACTAAACTCCTCTTTGCTCCCTGAGAGGGAGAGAGAAAAGAGGGACTTTATCATCTCCTTCATATGTGCAATCAGAAAGCCTTATCTGCAGAGACAGAATCCCCACTGCTTGAAAAGCTTTCTTAAATCTAATTTAAAACCCCACTGTCAATAGAGCAATTAGCGCTTCCCCCCTGGACCATGAGTGCCACAGGGATGACTGGGGCCAGCTGAAATAAACTCACTCTTGGCTCTTATGGACTGTGATTTTCCTCTCTCCACCTCCTCCCCTGCTGGTAATGAGGTGAAGACCCAAGGAAGAGGATACCCTGGAGGAAGGAGCACCCCACAGCAGAGCTCCTTCATCACTCTGCCTCTGTCATCCCACTGAACACTGCTGTACCCCAGGATGGCAGCACAGACCCTCCTGCCCTTGTGGTCTGAGAGATGGGCAAACGGTGCAAGGATGGTCCTCTCAAAAATTCCCGGCTCCTTTGGGTTGAAGGAGTGCCTCTGAATGCAGCTGTGGACTTGCGGAGCTCTTGGTTCCAACACATCTGCTGAAGGTTGCTCCATCTTCCCTGGATACCACTGGAAAGGTGTCTTAAAAGCTGCTCTCCATATCCATGGAGCTGGAGAAAGCAGCTCTTTGGGAGGGAACATCAGCTCAGATTAAATCAGAGCTACTTTTCAGGGGGTAATGCAGAGTTTAGGAGGTATAGGGGTAGCTGGGATGGTCTGGGAAGGAACAACCCATGAAAAGGCTCAGGCCGTTTGAGAATCTCCCAAACTGGCAAGTTGGCTCCCAGAACAGGTAATTTCTTCCTTCTGTGTATCATGGTGACATGCTTCCACCGGGGCAGGGAGCTGTAGAAAGACCAGCAGGGCCCTGAGCGTCCCAGGAGCGAGGCTGTCACCCTGCAGCTCCAGGGGTTGGGGGATTCCTGCTCCAGGAGCAAAGTAGGGCTATCAAACCACACCTTACAGGTCTTCAAATTGGTGCCCAAAAGCATCAGGACAGTCAGTGCTGTCCACTCCTGGGACACACTGGGGTGCTATGATCCCTCTGTGGCCCGAGGACAGGCAAGAGCATGGTGTCAGGAGAGCACAGGACAGGTACAATCCATGGGAACTGATTCTACCAGTGACCCTGCCTGGGAACAGCCCCCAGTGCCACATCCATTGTGGGGCAGTGCTGCTGTACAGGCAGCTCCCAGCTGGTGCCCATTCTCTGTTCCTGCTTGGAGCCTTTAAGTGGGATATTTCCCACAGCCAATACCTGTCCTCACATCTCCCACCATGTCAACCAGTTTTTCTTCAAGTGGAAGGCAGCAGTCCAAGACCAGCCATCTGCTCCAGAAGTGATAAAAGCCAACACAAGGAACAGCATACTAATAAGCATCACACACCTTCAACACCAGGACTGTGGGGAAGCACAGCAGAGCAGAAGGGGCTTGAATCTCTATGGCAGAGGAGCAACACTGTCCCAGGACTATCCCTCAGAGACACCAGTGCTACCTGGACAGGAAGCTCAGCTGAACTGCCTTACCCAAGCCCCACTCCTCCACATACCACAGTCCCACCCAGGCAGCCTCTGAGATGCAGGAAACCTTGGACCAACAAAGGGAAATGAAATTTTCCCTCTTATTTTACTAAACTTTCCTCTGTGCAGAGAATCTCCTGGCTCCCTGCAGAGAGAGATTGCAGGAATCAGTTGGATCTTAGCTTCTGTTAAAGAATTGCCAGAACCAGTGCTTTTTATCTGGAGCCTCTGTTCAAACAAGGTCTTGAGCAGTGTTCTTCCACAGACGGTGCTATGTCAGGGACAGACAGAAAAGATCAGAGAAAGAAGGGAGAGAGACTGGAGATGGGAGATGCTTGTAGTTCAGGTGCTTCCCAGTGCTCCTCTCTGGAAGCTGTAGAAATTAGCTAAGATGGGCATATTTGGGAGCAGTTTCTGCTTATTCTGGGTCTCCAGGCTGCGGTTACTGTGGGATGGAGCTCTTGGTGTCACTCTGATTTTCGGCACTCATATTCCCAGCCTCCACCCACAAAAGCAGAAAATCAATGATGCGGAACAAAACCAAAACAACCCCACAAAATCAAAACCAAACTCTCACACACTGAGCAAACAACCCCAAATACTTTAGGAAGGTCCTGCTGACTCATGCCAGGTTCGGTTTGTGCTTTACAGGCAAATGCTGGCAACATTTCTTATTTTTCTCTGAGGGGATGTATTGCCCTTCAGTCCCCCAAGGATTTTGCTCACAGCTCTGTTTTTGCCTTGGGGAGACTCTGTAGCAAGGCTGCTTTATGAAATATCCAACATCCCTTCCGATCCAAAGCTCCAGGGCAGAGAAATGCATCCTCGTATTAAAATCTGGACTGTGGCATAATCATGTGCCATCCTGAGCAAAACAAAGAGGAAAGGGCAGACACAGCTTGTCCAGACAGACTTCTTCCATCAGCTAGATGCCCTTGGCACAGCAGACATGGCATAGAGGAGCATGGTGTTTCCTGTGGTCACTGCTAGGAGAGATTTTGGGGCACATCTGGCCACAGCAGCTTTAGCATCCCCCTCAATAGCACCTGCACACACAGGTTTCACAGAAATCTTATTTTGTTGAAGACTGCATCTCTTACTAGCCCAGTCTTGCTCCTCTGGAGGGCTGTTCTGTGCAGCATCCAGGCAAGGGGCTGGACACAGTGTGGGCACAGTGTCTGAGCTCACTGGCACTGGGTTATGTGAGGTGAAGAGCACGGCACTGCTGTGGAAGCACAGGGGCAAGCAGGGCAAAACTGCTGGCTGCAATCCCAACCAGGCTGCTGGCACCCTGCAGGACCCCCTTCCTCCACTGCAAGCAGGACTGTGCTGGCTTGGACACAGTAAACCTCCTGGTGGTGATGTCCCCAAGCCAGGGAGAGCTACAGCTCATTCCTGAATCAACACAGGCATCCAAGGACTGAGTCTACAGCATTGCTGCTCAAACAGCAGGGCAGGTTTGCATTTTGCCAGCATGCTGAGAGAGCCAGAGGAGCATGAGAGCCTGAAGTTGTGTTGCAAGAGCTCAGGGACATAAGCAGGATTGGACTGAAGAGCTCTGGAAGAGATTTTTGCAGATATCTTATCCAAGCAGGGAAGAAGATATGGCTCAGCAGTACTGGGAGAGTAAGTGAAGAAACACCCAGTTGTACAGAGCTTCCTGGGCATTTTAATTTTAGCTTGGCTTTTTGCTTGGGCTTTCTTTTTTTTAAGCTGTTGGCACAGAGGAAGGCCCTGCAATGACTCTGATGCTGCCTCCCCAGAGATGCCTCAGGACCATGGAATCATAAAATCAATAATTTACGTTGGCTCATCAAGCCCAACTGTAAACTTAACACTGCCAAGTCCATCACTAAACCCTGTTCCTAAGAGCCATATTTACATGTCTTTTAAATACCTCCAGGGCTGGTGACTATGGCTTGTGTTGCTTTGCTTCATCTCTCCTCCATACCTGCAGTACAAGTTGGCAGGAGGCTGGGGTAGACAGGAGCCAGGGAGGTTCTAAGGCCCAGGGAGAGCAGCAAACACTGCCGGAGGCAGACAGGGGCTGCCTGGATACTGGGGACTGTGTGCTCCCCACTGGTCCCTGCTTGCTGTCCTTCCTTGTCCAGGTTCCACAGGAGGTGCTGTGTCCACATTGTCTCTAATGCCTTCAGACTACCAGCTATCCTGGGGTCACTGGCCCACATGCTGCTGTGGGGACACAGGTCACTGCAGGCAGACAGGACAGATGTGACAGTGAGGACATTTGGGCTGCCCCCTGCCTCCCTCCTCACTGCAAGAATACTGCTCAAAACCTGGCCAGGAAAAAGAAGACTGGGGAGGAACTGTGCCCTCTCTGCAGACAAATGGGGTTTCTTGGTCGTTGCTTCACCCAGTTCCACGAGGTCTATCACCACACTCACCCCATATGGTTCCACAGCATGACCTGTGCAGCCTTCTGGGGTCTGTGCCCATACATTACAGAGCACCCAGTTTTTGAAGTGGGCCACTGAAGGGAAAAACTGAGGCACGTGGATTCTCCTTAATGCCCTGATGACAAGAGACAAGGGTGGCATTGAAGGGAGGAGCCAATCCTGCCCCTCAGAGAGAGCAGCCCACGATGGCTCCAGTGATGCTGGAAGGGGGTTTCTGCTACTGGCAGCCTCTTGGGTAGACTCAGGGGTCTGCCCCAGACTAAGCCCAAGGCTGGCAGTGGGACTGGGGAGTTGTGCCTGCTCTCTTCAGCTTGCAAACACCCTCCAGAGATGGCAGAGTGTAGGAACTGACCTATTTTTGCTCTGGCTTCCCCAGTCACCCTACTCACAGGCCAAGCCTCACCAAGTGACAGGAGTGGTCTTGGCACCACTGCTGCCTCAGTTTGCAGCAGGACCTCATCTGCTTCTGCTCTCTCGCCCCCTCTCAACATTTCCTGGATGCAGCTGGTGGAAGGGGAAAATGAGCCACGAGAGGCAGAATCAGAATTGCTGAAACAGGCTGGGGTACCCCCAAGGCCCAGGCTGGTGCTCCTCTCCTGGCCTCCAACTGCTGCTTCTCTGACTGCCAGAGCCTGGAGCCAGCAGAGCCTGTGGGGTGAGAACATGGGGCTGCTGAGGACCCCTCTGAAATCCCCTGGGGCCCCTCAACCTGCTGGTATCCTGCCCCAGGATCTGCTCACAGATAGTGATGAGGGCAAGCAGAGGATGAGGAGGGAGAAATGAGGAGTTGGCTGGAGGCAGCTGTGCTGAAAAAAAAGTCAGGAAAGTATCTTGCCCAAAACTACAGGAAAGTTTAATTATCAAGGACAAAACACCATCTGCTTCTGCCAACTGTGACCTCCTGCTGCCCCGGGGCTTTAACAGCTCTTAAATTAACATGTTTGTTAGGGGTATTCTGTGTCTGTCATCGGGGAAGCAGCTCCCGCAAGGCAGAGAGGAGGATGGAGTGATTGTCCACTGAGACCCATGCTGAGGTGGTGTGGTGTGCTCAGTGGTGATGGGGGAAACAAAATACCCTTTTGGAAATGTACATTCGCTCCAAGTAGGGCTCTGGCAAGCCCAGCATCACTGTGTGTTGCCACTGGCGGGTGAGGCATGGTGTGAAACTGTATTTGGGTCTCAGCCTCTTTCCCTAAAACAAAGCCAAGAAGATGTAGACTTGGAGGAAGATTTTGCCTTGCAAAGCCAACAGAATGAAATGAAAACTCAATAAAGAAGAGGTTGGTTTAAAATCCATTTTGTTTTCAGCTCTGCAAGGGAGAGAAGATGCATACATTGGTTCCAAGCCCCAGAACTGATTCAGTCAAACTGATGTCAAACTTCTCAGTTCCCTTCTCTATTCTCTTCTTTCCTGTTCCTTATGGGACACAGCATCCAAAGTGGACACACCTTCACCTCCCTACCTACCTACACTGGAAGCAGTCTGAAGCCAACCTGGCCATATAGGAGGAAAAACAACTCAGCTGGGAAAAGTCCCACTTTGCAGGATCCCAGAAGCCTTTTTCTCCATTCCCTGAGCTTTGCTCTGTGAGCTCCCACTCTCAAGCCATGTGGCTGTCACAAAGGACGCTGGAGGTGAGGACAGTTCTGCCAGTATTCCTGCAGCTAGACACATTTCCCACTGGTAAGCCTCAAAGCCAAATACCAAATATGAATGCAGTGGCCTCTGTGATTTGCCATGAAGATTCACATCCAAGGAGCACAGATCCAGGTCTTTATTCATGCTAGGGCAATTCTAGGGGCTGTGAGTCTAGAGGTGGCCATGCTACCAGACTCCAGGAGTAAGCAGAGGAATGCTTGATACTTCTCCTGCTTGGCCCCACACTCCCTGCACAATCACGCTGCCCCACCAGCCAGGCTCTCGCTGGACTCTCTGGGTTCTGCTGTCCTTCCAGTCCACAGAACCAGCGCAAATCTCCCTTTTATGCCCCTGATAGGTTAGCCCCTCTCCAAATCTGCACCACATTCACATGCCTTAAAACAATCAGGACTTTTTGACCATGTGCTGAAGACAAACGCCAGCACCAACCAACCCAGGAGGTTATGCTTCAGATCTCTTGCCTGGAGCCTGCACTCATTCCTCCCCTCTCTAGGGGGCCAGGCAGCAGGCAGGAATCAGGGTGCCACCCCTGCCTGGCAGGTTGCCTTCCACCAGGGGTGGCAGGGCAGATGTGAACCACGTGTGCCGTTTGTCTCAGGACCCTTCCTGCAAGCTCCAGCACTGAAGGAAGAGAAAATCATCAGCCAAGAGCAGCCATAGAATCCCCAGTGGCCTCCAGCCCCCTCCCAATCTCTGGCTCCACTCCAACCACTGGGGCAAGACTCAGTTTATGGGAGGGCTTGTTTTTTAATTAGAAAATATTCATCAGCATTTAAAAATAAAATAATAAAGAAGTGTCAACCAGCTGGGGCCACGAAAGCTGGGGCGTTTTTGGCTCCTGACCAAGCACTTTGATAGAAAGGCTTTTTGGAAAATGCCGTAGAAAACATTTAATTTCTCCCAAGGCCTGCATATGGGGCTCATCACTTGCACATATTGCACAGGAATATTCATGTGTGCTGGCCTCCTGCTACAGGATGACGAGGGTTCGCTGGTGCAGCATTCAAAAGGGGCTCCTTCCCTTCTGTTTTCTTTTTTTTTTTTTTTTCTCCCTTTGGAAGAGAAAAGCACAGTATTTCACTTCAGTCCCCAAATATTTGTCAATGGCAGAACAAAGGAAAAACTGAGCCAGAGTCAGGTCTGCTCGTACTCATCAGCTCGCTGTGCTCACCACAGGATAGAGCCACAGATGAGCAGCAAATGCACGGAAACAGATTTCTGCCCCTGATTTTGCTGCTTTCTGGTTGCTTGAGCCCATTCGGATGCTTCCTGGGTGGAGAGCAGGAGTCTGACTTCTACTTCCCTGGCTCAGCAAGAGTTTTCAATTCATACCCCAGCTCTCCGCTGCAGGGATGTGGAGCTGGCTCATCCTGGACTTGCCACTGGGTATATCCATCAGCTAATGCCCTTCTGTAAAACTCAGGAAGAATGAAAATACTCACTGCGGCCACAGAGCAGAGCCTGACCCAGCAAGGGGATGATTGCAATGGCTTGTTTGGTCCCTCATTTCCCTGCCTTGTGCTGCTGGTTCCCTCCCCTTCACCCTCAGCTTCTGTCTCGGCAGCACTGGCTTTTCTGCAGCATGCCAATGAGCTCTGCTGGAAGGAGCTAAGCTCACACTGAGGATCTTCTCACCCTCTCACTGGCATGCTCACCTCCAGCAAATGCTCTCTTCCTCCCCTTGAGCCCCCCTCTTTTTGTAAGCCCCTACCTCTGCCTCCTGCTCTGCAGCCTGCCTGGACCCCAACTTTTAACCTTTCCTATAGCATTTGTGCTCCCTTTCTCCACCTCTGGCTGCACCCGTCATTCCTATCAATCTGCTCACTACAGCTCCAGCACCTCCCAGCACAGAGTGTACCAGCTCTGCTGGAGCAATTCTGACTGGCTCCAAAAAAAACTTCTTCCAGGCAGAAAAAACTCAGAGTACTAATTAGGAGAAACCCTGAGCAAGGAGAGGGGATAGGAAAAGAAACCATCTGATCCCACTATCTCTGTGGAAGTGAAGTCAAAGACAGCTCAGGAAAAGGGCACAGCTCCTGCGGGGGTTGCAGAGGAGCCTCTGAGCAAAGCAGCAGGGCTCAAACTCTAGTTCTTAGAGACACTCGTGAAAAGTATTAATAAAAAAAATCTACTGAATCTTCAAAACAGGAATCATGCCTATATAAGTGTGCACAGTTGCATGCGTGCACACACACAGACTTTATTAATTTTCATATTTTTTGGCAAGCTTTCCTGATGGGAAAGGGGAAATTTGATGCCAAGTGTATGCCTAGGCACGGTCTGTAAGATTCACTATGGAAAAAAAGTTAAATGGGGAAAAAAAAAAAATGTCCCTAAACTACATCTGGAGCACTGTGCCCAGTTTTGGGGCTCTGGTTCAAGACTGGCAATGCTGACCTCCAGCAAGTCTGTGAAGGGTTGTGATGAGGCTGAGGCATGTGGGGATGAAGACAGGTTGAGAAAACAGGGCTTTCACAGCCTGTAAAGGTGATGGTTTTGGAAGGATTGAACAGCAACCTGACAGCACCCAGCTAGCGATTACTGAGATGATGGAGACAGGCTGTTTCCTCCATGGTGGGAAGATGAGAGACAACAGGCATGAGCTGCAAGAGCTGCAACAGAAGAGGTTCAGGCTTGCTGTAAGGAAGACATAACCTCATTTACCTGCTGGAAGATGAACCCAGGCAGGTTGTAGGACCTAAACCTGGAGGTTTTCAAAGCCCAAACAAGCAAAGTAAGCTGATCCACACTCAGTATTCCCCATGCCCAGGGCATGCCCAGGATTCTGGACTAGAGCTTTCCCAGGCCATTTTTTACCTTGTTGGACAGATGAGTATGCCATTGCCAGGAAAAATTACATATGATGAAGTTCCCCACAACTGCTGAGGGAGATGGACCTGCTCAGTTCTTATTTCAAACACTGGTAAGCAAGATCTGGGTGACCACATCTGACGAGCTCTCTGCCTGGAGCGGGACGTAGAGCACAGAGATGAACAGAGACCGCGGGGCTGCAGTGTGTCAGGGCCAGATCCTGTGCTCAGCTCAACCCCACTGATGAAATGGAGACCAAGGAGATGGCTGTCTGTCCCTTTTCCAAACTTCCTTCTGCGGGGACCGCCTCACATGACACCAGTGAGTGATTAATGAGCGGCCAAGCCCGTCAGCACGCAGCCTGCGTGCATGGGCGCTTTGCATGTGTGCGCACCGCTCCCTGGGACTTGGCGGGGAGGGGAGCTGGGGAGAAGAGCGCTGACAAGCAGATGATTAATTGAAATGCAAGCGGGAGGAAAAGCAATGTCCGCTAAAACTATCAGGCGTCGCGAGCATGGGAAAGGAACTCGAAGACGCTGTCTCCATCTCTGCTCCACACGCATGGCGCCTCCCAGATCCAAGCTGCTTGCCAGTCCTTTTCCTGGCTTCTATTTTTGCAGGTGCAATTTTGTATTTGAAAATAACCATGCTGCACACGCACATAGATAGATACATTTTTTTTCCTTGCCGTTCCCCCGGCTCATTGCACACGGAAACGGCAGTGATGGGAGAGCAAACCTCCCAGTCTGCAGCACACGGCAGCAATTAGGAATCCAAGTGCTCGTTACCCCATGCCTTGGGGTGAAGGCACCCAAAGCTCGGGCTCTCTGCGCCATCTGCACCTTCCAAAAGGTGCAAGCTCAAAAACACACACATAGTTACCAGTTTATGCTAAAACAATAATTGAAAAAAAGAAAAAATGAAAAAAGAAAAAAAAAGAAGTAAAGAATGAAATAAAAGAGTCTGAAAGCTCATGTCTGGCTCAGCTCCGACCTGTTGCTCAGAGTCCATAAATTATATCCCAATGTTGGAACTGAATTGTACTATCGGCAAAAAGGGCAAGAAAGCTTCTGTTCCCCATCTGACACAAGCAGTCTCAGCTTGGGTCACCAAATAAATAGAATCGAGATGTAATGTGGTACATACTGTTCCCCTGAACCATGGCTGGGAAAAGCACAGAGGGGGAAAGCAACAGGAAAGGGATGTCCTAGGGTGCAGTTTGAAGGGGCAGCAAAGGGATTTTGTTATGGCCAAAGTCAAGGACAGCACCCTGGAAATATCCTGCCTCCAGCTCCTTCTCTGAGGAACAGGAACAAAGAGAAGACCAAATAGTCTTTCTGTAGAAGGGAGAGGATTCTGAGCTTCAAAGCTTTGGGTTGGAAAATCAGGGATGTGAACTTGCCGATGGCTTCTTGATACAACCATAGTGCAGGTGACTAACACCAGATCCTCGTCTGAGTGAGCACTGAGCAAGTGAGACTCTACCTAAAATATGACCCAAATATGGACTGCTGTAGCATGGTTATTACCAGGTTTTGCTTGGCAAGCTGATCCCCAGCCAAGACAACTGGCTCGAGAAATTAACTTGGTGAGTTGTTCAGCACTTTGTTGCTCAGGTAATGAGCGGACGTGTAGGTGATTGCATTGTAGTACTCCACAAACTGCTTGTGCCATTGACATGGTTTAACAGACTGCTGTTTATGAGACAGAGCAGTATTTAAAAGACACATTTCTCTCAGAGCTGCACATAAAATTTGATAGCTAAATAGCTGTAAATGCTACTGAAGTCTGACAACTCAAAGAGGAATCAAGGGTCTGTCATGCAGAGTATCCGCCAATACACCCGGCCCCACAGAGCCAGTGAGATTTCCAGTCTCATAAAACCTTTTTTATATTGGAAGTGAGAATTTGTGCAGCGCATATGAACTCTCTTTTATTGGGCTGGTGTGATGCTGAGAAAATGCAGTTAAAGTTGTACAAGTTCTCCTCGGAGCGCTATTGGGGCACCTATAAATCAAAAGCCTTATCCTAGAATGGGTTTACTAAATAAACCTTCTTTAAGCTGGGCTTGTGCTGAGCAGCAATACCACAGCAGGAGTGGGTGCCTCCCCTTGTCAGTGACCATTTGCACTGGTGGAGCAGGAAAAGCCCTGAGTGAGAGGTCTCTTGCTCATCTCCCCACTCTCGTAGCCAGCAAGAGCATCTCAACTACACAGCATCCTCTAGAGCCTGGCACCACTCTCCTCACTCCTCTCAGGGGAGTGTGACCCTCCCAAAACACCTGTGACCCCCCACAATGCTCCCTGCCCACAGTCTCAGCCCGGCTGCTGCCCTAAGTCAGTCCAGATCTCCATGCCTATGCAGCTGATTCAGAGACCTGCTGGGAGCATCCTGGGTTGGAAAGACCACAGACCCACCTAAAGCACCCAGTGGAAATGGAGAATTTCTGAACCTTCAAAAAGGCCTGGAGTGCTTGGGTTGGGGAGGAAGATTTGGGCCAGCTCCCTAATTCCCCAAAGACTCCTACAGCTGCATTAATTATTTCATCTTAGTCTGGCTTCCTCATTAAGCTAACCTAGACGGCCCGTGGCTGAGTGACAGCGAGCCAGTCTGCAAGAGCCCAAGCCAGCAGTGCTGGAAGCTATGTGCTTGATGTGATTTACGTGGACTAATATTACACATATCTCAAACATGCAATCTTTAGAGGACCTGAGGCTGCTCTCTGGGTGGAGGAAAGCCCACGCACAGCCGGCAGCGCAGCATCTGGATCAAGCCTGGGTATCAGCCTCTCACCCCACACTTAGCCAGCGGGTAAAGCCTGATGGTGGGAGCATTTCCCCCATGCATGCCCTGAGGGCACAGGGAGTGGAAAGCCCTGGCACTGCTGCCAGTGGACTCAAGTGTGACACAAAACATCTGTGTCAAAGCAAGGGACAGGAAACACGGCTCTTCTGGCAGCTGCCGCTGGACAGCCACTTCACCCCACTGATGTGGTTGTGAATTCAGCTAATTTTGGCACTGGGTTCCCCTTGGGATGTCTGGCTTTTGTGGGCTGTAAGAATGATGCTTTGGGGCATTACACAGATCCCCTTTTTCCAATACTGCCAAATCTGAGGCTTTTGTGTGAATCCACTGTATTTTGCCGTCTCTGCAAACAAGTGTATAGAAATACAAGACTTCAGCCCCTTAGAATCCTCCAGGGAAAATTCAAAGCAATGAAGAAATATGAGTTGTTTTTCCATGAACCTATTAAAAAAAAAGAAAAAAAATACACCCTGAAAAAACCCCACATTACTTTTCAGCCCAGGTTTTCCAGCAGTACAGGTCCTTTTCCCACAGTCTAAGGAATCAACACATTTTCAAATCACTCCTTCTTATGGTATTGAATATCAGAAAAAGATTGCCTTTCATTCAGCAGCTGTTTTGGGACATCGAGAAAAGGCAAGCAGTCTAAACTTAGCAAAACGTGAAGAAAGACTTTGGTGCATTGAAAAACTAGTCACATCAATTGGAACAGGAAAGGAAGGGGGTGCAAGGGGTGCAAGAGGAGTGTTTCAGGGTTGCAGCATCCTTCCAAAGCCCAAATCTCTCATGGTAGCATCTCAGCACCACTCCACTCCTACAGCTCCTTGGAAAAACATAGGGACAAGTCCTCATTTCCCCAGGAAAATCAGCAGTTACATCCTGATTTGCAGACCTTCAGCCTTTCTGACACATAAATGCTCTGGCATGTCTGTTCTGCCAGTGGGGAGTGGGCAGCTCCAAAAATAAACCAAGCAGCTTGGTGATTGAGAGGAAACCCAAGAGAGAGAATAGCAAATGGGGGTGGAGGATTTGCTGAAGTAAGTTTGACCTGAAGCACTAGAAGGAGACAAGCCTCGGTTCCCTACAGTCTTGTGCTATTTAATTCCCCCCACCCAGCAATAGCTTCAACCTCCTCCTGTGAATTCGGTGTTCCCTGTTCCATAGGGATGGAACCAAAATCTCAGAGTTTTCCTGAAACAAGGGCATGGGGTCTGGGCCCTGACTCCAGTGGCTTTCTCTGTCTGTCAAACCCAGGTGCCATCAGCCAGCAGGACAGCAAGCCTTAACTGGAGAAGGCTGAAAATCCAGCAGTCACAAGAAGGGGACCTAAAGGAAGAGATGAGGCCAAACTTGGGAGATATCACCACTCAAGAAGGGTCATGCAGCACATCAACCCTGACTGGACATGCCCAAAGATACCCTCGAACAAGGGACCAGAGCCAGACACTGTGTCCCCATCCTAGCTGACCCCTGGTTCCCACCTGGCCCCCACAGAGCCACAAAAAAGTCTTCATGCCACCAGGTAAGCAAAGAGCCATGACCGCCAGGCTTCTAACAAAGACAAACTGCCTCTCTCCTTCCTCCCAGATTGCAAGCAGATGTGCGCTTAAATTACCTGCTGCTGACTGTGACGCTTAGCGAAGCGCCGTGGTCTAGGAGCAGAACGAAGAAAAAATGTGTGAATCGACGGAAGGGAGGATTAGCAAGAATTCAGCTGGCTCTGGAAGGGCAAAGTGTCGTCATTGCAGAAAATAAATGTCACTTCCATTGCAAAACAAGCATTTGTGGCATGAGGGAAACCCTCACGTTGCTGGAGTAAGTGACAAAATTAAGAAAGCTTGGGAAAAGGCTGCAGGGCTGCATCTGGGCTTCCCAAAGGGAACTGCTCCCAGCCCAGAGAATGCTACAGGAACAGCCCTGCCTGTGTTACATGGCTGTGGATTCCTCTTCCAAAGAAACTCTTGAGGCCTGTGTTCCCAGCTGCCTGGGTGCATCCTGGCTCCAGACTGCTAGACAGGGATCCTGTCTTGGGCTGCAGTCTTTGTCCTGCTTCATGAGTCTCCCCAGTGATGCCATGGAGTGCCTATGAAGCTCCTGTGCACAGGAGGGCAAAGACACCTGGGGCTCATCTCAGAGGGGCTAAGGACAGTGCCAATGGAGAAAAGGCCTGGAGATGTATCCCCATTCTGCTGGTCTTCTGTGATGCATAAGGAAAATGGGCTCTACATCAGCTCTGTACCTTCTCAGAGCCTGCTCGCGCTTATATCAGTGACAACCATGCCCTCATGGGATGCTGCCCAAAGCCTGCAGTTTCAGGGCACAACTTAGCACCAAAAACAAGACTCTGAGCAATGTCTTCTCAGAGAACTGGGATGTGTGTGCAGGCCAGGAGATCCCTGACACTGTGTTTCTTGTGTGAGGGTAGCAGGTTACTGCAAGGATGCACAGCCTTCAGAAGAGCATCCAAGGATCTGCCCCATCTCCCAGAAGCATCCTGCACGGGAAGACAGTGTTCTGCAAACTGAGCCATAGAAATCAAGCCCAACGTGCTCCCCTTCCCCCTCGCTGCTCCTGGCTTGCTCTCTGCCGAGCCCTTGCGGGTCACACGTGGCGTCCCACTTCCCGGCACAGCTCCACCGGCTGGAGCAAAGAGCAGAGTCAGACCCAAATTGCAGATTAGTGTGTTGGGTTCATGCACGGGAAACAAAAGATCGGAAATCTCTGAAGTGCACAGCTGGAATCCACACCTCGACCATGTTTTTGTGAGATATCACGTACATTTTTAAAAGCTATCTAGAGAGGGTTCTGCTTTAAAACAGCCTGGCAGCTGCTGCACTGACACCACCTCCTGTCACACTGACCAGGACCTTGAACTGTTCCCTGTCCCCAGCAGGCCATGCTCATCTGTAGCCTTTAGCCTTAGGTTATGAAATTATTCAAAGAAAGGATTATATGTCCTCCTCTGCATTTGTTCAACACCAGCTGTGGAGGGAGGGTGGGAAAGCAAGGACATGTGACCCAGAAAAATCACTGTGGGATACTACCTGCCAACACTGTGAAATGGTGGTCCCCAGAAGTCCTGGGGTTTCTCTCTCCATCATATGTATGGCCTCACAAGGTCCCTGCAAGGGGAATGCCCATTAGCAGCCATAAGACACTCACATGGCACCATGAGGAACACGGACTGTGGAAACTCTTGATCTCCCTCTCACACCACAAATGTGGTTTCTTCTCCTTTCAAAGCTCCCGCAAACAGCAACCGTATGAGATTCTAAACTATGAGATCTTTCCTTGCCTTTTTCCATGTACCAGGCTTCCAGGCTAAAAGTGGTTCAAGGTAAGGCCAAATATCCTTGTAGGATGCTTAGGTTCCCTGTTCCTCTGTACTGCTGATCTCCAAGAAGTCCTCCAACATGCTTCAGGAGTCTGAGCAAGAATTGAATTACCCTTATGACTTTGTTTCTGCTTTGTTTCTTCTTCTTCCCATCTCTCACGTTGTCTGAGTTGCAAGCTGACCCCTCAGCTTAACTCTTCAGGATGTTTGCTTCACTTTGATTCAAAACCTTTAATCTGTGAGCACTTTCTGCCTGCACCACCAGCCATAAATGGCAGCCCTGCCTATGTCCTCTCTTTTCCAGGCCTCCTCTGCCCCAAAGCATCCTCCATGATGCATTCAATGCATCCTCCAAACTCAAGCATTCCCTCCAGGAAACCACAGTTTCCTCCATTCAAGCTGACTGACTCCAATAAAGCAGCTGTTCCTCAATCCTCCCTGCCCCTTTGTCAAGGGAGCCTGGGGTAAGACATAGCATTTCCAATTAAAATAATTAGTTTAAAAGTCCAGCATGAAATTAAATTCCAACACAGTGACATGCCACAACCAGCCTCCCCAGGAAGTGAATGCCTTGGGACCCTTTCCAGAGATTGCTCCTTAGGGACTGAAGAGAAGGTGCAACGTGGTGATGCCAGGCTTCAGCCCCAACAGTGCTCTGTGCACTCGCTGTGATGGAGTGAGGAGCAGGACACCACACTCCCTTTGGAAAAACACTTTCCCATCCATACAATAAATAAAAGAGTGGCAGTACCCAGCATTGCAGCCACAGGCTCACCCCAACACAGCAAAAAGCCAAAACAAGCCAAGCAAATCCAGGAGAGAAAAACTTTGAGTGAAACCCCCATCCAGTGAGCAAAAGGCCAAGGATGAGATGGTGAAAGAAATGAGTCATCGAAGGAAGGCGCCTGCTTTTTCTAGCACACGTGTGGAGTTACTCTCACCTGAAATCAGTTTTTGGACAGCTAGTGTGCACATGCTGCTTCAAGTCAAATATGCCTCGGTCACTGCCCCAGGCAGGGAGTTATCTCAGGGTTTATTAATGGGGAAATCCACTGTACTGACGTGCTTGCAGCATTGGTGTGAGAGCAGTAAGGACAGAGACTCAGCAACACTGCTCTGCATTTCCCTAAGGAAAAGATCAAAACAAGGGTAAGACCATCGCCCACGGCCAGGGATGCCCAGCATTCTCCGGACGGCTCCGAGCACAGGCTGCTCTCCCTCCCACATCTAGATGGGAAACCCATTAAACACTGCAAGCAATGAAGCCTCCGCTGCTCCTCCCTGGAGGCATTTTCACGGTCAACTTGAGGAAATTGTTCCTGATATCCAGCCTAAATTTCCCTTTGTTGATTTTCAGTTGAGCAGCGGAAAGGTGGGAGCTTTAATGAGACAAGTGGGGCCACTGGAGGGGAAGGAGCCGTCAGTTTGAGCAAGGCAATGCACAGAGCTGTGGTTTAAGTGAAACAGCTATTGCAAAAAGCCCAGAATCCTACAAACTTGGGATGGAAAATGTCTATTAACTTTCCCAATGGATTAACATGAGATTGTTCCCCCATTTTCTAATGCTTCTCCCAGTCCAGCTATTTGATTGGGAGCAGAGCTCTGCAAAAATACGAAGGGCTCATTCATTTTAAATTTTTTTTAAGGAATTGCTGTATGTGGAATAAAACAGTGGACTTTATGGACAGATTTTCTTGTTCCATCCAAGGGCAAAGCTTGTGCTGTTTTGTCTCTTCAAACAGCCTCTTCTGTCCTGCAAACTACCACCACTCTCCACCCCGAACTCTGCTAGTCTATGAGTCAGAGGACCTAATGTGCAGAGCAGAAAGTCATTACCAAATTATGCTCAAAGTGAAGAGCTTTTTGGGGTGAGAAATGCAACACAAAACTGCAGACAACTGCTCTCTGGAACATGGCTCCTCTCAGCAAGGCACCTCATGCACTTCCTCACAGGAACCCAGCATGGTGTTACACAGAAAATCAGCACTGGGAGAAGTTCACTAAATGTGAACCCAATGTCACCCCTCACTATTTTTTCCACCTCTACTTGAGGAAAAGGCTTTTCATTAGCCTGAAAGACACTGCAACACTCACAGGAGCATGCCTGGGGTGTACACATGTGTGAGCAAAGGGTGTATAAAGGAACAATCATTTAGCCAAGTAGGTTCAGCATGACATCTATTGCTTCCAGCAACTGGGACATCAGGACCTAGAAATCTAGCTTGGGAGATGTGATTCAGCAAGCAAAGGAACAATGGTTGGGTCCAGAAGCACCCTCTGCCTTACACACCCAAAACCTATCAGAATTGTACAATTGTACAAAAACTGGCTGGCTGCTCTCTGTGGGAAATAAAGCTCTCAGGCTGTGATGCACCACTGCAGCCAGACTCCTTTCAGTGGGCAGGGGTTTATCCAATATAGCCACAGACCCTCACAGGATCACAGATGGAAATAGAGGCATCACAAGAACAAGATCATGAACAACAGGGCTGAGCTAATGCATCCCAGAAGATGTTTGCCTCAATTGCACATTTTTTTCTTAGATGTCAGATGGCTGCATGGCAATAGGAAGACTTTTTCCCAAGTTATTGTTATGGGCTTGTAAAGGCAAAGTGGCTGCATGCTCCCTGAAAACATCAGGCTCTCTTTTCCTGAGGATCTGCCACCTGTAAGGGTTTACCAGGGGCAAGGAGAGCGGTGACCTCGGTGGTGCAAAGTGAGGGGGTTTAGATGGGCAGGAGACCCATCAGTGCAGGTGGGCCACCCCTTGCACCCACAATGGGCCAGAGCAGAGCACAGCTTTCCCAAAATCAGCACCTAACTCGCCTTGCAGAAAAGGGCAGAGGGATGGCACTGTCACGTGCTCTGCCCCACACTAAGATGAGTTTTGGAAGCTCATCAGGGAACATGTTAAACCTGAGCAGGCAGCCCCAAGGGTTACCTCCTGTAGCCCTCCCAGTGCCCTGTGGTATCTCAGCAATGCCCTTGCAAGATAAGGGCTCAGCACACTTGGTGCCAAAATGTACATAAGAGAGATCCACACCAAAACATTAGAGAAATCCTGCCTCACCCTCTCTGTTTTTAGCAGCAGGACAAACCTGAATGCAGGGCAATGAAGTAGAGGGTTTTCTACCCTATGTACTTCCTAGGCATCAGGCAGGAGAGAATATTGCAAGTCTGGGATGTGGCAAGACACCAACTACGTTTTATGTGTTGCAAAGCCACCTTCTCTGTGGCAGCTGAGATTTCAAAGCATACATTCCAACGTTGGAAATACATTTTACATACCGGGTCACTGCTGACACGGGACATAAAAGGGAAAAGGGCTGGGACTTCAAAGATTTTAATGTGTTGTTGGATTTGCTAAGAACTGGCACAGCCCCAGCAGCCAGCCTGGCCTTCCAGCCTTCTGCCACTCTTTACTACGGGCAGAAGGCAATGAGATTGAAATGATCTGAGGGGATACAAAACACTGGTACACCATTCTAGGCAAAAGGAGGATGAGGATTCAAAGAAGAATAATACACACACTCTGCTCTGTGAGTAGACGTAAGGGTGCTGAGTGGGTGATTCCCCACTTTTTATCAGCCATTTCCAATGGAGGATAGCTTGAACAGGACAGCTCTTCTTTTTCCTCTTATGGAAAGAATCAGGACAGGTTCACGTCCTTAGCCTGTGAAGGCAAACATCCCAAAAATGGGGGGAGAGGAGAGAGAAGACTCAGCAGAGAGCTTTTTCACTGCAGGGAGCAAAGATAGATGGGCAGATGAATAAGAAAAGAGAGGAATCCTTCTCACATGACAACCTATCCCATCTGGTCCCTTCAGACTGACCCTCAGCCTGAGGGTTAACACCCCTGAGACACTTTACCAGATACATAATTTGATTCCTCAACTCTCTCCATTATCCCAGCTAGGGAACAGCAGTTTCCTATAGCCCTGATTTGCTAAATAAAACACTCCTTGATGGCTCCTCGCAATAACGTTTGCACAGAAAATTGACATTCTTCCTTCTCCCATCAGCCCTGACACTGTTTGTTTGTGAGTTAATAACTTGAACACTCGGCTGGGCTATTGATCCCTTCTCAGAACGATCATTCTTTATTTCAAAATACACAAAAAAATAAAGGAATGAGATTGCAGTGGCAAAATGAACTTGGTGCTTGCATGTGGCCCCATGGCACTGGTATTGCAGGGGGACTCAGGTCCTTCCCAGATGCTCACAATATCTTCTGCAGACAGAACTGTACAAGGCTGGATTCAGTTCTCTCCATTGCCAAGGAAGAGATGATGTTGCAGTTTGCAGGTAGAAAGTGAGTTTTCATGACCCAAAATTATCATTTAGCTTTAAATATTCCACACCCAAAAGGGGCTTCCTAGAAGGAGTGTGCTGGTGCAGGTAGGTATCCATGCTAGAGACATTTAGCAGCAGCTTTGTGTGGGTACCATCACCTCTTACAGGGAAGGCACTAAAAAAAAAAGCACTTCAGAGCCCCGGTTACCCAGCTGAATGAGAGAGGATAGCAGCAGATCAGTCCCTCCATCCAGAGCATGGTGCTCTTTGGGCTTTTGATATGTTAGATAGGACCTGGCATTCCAAAGGCAGAGCAAAGCCCCAGGTTTCATCCATTCCCTCCTGACAGCACTCCTTTGGAGCAGATCCCCCTCCACCACCTACTCTAACAAAACCTGATTAAAGGAGACATTAATGTCACTGCAATGCCCTCTTCCACCTTAACCACTCCTCTACAGCAGGGCACTGCACCACCTCTCCCAGGGGAATCCTCCCCAGTCGTGTTTTCCTTTGCAATCTGTTTGCATACCTCTGGCTAATTGTTCTTCAGACTACTCTTTTCAGGGTAGATTTTCATGGCAAACGATCAATTTTTCCCCAGTTGCATTTTTTTTTCCTTCAAAGCCTTTGATGTCTGGGAAAATAACAGGCAACCTCAACACACGGCTGAGCATTAGGCAAGGGCTGGGAAGCACTAAGCGGAAATGCATTTAGTTGTCTGGGTCAAAAACCATTTCCTTTGTTAAATGATTATTATTGTTCCAAGAGGATTTCAGTGGGAATTGAGGGTGCTTAGATAGATGGATTCACAGGTTTGCTGAGCTTCTATAAGGGTCTCTATATCCTCCACCATAATTCTACACCATAACTTCCAACACCAATAACTCTCTATGACTCCCAACAGATATTCCTGTACCTTCCAAAGCAATAACTTCTCAATGAACTCCAGACCTGCCAAATCGACTGTTTTCCCCCCATGGACGCCTGCTTTTTGGCCCTTCTCACCACCCCCCTGGGAATCTTGACCCATTTACCTCTCCTTCTGGTTCCAAGCCCAGTGCAAGGGGAGATGAGATCAGAAAGCGATTTGCCTCAGATGTCAACAAATAGCTCTGGCACTAAAAGCTTTCAGTCATCTCCCATTTTCCTGACTGCTCTCAGCAGCCGAGGATCCAGATCTGGACCTGCTTGCACTTCTGAGCAAAGCTTCCCTCACCACATGCTGCCCTTTCTCACAAATAGTCATTTCTTCCCCACTTGTACCTGAAAATTGCTATGACTGCTGCAGGTCTCCCCTAGAAAAATTACTTAGGTTACATTGGGGCTAAAGAATAAACACTCAAATAAGAAATAAATTGTGATACGTTTCTTGGGTCATCACACCTCCCAGTTCACCCATACGAGCATTATGCCAAGCACAGCGACACTGAGCTGTTACCTCTCCACACATTTGATCTTAACGACGTGTTAATTAAGCTGAGGTTAGAGCTGCTTGTTACCTTATTAGTTTTGGTCCTATCACAGTCATGCTCAGTGGTCTCCATCAGGAACAGACTCTTTTTTTCCCCCTCTCTCCTTTTAAGTAACAAATTCTTTCAAGATCCAGTAAAATAAATGCACACAGGCAGTCTCTGCTCTTTTCCAGGGGATTTCACTCTGTGAGGGAAGAAAGGTTTCAACTGTGTGCTTGAATCAAAATTGAACATATGCAAGAAGGGAGGAATGACATGCATCAAAAGCTGCCTTTTTTGTTGAAAGAGGTTTTTTTTAAAAACAAAGAAAAACCCCAAAAGACAATCTTACAGCACTAGGTGCTGTGAACAGTCAGTTCATGCTGCATGGTGAATACTGAGCAAGCTTTAATGATGCCTAGAGGAGGACAGAGGAAGGATAAATGATTTGGCTCCACTTTTGGACTCTCTGGTTGCTATTCCACTCATCGACCTGCAAATTGCTCCAACTACTGGGGCCAAACATGGCCAGCCTCCTCTCAGGTCATCTCCACCCCATGAGAAACAGAAAGCAAGCAGTGCCTCTCTATAAATAACCAAGATTTAAAAGACAGCACTAAATTTACTGAAGAGCACGTTAAAAGAGCATGCCCTGGTATAGTGTAGGTCTTCCCTATGGCAGGCTGCCTGCATGTGGGTGCAATGAGCTGCCAGCTCTCATCAGATCCATGATGAGCTGACACAGGCACTTTATCTGGGGGGCAGGTATCAGAGGGGCAGGAGCTCTGCAAAATATTCTAGCCTGAGATCAAAGTGAGTCCAGGAAGGAGAAGCAGCTGGGAAATGCCACAGAGGAAATTTGGGCAGATCTTGACATCAGAAGGGATGCAGGAGCTCATCCTCAGGGGGTGATGCTGCTGCCCTGGAAAGTGGAATAGCATTCTTCATTTCTACTCCCTCCAGGTCAGGGGGAAATGAGCCACATAAAACAAGAATCATAGAACCACTAAGGTTGGGAAAGACTTTTTATCTCATTGAGTCCAACCATTAGGATCTCTCATGTAGGAGGATCCAGTGCTTCTGACACTGTGGGCACCTCTGACCCCCATGGCTGCCAGCTACTTATAGGTATCCTCAGATGTTGGTGTCCTCCACTGTGAGGACAGGCTTGTGTCACTGCCCCCAGATGCACTCCAGTGCCCTGTGAATGGAGTGTGAAGGCTTTTTTAAAAAAGTGTGTGCCATCCCCAGACTGATTACTAGGAAACAATTAGGCTGATGATGGACCTCAGGACCACCACGGAAAAATGTAGGAAGGAGTTACCTGTTCCTACAAAGCCCAGTTTCTGCAAGGGATTTGCAACCCAACTTCATGTTATTTGTCAAACAGGAGTCAGTTCCTCTTCCCTGATTTTCCTGGTTTTCAAGCAAAATCAGCCTATGACTTTTTTGGCTGTTTCTGAAAACAACTCAAAAATGGAAATTAAGAAATGAAACCTCTATAAACTGTTGGTGTTTTCTCTGCCCTGTGCTGAAATTGTCACTTCCCTTTGCATTCAGGGCTGCTATCTTCAGGAGCTGGTTCTGTCCCAAAATTTAACCCTTGATGTCAGAAAACTTCCAAAAGGGAAAAATGAGCACCTCTTTTGGGGCTAACCCATGGGAAGAAGACTTTGGAGAGTCTCGGTGATGCTTTAATGGATGACGGAGGAGAAACGGGAACTGGGATGAGAAAGGACTTTTCTGGGGAGCATGATGTGTCCTAAAGCAGCAAATCCCACTGGTGCTCGTGTTTCAAAGAGCACAAAGCAATGCAGGCAGACACACAGCAACTTATTTGGAGGCTCTGGCATCTCCAGGCTTTGAGCAGGAAGGCGCTGCACTAATTATCTGCTGAACATCTGTCTCTCCTCTGCTAGTGCGGGACTGGAGGAGTCCTCCTGCATAGCTGAGGATTAGCGCTGGAAAAGATTTTGTTGACTGTGTGATTTTGCATTGGAGGGGGAGAGAAAAAAATCCTCATATTCCTTGGAAGGGGTGGGTGTTTCAGGGAGAATCTCTTGGAGGAAGGAGGGGAATTTGTGGTTGAAATCAGAGACCTTGCTGGAGCAAGAAGCGGAGCTTGCCCTGCTGTAGGCTTAGGGATTTAGTCCCTTGCTCCAAACTGGGGGGAGCAGGAGCTTTGCCCCTGCGGTCCCAACACTGCAAATAACACCAGGGCATCTAGAACAGTCCAGAGGGTTCTCAACATGGCACCCAGCCTGCTCTGCTGGCAGCAGAGGTTAATCACTGAAGTCCAGTCTGGTGGTGGCTTTCCAGAGACTGCTTTACTTCCTTGGGACAAAGGGGGGTTCCCAAGTTCACTAGCAGCTCAAGAATTTAACAATAAAAGTAATAAGATTTTCAGTTGTGGTGTAGTACCTAGGGAGAGGTTGTGTATCCTTGTTGCTGTCTTGGCTGGGATGTAGTTCTCCCAAAATTCCTCTATGTCTAGGGAGAGAGGCAGCAGCACGAAGGACCTTATACAGGCTCCTGGCATAAATCACCCCCTAATAAACTGAGGAGCCTCCTTCCTGTAGAGGCAAGGGAGGGGATCAGGAACAGAACAGCAGGAAATGGGACTGGGTGGTGGGAATACATCCCTAATCTTCAGTCTGTAACCCACCAACTTCGAGAAAAAAAACTTTTCCAACTTTGTATGACATCTACCATCCATATTAATGAGGTTTGTAGAAATCTGTGTGCAAAAAGCCTGTCAGAAGTCTAAAAACCAAACCTGTGGTGAAGTGAAGCAAATTCCCTGCTGTTTAATTAGTATAAATGTCCTGCGAGCTGGGAACATGGGGTTTGGTTTTTTGTTTTCTTTTTCCTTTCAAGACCATCAGGGGCTAGAAACTTGCACAATAACACAAATAAAACATCCCTTAAAATCAACTGGTGCTTTTGGCCAAGCAGAAACAGTTGGGATTTCCAAATATGGCCCATGGGAACAACAGCCCAGGCATTCTCGGGAAGCATCTCGGAGCCTAAACTGTCTCCCAAGAACAAAATCCTTCAGTCCAGCCTGACAAAAGAGCCACTGCATGACAGTCACTATCACAGAGGCGCGCGAATTAAGCAATCAATCAAGCAAGCAATGCCTGGGAGAAGGGCAGTGCACAAGGTACATCCCAAAAGCAGCAGAGCAGGGCTGGCCCATGGTTGCCTCCCATCACACGTGAGCTATTGTATCCCTTCTCCACCAGCATCACACCCAGTGGGGGCGTCCCTTTGGTTTTGGCTTTCTAATCCAAGTTTGGGGAGCAGGACCCTTTCTTGGAGAGAACACAGGTATCCAGCATTTCTTTTGGACTTGGACACTAATAAATCAATGGTTATTCTGCGGGGACATGACAGAGCAAAAAATCAGACGTAAAATTTGCCAGACGGCAAGAAATGAGCTAGAAATTGTTGCCGTCTCTCCTGGGCTAGGGAGGGAATCCTGTCTCAAAGGCTTGGGACTGCGTGTGTGCCGCCAGCTTCACATAATGACATTCCCTGGGGCAAAAAGAGAAAGAAGACTATATGAAATCACCCATGACTTATTGTCTTCCATCGCTTTTTAACTGGTTCAATGGACATGGCTGCTGCCCATGCATAGACTCAAACACTAGGATGTGATTTTTGGAGCCCAGATGTCCACCCTGAGAGAAGAGCTGAGCACACAGAGGCCTTGATATATTTGCAAACAGATTGGGCAAATGGCTGCATGTTTATAAGTGTATTTTAAAAATCAGACCCTGTTGGCAGGCAACTCTCAGACAGCAAGCGGGGCCAAATCCCATGAATAAATTGCTTGGAGCGAGTAGTTTGACGCGCCATTATTCATAACTAATGCAGTCCTAGTAAACAGAAAATGGAGGCCAAATCTGCCTGTATAGACACCAGTGACCTCATCTATTTTCATCCTACTGAAAAATTACTGAGAATTTCTATTTTACTGAGGAAAACAGGAGAGAAAGTTACCATCATCCTCCGAAAGGGGAAATTGAGGTTCTGGAGAAACAATATTTCCAACAGCTCCGGAGTGCAGTGGGAAAGCAGGGACCCAAGCTGAATTCAGAGTCAGAGCAGAAATTTGGTCCCACCAAAGCAAAGACACAAATAAAGCCAGCCAAATCCTTCTCCTATCTCTGATCAGCTCTTGCTCAAGGCTATGAAGAACACAGCTTTCCTGAGACAAGAGGAAAGCCAGAACCAGTGGAGGGGGCACGGCTCCCCAAAAGTGGGAGCTCTTCTTCCACTTCCCAACCAGCATTTCAAAGCAGGTTATGCAGAGCTTTTTGGAAGCAGGCAAGCTGCAATACAGTTCCCAAACTCTCCACAGTTAAGTTCTAAGCAAAACAAACAAAATAAACAGGGAAGTGAAAAGGGAGCAACAGGCTGCTCCTCCACCCAGCACAACAATTGCAGGCTGCTCAATACAACCATCAAACAGTCGGTTACAGCAAGTACAAGACACAACTCCATGATATTTTCATTCAGAAAGAAACATCAAAAGTCACGCCCAGGGCACAAAAAAAGACACCTATCCTGACTGCAGATGGAAATGAACCTTCATGAAGCACAGGTATGCTAATGCTGACACAGCCACCAGAGCAGCAGCTGCTTCCAAGAAGCTGTGAGGCTACAAACCAGAGCACAGATGTGCTATTTCTGCCACATTTCCGACGTCCTGTAGTTATTACATTTATTTCAATTTGGGCAACATGTAGCAAAATTGTGAACACGGCTGTGATCACTCTTCCCTTGCTTCCTTTCCTAAATAATGCAAATTTTAAAGGATTTTGATTGCAAGCTGCTTTCACCCTAAAGAGTCCAGCTCAGCACCTCCTGCATTTACCTTAGGGAAAACTGGAGCCATTGACCTGAAGACTGCCACATTCATCTTGAGCACAAAGGGAAATACTTCTATAAATGACAAAGAAAATTTATTATGCTGCTTACAAGTTACAGCCCATTAAAAAAATTGCCCTGATTTGAATCATTGACTTTTCAAAATAAATACTATTCTTTCATCAATAAGCTCAAAATACAAACTAACCACAAACCCTTTGGAAAAAAAAAGGAACATAAAAATTATATCTTTACACATTAATAACATTTATTGATCTAACTGCAAGCGTTATGTCCACATCCATAATTTTACCATATTGCACATCAATAATATTCTACACTTTTTTCCTATTAAACTATGCTGCTCCCATGAAACAAAAGTCCTAAGTATTCCCCTAAAAAGGCCCTTGTTATTTAAATGCACTATGGTTGCATTTCGAAGTATTAACACTAAGAGCATATTTGGTTACGCAGACTGGTATTAGCCATTCACAAAATGAATAGGGTAGCAATGTGAGCATGTCAGAAAATAGAAACACTTTTACTTGTAACAAAACCATGGGAGTTTTCTCTGTCTCCTTTTGCTATCACCTTCTTCTTGTCTCACACCCTGAATTTATTAAGCAGCCAAAGTAGCTTGGACTGAGCTTGGCACTGCCAGGTCTCTGTGCCTCGTGGTTTGGACGAGGCTTAGCATGCTATAATCTGTTTATTAATGCTTTGAAGAGGGGCTGAGCAATGAGGAGGAAAAACTGGCAGATGATAATACTATTTAGGCTAATCAAGAATACGATGGATAGGGGAGACCATCAAAGTGAGCGGCAGTGCCAGGCATTGAGGAAGCATGGTGTGAAGATAAATGCACAGCATACTGAAAGGGAAATTTTGAACTAATCACATACATTGCTGTGGCCTAAATTAGCTGAAAACAGGCAGCAAAGTGATGTCAGCCTTTGCTCTGTGGCCGCAGCTAAAATGGCAAACAAAATGCTAGCTGATATATAAAGACCTGGGATCATATGTGATGCTGTAAATCAACAATACACCCTGACCTGGAACATTCTGATTAATCCTGGATATCCTGCATTAAAAAAATGTCAGGGCTGAAGAGTATCTGTTCAGAGACAGGCAATAAAAGCAATAAGATACAGAGAAAGAGTGGAGTTTGAGACTAATTTACAAAGGAGGTGGGTAAACAGGAAAATAAAGAAGGTGCAGAGAGCAAAAAAGGGAGTCAACAAATGCTGCTTGAATATGGGAAGGATGGGAGGAAGATCCACAAACTAAAAAGAAGACTTCAAACTGCTTTATTTACACAAGTAGCACCTGGTGCACAGCCAGGTTTTGGTTTGTGCCACCACCGAGGATCCCCTGGACCAACAACGGGGAGAGTTTGGAAAAAAAATTAAGTGCTTTGATTTCTAAAAAGACTTATAGGTGTGTGGTGGCACTGGAAGTGGGTGAAGGAAGAGTCATGCTGTGAAAAAGAACACCAAGGTCTAGAGAAACACCACCGCAGTCAGCATGAGGTCTTATGGATGGGACCTTTATCCAGATAGGAAAATGGGACCTGTTTCCCACAGCAAGTTGCTCCTGGCTGGACAGAGCCAAGGGACAACCCGTGGCCTGCAGCAGGCAGGCTCTCCTGAGCAGCTCTTTGGCATATTCAGGTATTTAATGAGTTGGGTCCTCTCTCTTCTCACGTCTCCCTTGGCCCTTGATGAGGAGCACCATTCTCAGCACACCACTACGAATGCCATGTCCACACGGCTCTCCAGGGCAGCTGCTGCCCATAGAGGGGAAACTGAGCTAGAATCCCCAGATTTCCTAACACCATTGGGATGCTCTTCAATGCTGCACTCCCCACATTCACCAGCTGCATCCTCAAACCACAGCTGCCCAGGGGCAAGTGGGCAGACACAAATCCTTGTGTGTCTCCATCTCTCCTCTCCTTGTTTTCTGAGGTCTGGTGATTTCCCAGCTGATGAACACATTACCACCTCATTCGGCAACGCCTCAGAGGTGCTCACGTTTCAGGCCCCGGCGAGAAAAAGATGAAGTATGAAAATCCCTTTCCTTTCCAATCCAGTCCTCCCAGCACCGGCCAAAGAGCAAACACAAAACGCCTCGGAAAACACACAAAAAACAGCGGATGTGAGAGGCTGTGCCGAAGTCACACCATATGCAGGTGTCAGGGAAAAAGGTCTCCTGTCTCCCACGCCAGGCTGCTATCTCCATCCCACAAAGCCTTCCCATGAGGGGTTAATAGCCAAGGATGATCCTTTCCCTCCACTGGCTTGTCAGTGAACTGGAGTAGATGGACAAAAAGAAGGATTCACCATGCCCATTGGCATCAGTACATATCTGGAGATGACACCTACACTGGAGGCCTTCAAATACTCCATGCTGAAACAGAGAGCTGCACATATGGGCGCCCACCCAAATATCATCTCACCATTATGCTACAAGTGTCGTTGGAGAAAGTGCATTCTCTTCTCCCTACCCTCAGAGCTGCAGCAAAGAAAGGGACAAAGGTCAGGGCAGGAGTTAAACACTAACCCCCAAGGCATCTCCTGGTGACATCCCTGTCAGCAAACAGCTGTATTTTTTTTTTCCCACATGGCCTGCAGCATGTTAAAACCCATGAGACACAAGCAGGAACTTGCCCCACTTCTGCAGCCAGTGGCTCCAGAGCCCGTATTTTGGGGTATTATTTAGGAAAAGTGAGCCAAGCATCCACGTGCTTGGGATGAGGGAGAGAATGCTGGTCATGTTCTAGGTTAAGGAAGCACATTGGACAACCTTCACCTTCATCTAAGATCCTTGGGAAAAGGCATCAACTCAGCATCTCAGGCCAAGAAAGTCTGATGCTTCTCAGGAAAGGTCATAGTCTCTTCCCTGAAAGGCTTTTCGGACAGGGAAGGGGGTTATAGCAATTGTGGCACTGTTCCTCCCTTCAATACTCTCATGAGCTCAAGCAGAGCAAAAAACTCCTTAGCTCTGCACCACATTGGTTTTTCACCCCATAAATAGAAACGAGCTGATCACACCAAATTTGTGCAGGATTTTGCGGAAAGCACAAAAGAAAATGGGACAGAGGTTTGTTTAGTGGTGACAGCCCAGTCCTGCCTCTTTGACATTTGCTCCAAACCAGTGAACTGAACAACATTTGAACTTTTGTTTAGACAGATAGGCCTGTGTATTTAGAAATCCTTGAAACTCATCCATCTGCAAAGACAGCAACTCTCCATAATGCAAAAGCTCTAGCTGGGATGCTGAGGTCAGCAGATCTCTCTACAAATGATTCCTATTAAAGTAAAAAATTTCAATGCAAGCGTCTATTTGACAATCCAAGCCTGACCAAAAAAAGAAAAAAAGGAATTAAAAAACCACAGTATGATCGTGCCAGTCATCTTTACAGACCACTGAGGAGCTTAGGGAACATCCACTCTCCATTGCCTGCCCGGTGCCCAGACTCTTTCAGAGGAATGCACCCTCCACTGCACCCAGGATCATCCTGGTGTAGTCCTGATCAGGATCTGCTCAGCTCTTCAGTGCCTCTGCGGATGGAAAACCTGGTTTAATTGCCTGGCAGTCAGTTTGGATATCTCTCCATCTTTTCTACGAGGATAATTTCTCCTGGCACCCAGCCTGAACCTCCCACACTGCGTTTTACCCCCATAGTTTATTGCCCCAGGGACTCAAGGGCTGGTTTCTCCACGAGATTTTTGCATCTCTGAAAGCTTTTTTTGTCTTCCTCCTCTCCAGACTGAATGCTTCCAAACCATGGCCTTGGGGATGTGGGCCATGCAAAGGGATGGCTTTCTACACAACCAGGATCAGCAAACACTGAGAAACTAATCACAGGTGGTGAGTCCAGCCAGACACCAGCAGTGGTCCTCATCCCACCAGCAAGGATGATGAGGTACAGCTACCAGGAACAAGGGAAGAACAAAAAAAATTCTAATTAAGAGCCTAAAGAGCACATGAGAGGACTGAACAAGAGCCCTCCCTGTGGTTTCCCCAGGTGGAGCAAGAGCGTGGGAGATGCTGGGAAGACCCCATTGGCACCAAATCCCTCCTTCCTGTCTGCACACCATGGCAGCAGCAGAGTGCTCAGCTCCCTGCCCCCCACAAAGCCTAAACCAGCAGATTATCACGTTAACGCTTCAAATGTTTAATTTCCTGCTCCAATTACACTGGTTTTACAGCGGGAGAGGCATAGGGGGGAGTAAGTGAAAACAAGCTGGGTATTTTCAACTAAACCTCGAGTGACCCCAAAACCACCAGACTTTCCGTTCATCTCCATGAATGGGGGGTCAGTGCTCAGGCTGGTGAGGTGGCTGGATGTAGGCGTGGGAGCCACCTGAGTGTCGACCTCTCAGGCCAGCGGTGCCGTCCCTCTCCATCCCGCAGCCGAAATGAAAAGATCCTTTTGTTTGGCCATCTCCACAACACTGCAGAAACATTTGCTGCACCACAAGAAAAAACAGGCAGCTGGTGTTGGCACAGCAAAACGGTAGTCAGCTGCAGAGAGGGGCTGAGGGAGCATCAAGCAGAGAAAGTGAATCGGGCAGGAGGAGGGCTACAAACAGTGGGAGGAGGGAGGGGAGTATATCCGAGTGCAGAGTAGCTACGGAGTGAAATGAGGATGGAGGAAACGCACAGAGGAAAACCAAGGAAGAGGGAAGGTGAGAGCATGAAAAATGGGAACAGATAGTGGGGGTAAAGGGGCAAGGAGTGCAGAGAAAGCAGGAGTGTGGAGAAGGAAAGAGGAAGAGTGAGGAGAAAAGCACTGAGGAAACAGCAGGCTGTAGCGGCATGCAGGCTCCCCCGGAGCTGCCTCCGTCTGGACACTCCCCTTGCCACATCCACCGGGTTGCTCAGTACTCCCCAGAGAAAAAGAAATCTGGAGGAAAAAAGATATCTCAACCCAGGTGTCTTGCAGGACAGCAAGTCCCGCTTGAGTAGCTTTCAAGAAATATTAAAAAAATAAACTCATTCATGAGCACTCATTAAGCCTGAAAGTCTGAATGGCTGCTTACAGGGAAGAGTGGGTCTCTGGGACTCAACATCCCCCAGAAAACACCCAATTACCCCTGGTGAGAAAGCAGAGACCATAACACCCAGCTGCGCTGGGGCAGGGGATCTTGCCTGCCTGTAGAGCTGGGGATACTTTCCGCTCGGAGCCCTTCCAAGGGGTCATCCGTGGCTGCTGTTATTTATAGCTGGCTGAGTGTGCACACCCTGCACTGAGCTCACCCGAGTGCACAGGGAAGGAGGTGAGAAAAAAGGACTGACCTTGGGGTCAAGGAATAGCTGCCAGCGGCCAGAAATAGCTAGTGCCATATTCGGCCCTGGTTCTTCGAGAGCTGCTGGATCGAACATGGTGTTTCCAATATTTCAGCTCCAGTCATGATAGGATTGATTTCTCCCTTGGACTCATGTTCCCCCAACAAGACCCCTCCATAGCTCCTCTCCAGCTCCAAAAATCTGCTGGGTGGATGGAGCAGGTGGGAAGGGGCAGGAAAGCAATCCAGCGGTGGGGAGGGGATGATTGACCTCTGGAAAATGTGCTGGAAAAGCAAGGGAGGCAGGTTGCAAGGAGGGAGGGGTTTCAGCACCTGCTGCGGCAAAGCCTGACGCTGACCTGGGAAGGGGTGACACAGGGGAGAGGATTCCAGAGGATTTTGGCAGCGTGCAGCGATCAGCATGCAGCTCGATGACTCCTTTGGGTGCCTGCGAGAAGCTCAGCACATGAGATCAACGTGGACGGTGTGCAGGCACCAAGACCGTCACGTGCGCGCCTCCGTTCCCCCCGAGCCTGCGAGCACAGAAACCATCTCCGCACCCCCGGCGTGTGGGACGTGGGCACCCTCCCTGTCCCTCTGAGCACGTGCATGGATCAACAAACATGTCCTTTCCAGCATGCAAATAGAAAGCCTGGTGCAGGCTAACACATCCAGCCCACATGCAAAGGACTTTCCTGGCTGCCCTGGTGGGACCTGCCTGCAAATGCCCTGGATCCCAGCACACCCACGTTGCTCCGTGCTTGGCTGTGCTGGAGCATCCTGACCTTTCAGGGTCAGGGAACAAGGGTGGAACCCTTCTTGCTAGGATGTCTGCTGGTTACGGAGACAATGAGAGACCATGGGAGTGGGAAGGTCAAATCCTGCTCCCTCCAGCACCAGCACCCAAAGCTCAGCTACTGCCAAAGGCAGAATTCAATTATTAACCCTCCAGTACCAATCCAGGGGCTAACACTCTGATGGGTAAGTGGAAGTTGAAGACAGAGAAGGGAGTATGTTGCGGCCTGTACCAAAGGCTGAAAGCTCTGGGTGAGCAGTGCTAGCTTGCTGGCAACATGGTCGGCAAAGAAAATTGCCTCAAGTTTTCTGCAGAGACAAGATCCTCATACCTTAGTGACCAAAGAGGAGGTTTGAGCAACTCTTCTCCTAACTACTCTGTGTATTGTCCTCCCCAGAGATCCCCGTAGCGAGATCTCCCCAGATCTCCAGAGTGTTGAGGGAGGGATACTGATGCGATTCCCTCCAGGAGAAACACGACCTGTCCCTTTGGCAAGGTCTCCCTGGGTGGCCACTGGCTGCTGATACAAGGCCCTGTTCTGCACTGAAGGGCTGAGATGCAGAAGGAACTGTCTCCTGGCTTTTTTTCTGCATGGTTTTGAGCCACATTTTGGTTGTGGAATGAAAACCAGGGCCCACATGGTCCTGCTCCTCAGCTGGACAGCCACAGCAAAGAACTAAACCAGTTGTGTGTGCCTTTGTTTCCCAAGAGCTCTGGAGGATACTTCAAGCACCATCGACCAGATCACTGCACAACAGATATACCCAGGGTCAGACAGAGAGAATATACAACGCCTTGCTCCATTAAGGGCCTCTTCTGCTTTATTTTCTCATCTGGATGTTGTTCTTCCCAGTCCCTTGCTGCTTTTGTGTGCCAGCTGTGTGCACTGTGAGGAGCCGGACAGGGCAAAGCCGACCAGGTAGGGAGGCAGCCCGGGGAAGTGTCCCAGCCCAGAGGGATGTGCAGCATCAGACAGCTCTCACCAGGTGGCAGTAGGTTGTGCTCACACGGCTGGGGAGTGAAAGAAGAGCCAGAAAAAGCAGCGGGAAAAATCAGAAAAATAAAGCATACTCTAAACGAAATGCTGAGTAGAAAACACACAGTGCTTGTCGAGACTTTCTTGTCTCCTGTGAAAATACATATAAATTCAGGTTTTTTTGAGGGGTGGTTTGCATGGAGCTGGAAGACAGTTCCTGGAGGTGTTACCCATCACCTCCAGCTATCCCATACTCCTGTGGCATCACACACAGGTGTGCCGTGTCCCACCGGATCCACATCTTACAAAGTGGCTCAAAGACACATGGAGCCAGGAGCTGCCAGGAGCACAGAGGAGGTCACAGCATGCACCAGCTGGGGAAATTCATTGTCCAACCATGTCACACCAAAATTCTGTGATGCAGTGGGCAGAACTTCTGCTCATGGTACAGAGGATGGAACTGGATAACCTTTAAGGTCCCTCCAAACCCATGGCATTCTGTGATTCTATGAGAGACCCGTCCTCAAACCCATCGAGGAGCAGCAGTATCCCCTTGAAGCTTCTGCCTGCAACATGCTTCTAACCACATCAGCCCAAAGCTGCGGAGAAAAAACTCCTAGAGAGCTGTGTCCTAGTGGGACCAGGACAGGAGCAGGGGAGTTTGTGCATGCACATCTGGAGCAGAGCCAGTCCCAGGGAGCCCGTGGAGACCTCCCTGCCGCCCCAGCATGCAAAACTCAGCATCTGGTCCCAGGGTGTGTTGTTTTTGGTTGTTTTTTTTTGTTTTTTTGTTTTTTTTTTTTTTTTTTTTTTTTTTTTTTTTTTTTTTTTTTTTTTTTTTTTTTTTTTTTTTTTTTTTTTTTTTTTTACAAACTTCTTTCCCNTTCTTTTGGTTTAACAAACTACTCTCCAGCCTTGTAAGGCGAATCCCCACTGTGCCCAAATAAGCTGAGTATTTTTGGCTGCTTTCCCTGCAGCCTTGGGCTGGCCTTTGGGAAATGCATACCCTCCGGCCCTTCATGCCCTGGAAATTGAAGAGGCTGCCTCTTCCCCGTGCCAGAAAAGGGATTACAGGACACGCTTAAGGGTTTGAATTCATAACCTTCAGAGTCCCCCAGAGCTGGGGACCCTCCTGCCTGAACCGCGGCAGTGGCACCACTAGCCGGCAGCACTGCCAGCATGTCCATCCCAGGCATCCAAAGGGCACGGACGCTATTTGGGTTTCAAGCTGGGACAGAGCATGCCGACCCTCTGAGCTGCTCGCAATTAACAGCTTCTGAGGCTGCACGGAGACAAATTACTATAATTTAACAAATAGACGTTATCTTAAAACGAGTGTCTTACCCAACACCTATTGATTCCTGCTCCCCTTCCAAAGAACTCACCGCAATTAAGTTGTCACATCTCTAATGCCCACGTAAAAATGAGTCAGCTCCAGTGTCTCCCAGAAAACCGTGTCTGTGCTGGATTATAAAACCCAGCTGCCGAGTTTCCTTTTTACTCCTGTATTAGCCAGAGATGAAATTTATCGTGGTGGTAGACAGCAGAGCTTTTATCTGCATCCCTCTGGCTGCCATGCAGCTCACAGACAGCTCATGTTTTACCTTTCCTCTCTCAAACTGCCAAGGGTTTTGTCCTCCGTAGGCAGGGCATTATGGAAAGCAGAAACTCCGTTTATGTGGGCTTGCAGCCCCAGCACAGCTGATCTTTGGCTGCTGCAGAGATGGGGGGGTAGTTGGTAGGACCCCATCACTCCACAGGGCTGGCACAGGGAGGCTGTGGGTTCTGCTGTGTCACGGCCAGTCCCTGCCCTGCTGGGAGTCCTGCTGGCCTGGGACACAGGCTGAGCAGCCCCAAATGCATTGCACTAGCATGCTGTGCCTCAGTTTCCCCACTGCCACAAATAGCCTGAGAGTTGGTAACACCTTTATCAAGCACAGCAGCAGCAGCATGGGTCCGAAGAACATCAGTCCCAGTTTGAAATGTAGGGGAGGATTTCCTCCCTGAGAGCAGGTGAGGGGAGTGTGAGAATTGCTTTTTCCTCCCTCAAATGGCCAATTAATCTGCTGTTTTAATACTTAGACTAGGATCACCATCATGACACAATCATGTTTCTCTTGCTCCACAGTAGAACAGTTGAGGGGTTTACATGCTCAGCCTGAGCATGACCCTCCCAGGGAACCCACGTAGCAGCCATGGTGCTTCAGAGATGGAGGCAAGGGGAAAAAGCCCTGGCCATTCAGTAGCATCTCATAGTAGGATTGATTGATTCAACAGTTCCTTCAGATCCTGAGGGCTTGCATTTCCAGTGCCCCAGACTGGGTCAAGAGGAGGATTCCTACCCCACTGCTGCTTGCCAGGAGATGGGGATGGGCAGCTGAGGGTAAAAAAACAGCACAGAAAAACAGCAGCAGGAATAAAGAGCCAGAATGAGACCGCGATGCCAGAGATTAGGAAGGGATCTTTACAGAGACTTGTGAGCTAGACCTTAATTACACGCCATGCTCTCGGGCAGCGAGCCACCAGCTGCCGCTCATTTCACCGATGCAGTGGATAGATTTGATAATCACTGTCATGTAGTGGGGATAATCTTCCCCTCCCCATCTCTGGACACTTATTTCACTGCAGGGAGAGTTGCAGCCAGCTCTGCAGACAGCCCTGCACCTGAGTGCAGAGCCAGAGATGTTTAGGGGTGCGGCTACAAGCACCAAGAAGGGCAGGGGTGCATGGCCCTCCTTGTGGGCCCCCAGTGGGAGCATCCCACCCCAAAACCTCTCTGGAAAAGGGGACTGGTGAAGCCAGTGTCATTTATCGATAGCATCCCTGTGAAGCAGGCGGGGATTGAATGAACGCCTGAGAAAGGCTCTGCAAGGCATCATAAAGGCAAGAGGAAAAGCCACACACATAAAATACCAAATGCCAGGAGTTAATAGGGGCCACTAAAGGTTCCACGGCTCGCTCCTCTGCCCTGGAAAGACCTTGAAGGACCTCAGCATTGCAACCGTTTCACCCATGACTTGAAACCCGACTATCCCTTGTTCCTAAGAGGACAAAGTGGCCCCAAGGAGCAGGGCTGGGTCCCTGGTGGAGCAGGCATGGATCAGAAAGCCCCCCAGCCCCCAGCTCCCATCCTCTCTGGAACGTCAATCAGGCACCTGCCAGTGCAGCCAATTCACTTCCATTTGGAAAATTAAAGAAATAAAATGAATCGTTTGCTTAATTTGAAAGGGTGGCAGGAAGCAAAGATGCCTTGGGCTCGTGCCAGCTTGCAGAGCTCTGCTCATCTGCAGGGTTTTGCTGGGGCAAACATCAGCCTCTTCCCTTCCTCTATCTGCTGGGCCCAATAGCCTCGGTCCAGGGGGCTACAGGGGGCTACAGGCTACAGTCCCTGTGCTCCAAAACTGGTAAGCAGTTGGCAAGCACAGGGATGCTTACAGCAGTGATGCCCCCCAAGAACTACATTGGAGGGCCTCAGGGAATTCTGTCCCACCAGTGGGTGGGAGGATGAAACCACTTCCTCAGGGGCACCTGGGGTTTGTGGGGTTTTTTGGCATTGTTTTTTGTGGGGTTTTTTTGTGTCTTTGACTATTTCGATCTTTCCTGGTGCCCTGCACAGCACAAGCCAGGAAAGAAGGAGCAAAGGTGGAGGTGAAAAACAATAGGTAAGTACATGGCAAAAACCGTCCCAGAATATTATCTCTCTGCATCTCTATGGGCTCTGGAAATGCACAACCCTCCTGCTGCCCCAAACCTTCAAGATTTTGGGGACAGGAAATTCTCCCTGCCTCATCTACTCTCATCTCAGGAGCAAATTTCCGCTCACCAGAGCTGGCCTCACCCTAATTCTGCAGTCCCCAGCCTGCAGGATTCACTCCTGCTCTGTCCCAGGAAAAGCACAAGAGCCACCAGGAGAGGACCCCCTTCTCCAGCTGACTCTCTGAGATGGGACTGAACCCTGGGCTGTGCCCTTCCGCCTCCCTAGTGTGTCCTACTCACTTGGAAGACACAACCATCATCTCATTGCTTTTCCCCTCTCCATCCCCCTGCTCTCCCCCCTCCCACAACAAAGGAATCCCCAAATCCCAGCTCCTTCCTGCCAAAGACACGTGCACCTGCAGAGCAGCTGATGCCAGCATCCAGAGCAGAGCCAAGCACAACAAATGGGCTAAAGAGCCCTTACTGCACAGAGACCAGCTTACAAAAACAACTGTATTTCACCCAAACTCTATTAAACTGTCCTGGGTTATTGCTTCGTTTCCTTTCCCACCATTGAGGATCAAATGAGATTTCTTTGGGTACACAAGAGATGCTCTCACATCCCTACCTTCAGCTGCCCCTTCTGTGCTAAGTGCAGGGTGAAGCTCACTGTGGGGTGGCACAGCTTTGCATGCAATTAAATTCCCTTCCAAGATTACTTTTTCACACTGGGAAAAATACAGCCAGCAGCATATTCCCATGCACAGTAACCCAACAGGGCAGCCAAACCCACTGCAAGAGCCCAGAGACCCCTGAGTGCCTCCTTGTAAAGCCTGAAAAATGGGGTTTCACAGGCATCAGAGCCAAAAAGGACTGGTGTGATGGTCAAACCCACCAGCACAGCCCCTGACACTCTTCACTACCACAAGCTCCAACCCCACTATTTGTGCCACATTTAACAAGGTATTAATCACAGAACAGGACATTGCTCCCTCCCCTGTGTGCATCCCTGCAGTTTTACCTTCAGCCTTCTGGGTTTTCCTCTGACTCTGAAAATCAGCTGCAAACTAGGCTCCTTGTTTACAAGTCCAAGGATTTAAGAGCCATGAAGGAGATTCAGGCCATGGCTCCCATTAATTTCACCAAGTTTTACACATCTAAGCCTTAGCCATGAGTTCCTAACAAAACAAAACAAAACAAAACAAACAAACAAACAAACAAACAAACAAACACAAGCAAACAAAAAAAAAGGCTTGCTTCAAAGCAAAAAAATAGCCAAGGAAAACAAACTTTACTTACAGAGGCTTTTCAAAATAGAAATATCAAAAGTGCAAAAGTTCTTGCAGGTACTCGCTGGGCTTTGCAATAGATAAGGGCGTCTGGAAACTAAAATCTCAAAAATTTCCACTGCCTGCTCAGTCCCATAGTATCTACACACACACTCCCACACCAGCTCAGCCACAATCAGTGTCTGGAGAGGAAATGCAGAGAAAAAGTCCAGGAAGTTTAATGAACTGTCACAGCTTAACAAACTAATCCCTGCTTATGCTCACCTCATCCCAAATGAGAAGCTGGGGGAAAAAAAAAAAGTGCACAACATGAGGCAGCTATCTCTTATCTGCTCTGCTGCTCTGCAAGGGCAAAGGACTGAGCAGGGGCTCCTGGGTGATAGTGAGGCAGTGGCTGCTCCTCCTCAATGCATACCCAGAACTGACCAAATACCTCGCAATAATTTCCCATGAACAGTTTGTGTCTGTTTCCCAGAAAAACTTCAGCTAAAGGTAAGAAATGTGCCTGGGAACAGTGTGGTTTATGATGCCCTCGTGGAAAGGTGCCTTTGAACTCGGGCATGTGCATGCATTAGGCACAGAAGGTCCCTGGTGCTGTTTGCCCATGACATGGACTCGCTCTCTGCAGAGTGCAGAACGACAGCTGAGCAAGCAATGGTGGAGACAGAAACAAAGGACAAAAACAGGAGAAGGCACTTTCCTCCTGCTTCCACTGAGCCCTGGAAAGATCTCCCAAAGGTTCTGGGGAGAGCACTAAGTGTCCAGAAGAAGATAAAGCAGGAGCTACTAGCACAGTAGCCTTGCTACAGTACCTTGATCCCAATGTCTTCAAAGCCACAGGGCTGGGTGCTCCACCAGGAGCCAGAAACAGGGATGTGAGGCAAGTTTCTGCTGGGCGAGCTGCTCCTGAGAGATGTAAACACTTGCTGGCAGGAGGCACTGAGTAAATATCTCACAGCAGTGCAAATAACAGCAAGTAGCATTTTCCTGGTAAAGCAGCACCCAGGGTTTCAATCAAAGCTCAGGGCTATTTTTTCTTTGGCCCTTTACTGAGCCAAAGTAAAAGGATTTATCAAAAGCATATACCTCTCCCATCACCCTTATAAACATGCACACACACACAAATAGCTTCTTGTCCCCGTAATCCTTCTTTTCTATATAAATGGCTTCATGGTCATTCCTACAGCAGAAAGAAGTTTGTCATGTGAAACATCATCTACCCCTGACCAGCAGCTCTGATCTTCATAAAAACCAGTGCCTGCACACAGCATGCCATTGTCATCATTCAGAGATGCCTGTAGGACAGCTGGTACAAAACTGGAAATGACTGCAGTGACACCCTGGTGTAGGTTTAGCCGAGCAGCAAAGCCTGGGTACAGATGCTGAATCAGCTGGTAATTCTATATCCCATAGAGAAGGTGGGATTTGTTTGGTTTGGGGTTTTTCTTTTTGTTTCTAGGTAATATTTTTCTCACGTGGCAAAGAAAACCGTGGTCCCATCTGATGATGGCTTGCTTTAAAGTAGTGGAAATACCAGTTCTTATTGTCATTCTGTCTCACAGGGGTGACATTTTGTCTCCCCTTTCTGTGCAAGTTTATAGGAGTAGCTTAAAAACTTTCCCAAAAAAAAAAAAAATGAAGTGTACAGAACAGCACAAAAAGGAAGGAGCTGGGGAAGCTGGTGGTCATCCCCTGGGGTGTGGAAAGGAGGTAGGAGGTTAGGTCATGCATCACAGATTTGCTTTTCACATCTTCTTCAAGAAGACATCAGTGGATTCAGCTCAGCCCCCCACTGCTGCTAACACAACACCCCGAAGAAACGATTCTCTGCAGGAAAGCAAACAGGGTGAATGGGATCTGCTGCCAAACCCTTACATCTCACAGTGGGAGAGAGGGGAGACCAAGAGGAAATGAAAAACAAATCCCGGAGCTGAGGATGTGCCGAGGGGTGGCTTCAGCATGGTGTTATCTTTGTTGGCAGGGTGGGATCCGTGGAGGTCACCACGGGAGAGGGGATTAAGCACTCACATCCAGACATGCCTCTGTAAAGGCAGGGGAAGGGAACAGATACTCTGAAAACCAGCAGGAAGGCAGAGCAGGTCTCACTGCTCCTTACAGATTCCACAGCTGCCCGAAGTACCTGGAGAAGTTTATGTGTTGGTGGCCTCCCTGGCAGCCAGGCTTCCCACAGGGGACACAGCCCTGTGCCAAGGGATGATGCCTACCTGCTCTGCTGCAGCCAGCCTAGAAAGGGTCAAAGGGATGCACACAGAGGAAGAAATGGAAGGGGAAGAGGTGAGGTAGTAGCAGTAAAATATAAATTAGATGATACAGCTCTGTAGACACTTTTAAAACTTCCCAGATGGAAAGCCACAAGTAACCAGGTCCCCACACACCATTAGCACATCACTTATTAACCACCCATTAATGAAAGGGCTGCAGATAGCACAGTTCCCTCTCCTATCACATCTGCAGGATGCTTTTCACACAATCCTCCTTCCAATGTCATTGTAAGAAGTTCCCCCAAAACCTAATTCCCGAGACCTGCACCTCCATTTCTCATTTTCGTTCTTTCAGCCAAAGCTTTTAAAGCAGCAAATATAAGCAGTTTGCTTATAAGATGGAAACAGCAAGTTTCCATCTCGTACGTTTTCCATGCAGAACTTGCTGTGCACCAGTGAAACCCCAGAGCCCCTTTCGAAACTTGCATAGAGCTTCTCTCTCCAGCTCTGCCCACAAACACACTATGAAACTTCATTTTATTATTTATTTTTTTTATTTCAGGAAAATTATTTGCAAACTGAGCCCTAGCCCCCTAAGAACTTGTTATGTCTCTTGCTACTTTCTGAAGAGATTCAAAGGGCCAGCAAGCTGTGTGCAGAAGTATTTGATATTTCCCCACAACCTTTGTGGCTGGCTGCCTCTTGTGCTGTGAATAATCTTGCTAGAGAATAATTCTGCATCGATGTTGCAGGATACTACTGCTAGTATGTATATCTTCCAAGACATAAGTATTTGTACTGCCCCTGTGTAGTTTCAGAGAAGAAATTTGCTTTCTGGATCCAGTAATAATTTCAGCAAAACCACAGGCACAAGAGATGCAGTTACGGACTAAGGAAGCATCTCATCACTCCGCTATTTATAAAACTTTTAAAATACATGTACAAACATAAGAACACCACCCCCTGCTCGCACACATACCACCTTATTTGATCAGACCTCATAAAAGACCAGATGCTATCTTGGAAAGTAACTTCCTCGGGAAAACAAACTGCCTGCAGTAAATCCCAGGGCCAGCACAGGCAGCTGCCCCAGCGTGCTGCCTGCGCGGGGCTCGCCGCTCTGTGGAGTCTCGGGATAAAAGGGGCAGGATTGGAGTTCTCTGCAAAGCAGGAAAGAACAGAGAGAAGCCACGAAAATCTCACATCGCCTGCTAGCATCAAGATGGGCTTCACGCTGGGGCTTCGGGCAGCTGTGGAGGCAGCCGCGCAAAGGAGAGAAACCCACAACCCACGGATGTCAGCAGGCTGTCAGCGTCCCGGAGGCAGCGCCATAAAATCCGCACGCAGGGAAGGGCTCGGCTGGGCAGCGGGAGGGCTGCTGAGAAACGAAACAACGCGCCGGGTGACAGCAGAGGCTCTGTGCAGGGAGGCTGTCAGCGCCCTGGGGTCGCGGAGAACCTCCTGCTCCGACGGACTGGCTGGCCGCGGGGNAGCAACTGCCTGTGCATTCCAAGGCGGCATTCCCACGGGCGGCTTTCCCCCGGCGCTCTGGAGCAGCATCAGCCAGGCAAGGAACACCGGCAGGATAATGCAGGGCCAGCCGCGGGGATGCTCGAGTGAGACTCCCCAGGCTCGCCGACGGAAATGAAAGTGCGCACAGAGCTCAGGGATGCCTGTCCCGGATATTCGGAGCAGGGAAGAATGTGGGGTTCTTGGAGCGGGCACGGCCACCCGCAGCTGTGCAAACAACCCCGCAGAGAAGGTGACTTACCTTGTCCCTGGACTGAGATCGCACACCGCCCGCTTGCAGGAAGCCTCTTACCGTGCCCAAAGACAGGACAAGCAAAGCCGAGGGCTGTTTCCCAGCGGGAAGCTGCTGTCTCACAGGTCAGAAAGTTAAATGAGCTGGCTGGGGTTAGGACTGAGCACCGATATCCACCATCAGCCTGACCCAGCCTAGTACACAGCAGTTGCTCCTTGATGTTAATTTATTCCCATAGTCGAGGTGAGTTCTTTTGCCAGCAGAAAAGCAGCAGCAGTGGCTGCAGGCGAAAGGTTTTGCTGCACTGCTGGGGTCGCATGCCCCACTGCAGCATCTCCTCAGTGCTGCAAGCCCTGAAGGGGATCCTGCATCCAGCTGGACGGGCAGGAGGAATGCAAGGCCCCGATCCAGGAAAGCACATACTGATCCGTCAGCACCCGAGTATTCCTGACCCCTGTCTTCCAGAGGAAACTAACTTCAGATGGTGAAAGAGGGAGGAAGGGAGAATGATCAGCACCAGCTCTGGGGAAAATTGGATACCCCATCACAGGCTGGTCAGAGTCACACTGGAAAATGACATTTTGGAACCTGAATGCAATTCTGAGTGTCAGCAGGTCCCAATATACTGTCTAAAAGACCATCAGTGGTGCTGCAGACAGCAGAGAAAAAAAAATGGACAGTGATCAGAGAGGTACGGGCCATGCTCCTGGCTCCACCACAGGTTCCCAGCCCTACCCCTCCGACATTCAAATAGGGAAAATACCACTTTTCTGCTGTTTTGCCTTACCAGACTACCTACTGTGGGTAATAGATGGAGTCTGTAGGCCCTGCAGTAAAAAAAAGGTGGAAGGGTTTTAAATTCCATATTGCCATGTTTTTTTCAGAGATGGGGGTGAGAAGGGAGGGGGTGCAGCACAATCTCTAAATCTTTATTTCCTCAGGCTCCTTTAGCCTGTTTCCTCCCCAGCTTTCATACTCCTTTAACCAATTTTTATTTTTGGAAAAATAAACCAGAACAAATGGCAATAAATACGGGCAGGCTTAGGAGGAGAATGGCTGGGATTGCTCTGGATCCTGGCAGGGATCTTGTGAACAATGCTGAAACTCCAGGGCCCATTTCTGCCCACTGGCAGATGTGGCCCATGATGAGAGATGAGGACCACAGCCGGCTCCACCAGAAGACCCTCCTGCCCTGGCCAGGGAGAAGCTCATCCAGCCCCAGCTAGGGAGGGGATCTCCCCAAGCTCCTGGGCTCGGTGTTTCACCACACACAGCTATTGGATCCAGGTGGCCAGAGGAGATGAAGAGCTGCTAGGCTGTCAAGGAGCAGCCACAGAAAGGAGGTCATGGGGTATTGTGGCCCGACCCTGGGGATGGAGCCTGGTCTGGTGGCAGAAGAAATCACCACCTGCTGCAGGCTGTGTGGGTGGGGGCTTCCCTTCCCAACATCCCTGGGAGAAAGGGGTATGCTCTGAAACCTTCATGCAAAGCTGAATTCAGGTTTTTCAGGGTTAGGACCAGGAGTGCTGTTCCATCACAAAGCATTACCTTATCCAGAGCACGTCAGCCTGCATAGGCAGACAAAATCTTACTGCTCTGAGGGTTCTCATTATCACATGAATCTACATCTATGATGTTTTCCGATGTCGGATGTAAATGTCTCGGCTTTGAGAGCTCTCAAACCCTTGCATATAGTAGCTAGCAATGGATGAGAATCTCAGGCAACTAATGCCTATTGATAAAATGTAATAAATATTCAAGCTAATCAGAAGGATAAAGATGAGAGAGAGAGGAGGACCCTGCAACACACTAGTTACTGCGTGCCTGAGAACACGATCTTAAAATGATCCAACAACCAAGCCATCACAAATAACCCCAGCTACAATCACACCAGTTTTTCTTCTCAAAGCTCTTTTACAAGCTTTGAAGACCCTCCAGTAAACACTGAAGTGCGTGTTAAAGAAAAAGGAAAGAAAAAACCCAAAGCCTGAGAATATAAGCCCTTTGCTCAACTGCATACCTAGGGACATAGGGAGACAGCTGACCTGTGAACCCAACACCAAGCAGCACATGAGCTGATGGCCACCCCTTGCTGACTACCATCAGCATGTTTTTACTTCACCTCACATCTGTGACAGTCTCTCCATTTGTCTTCTCACCCTGGACTATATAAAAGAAGTTGACAGGAAAAGAGAAATAAGACACGGCCACTACCCTGAGCCCACACTACTGGCCACAGCTCAAATGACACCAAATACATGCATTGCCTGAGCAGGGCAAGATAACTGAAAACAGCACAGAAGAGTAAGCCAGGCAACACAAAATAGAAATGGGCAGGAAAAAAGACCAGCCAAAAAAGCCATATTTTTGGGATGGATTTCAGGAGACAACTCTGACAATCAGTACTTTATTCCTGGAATAGGTTGCCCATAGAAGTTTTGGATGTTCCATCTCTGGGAGGGTTCAAGGCCAGGCAGGATGGGGCTCTGAATGTGGTCTAGTGGAAGGTGTCCCTGCCCATGGCAGGGTTGAAGTGAGATGATCTTAAAGATCATTTCCAACCAAGCCATTCTGTGATTCTATGATTCCAAAGTCAGGGACTGTCTCTGCTACTGTTAGCCCTGCCCTGGGACTGTATATCCTTCATCACACAAGGGGGTGACATGCCACCTTGGTGCTGGCAGACTCACCTGAATTTATTTCCAACAACAAAGACCCAACACTACCACCACCAAAAAAATTCACAGAAATCCCTATTGTAGCAGAACAGAAGGTTAAAGTTGCATTTACAGAATGGGTAACACAGTTATCCAAGAGAAAAAAATAAACCAATTAAAAAACAAGAAAAAAAAAAGCGCCCAAAACACAATTCCAGATTATATTTAACACTCAAATTCCTCCTTAATTGCTCCAGTGTCTCAGCCAGTTTGCAGGGGAGTAGTGGGGACTGGCAAATTAGCTCCCCCCAGGGCTGCTTCCCCCTGGGGAGCTTTCCCAATTTACACTCCTATTGTGTTCTTTAATTAGTACATTCCTACAGCTTTTCTGAGAGTCCCAACACTTCCAGGGCTGTGACAGTACTTTATAAATAATAAATCTGAGGGAGTATTCACTGTACCCTCCTTCACTCCTCCCAGGGTCCTGGCCGGCCGGTATCTGGCAGCTTTTGCAGGGACCACACACAGCCTAGAGCAGCCCACCACTGCCAGCCCCAAAGGCAGCCTTTGGTGGGGACATTAATAACCTCTTTTCATCCTCCTACCTTGCACAACTTATTTTGTGGATTCTCCCAGACAAAGCATATGGTCTTTGTGACACCCCCATAATGTGGTTCCAATGCAAGTGAGAGGGGCTGGGGGAAAAGCTTGAGAGAGGGCCCTGCAGCCCTTTGTCTGACCAGAATGATGCCCAAAGGCAGCACTGGACCAGCCAGACGTTATGATTCAGGTTCTGGAGGCATCCCAAACGCAGCATCAGCAACTGCAGAGCATGCTGGTCCTCCACAGGAGGACACAGGCAAAACCCCCCAGCCGAGATTTCTGGCACCCTAGGGACACGTGAACTTGTCCTCAGGAAAAATAAAAGGGGGATCCACAGCACATCAGCCAGCCTGTGCTAGAGAAGAGCCCAGGACTCCTCACCCCACAGGAAAACCTCCAGTGCCTTCAGCCTCACAAAGGTTTCACACAGATAATCCTGGAAGCCAAATGGCAGAAGAAGCCTAAAGTAAAGGGAAGACAACGCAGCCAAGCCATGCCTCAGAGCTGCAACCCAACGTTTTCCCAGCTCTCATTAGGGATGATTTATGAAGGCTGACACCACCGTTAACCTCTGACCATGTCCCCACTGCCTGCAGGGCATTTCGCAGCCTGCCTGCCTGCTACTGTCCAGCCAGCAGTGTGGGGGACGATGGAGATTTTATCTCCACTGTTCATGCAATTAGGTGGTTTGAAGGACACACATTGGATCATCTTACCTGCGGCAACCCAGCCACTCCATTCCCTCCAGGGATGAGCCCTGCACATACTGCGTGCTTGCACACACGTGCAGCACTGCTTGGCACAGGCATCGGGCACTAATAACCTGCCATTTGCAACCCCATCTGGTTCTGACATGTCCATTATTCAAAAGCATTTGGCAAAGACCTTGGGCAACTCATTTGCAGAGTCTGGGTCAGTTCACAAGCTCATGAATTCCCAAACTATTTGCTGGCCGTGCTGGTAGCCAAGCTGTGAATAGATTTTTGGCAGATTTGAAAGGAGCCAGTGTTTTCTGAAAACACCTGCCCTCAGAGGCTGCAAAAGCCCAAAGATTTCCATTCCTATTTAAGATGCACATCCAGGCCTCTGTAAAGCTGTAGTAAGATGAAAACCTGACTTGTCTGCCACAACAGAGAATTCTCTATTTTTATCAGTCTCATGGGAAATCAAGTGACCTCAGAGTTCCTGAGCCAGGGGTGCAAGTCTCACCTCACCTCACCCTTCCGTGTTCCCCAAGGGCTGGAAACCCAGCAGACCAGAAGCATCTCCTGGTCTGGGACCATCCCCAGATCCTTAGCCCGGGTCCTCTCATCCCACAAATGATGCAATTGGCTGACTCTCCTTCAAGCCAAGCCCAAAACCCAGTGATGTCCTGGCAGCACAGGCAGCAGTAACTTTGGGCATTCCTGGTCTTACAGCTTCTGCATCAGGATAATACACCAGTAGAGGGTAGACCTGGAAAAAGCACACTTGGCACCTTTATTTCCAGTCAATTCATACCATGCTTTGCTCTCCCTCGACCCACCAGAGCTGCAGACCATTGGGGTTTGCTGCCTCTCATGTGCAAGGATGCAACAAGCTTTTCCCTCTTGCTCTGGGGCTGAGGCTCCGCTGTCCTCCCAGCTGCCTTGCTGGTGCAAATCATCTCTGCAGTCTGTTCAACTAGTGGGCAACCCTTCCCTGCTGCAAACGGCAGCCCACAAGGCTCCCGGAGACAGGCGGCATCGCACACCCGCTCGGAGAAGCAGGAGGCACAGGCAGGGGAATACTAGATGTGATTTGCTGGGAGACAGCTCTGTGCTTTTGGCAGGACTCGAGGGCATTTGTTTTGAAGCTGTGTTTACATGCCTTTGATCAGACGTGTTTAACTTTTCTGGTGCGTGACAGCAGCAAAACAAGTTTGAGACAAGGATAATGAAACACATTGTGCGCCCGTACATATAAACGGCTACAACAAGGCTGCACACATCAGCAGCTCAAACTGGAGGTGGGGGCGGTGGGGGGTGGGTGCCAAGACAGGGAGATGCATCATGATGATGCCAAACCAACAAGTTGGAAAAAAAAAAAAAAAGAAAAGGAAGCACTAACCCAGCAACAACATCTCAGCTCTTGGAAGTGGCCGAGTAAAGTCTGCTCTGAGCCCCGGTGCAGAAGTAAAACTCCATCTGACATTGCACGGAGCTTTTCTTAAGCAGATAAACTGTTTCCATCGAGGCTCAGGGTCTGCTCTCAGCAGCACTCCAGGACACCCCAGGTAGGAAGCAGCCAATGCTTTTTCCAGCCTCTGGGGTTCATCAGCAACTCTCAAAGTCAAGCGCCATCTTTTAAGAAATGCCAGGACATGATCAGAGAGCAAAATGGAAAGGCAGCTTCCAGAGATGCTCCTAAAATAGCTGCTCCCTGAAATGCTAGGGCACACCTGGCACAATTAGCAAGGATGTATCTACATATCTATAGACCAATAATTGTATCATTGAACACCCTGTCATCATTTCAAGCCTCAAAAGGCAATAAAAACTCTCTTCCAGCACCCTAAGGAAAGGCAGAGAGTACTGCCGGCATCCTTTCAGCACAGGAGAGTGCATGGTCATAAACTGGGAAACGTTTCCAGGCATGGCAATGCAAACAGCACCACACTGAACTGCTAATGAAGACCCTGGCATGGGGCAAAGCCTCCACACAGTCAGAGGGCTGCTTCTACAGAGCAGTTTGGAGGCAATAATCCTATTTTTGAAATTAAAAGAGACATGGAGCAGTGTGGATGATCCAGCCTTCTGCTAAGAGCAGACCCAAGCATCTTATCCTCAGTATGTTTAATTTAATAGTGCAAAATGCCAGCAAAGAGACTTTATGATACAGTCCCATGCTGACCATGCTTTGAGATGAGAGATGCCACCATCTCTTTGTGCTTAGCACAGCAAATGAGCAGAGTACGTTGGCACAAGAGGTTTCCTAATGGCATACCACCTCACTACACAACCTGTCAAGCCAACGCAGGCTTAAGCAGTGGATCTTAGTTGGCAATAGGGGGGGAAGTGAATACTCAGCTGTGATAAATATTTAACGTGCTTTTAGTCCTGAAGAAGTGTAGCACTGAGGCCATCATCCTGTAAGTGAAAACCAAGGCTGATTAATGGGGGAAGGTACTCCCATTTATGGGAGGTTAGGATCAATCCCAATTCTCAGCTATTTGTTGAATCTTTAATGCTCTTTTTCGATAGCAGAGTTCCTCGGTGAAGGGCAGCATCCTAATAAGGCTGCTTTAACAGCAGGGATTTTAAGGGGGTATAAATAAAAGACCTCTGTAAAAAAGAAACAATGAGGTAAAAAAGGAAGGTTTCATGTGGTCACTGCTGTTGGATGGCTTGGAAAAAGCAGTTTTCAGTTTGGAGGCTGGATTTACTTCTTTTGGAGTTTTCTGTCATCTCAGAACTGAGCCCAGAGACAAGCTGTTGCTCTGGGAAGGAGGGAACATCACTGGCAGCTGAACAGTCAGTGTCTGACCTTTGCACATCTTTCATTCCATGCTAGAAAGGTTTCCACCTTCTTCCACACCTTAGCCCTCCTCTCAGACTCACAGTTTCACCATATCATGCTCTAATTCTTCCCTCTCTGAGCAAGGAGCCCCCATACCACTTTCCATCTCACCAGCCAAGATTAATCCCCTGCCCCCATAATTATATCAGCATCCTCTCCTATGCTCTCCTCTCCTCAAGCACTCCTCTCCTATGCTCTCAAAGACTCCACCTTTCTCCAGACTGAGTATCCAGGATGAGGAAGCAGCTTGCATTTACAAGGCATTTTCCAGCTTTCCACATCACGCACAGTGTCCCTCTTTGTCCCTTTGTCTTCCATCACATCACCTTTGTGCACATCCCTGCTCCCATGCTTGCTTCCCCCAGCAGCTCCCCTTCCAATCCTCTCACCATCCAGTAGGACCAGGCTTGCCTCTTGTAAGCACAGCTCTCCCTGCACATCTCTGCTCGCTTGCCATCCCTCCCTTGCTGGCAAGCAGCATGGAAGCAAGGCCATAGACATCAGCCTTGTAATGAAGATGAAGAGCCACACAGCCTCGCTGACCCTCTCCATCTGCCCTCACCTTTCCGGTTGCATTACGCCTTATGTCGTTTTTTGTCTGAAACTAAACATCAGCTCCTTCCTGGCTGTGCTGTTACCCTCAAACCTCACTCTCAACTCTGTGCCAGGGATGTTGTGGAATGAAAGGGAGGGGATGAAAAACGAGCCAGGAAAGAGAACAGCAAGAGGCAGTGGGTGAGAGAGTGTATTTACAGCAGGGGTGACCAAAGTTGCCCAAGCCAAGTGCAGGTTCCCAAGCATGACGGGCACTGGTACATCCCTGATGAGCCACTCTGGCTCCATCAAAGCATCAGCTGGAACAGGCCTGGTTGTCTGAGCTGAGAAATGGTGCTGACTTCTGCCCAGAGTGACAACTGGGATGAGAAGACAATGTCACCTCCAGGGAGAAGCTAACAACTTTTTTGGCCCCTAAAGGCCTCCCTCCTCCACACTGCAAGGGGACCAACCTTTAAAACCCCTTCTCTCCCTCCAGCCCTGCATCTGCTGTGGTGGAACAAAAATGTGGTCCCTTCATAAATGAGACTGGCCCAAAAGCAGGCAGCATGGCCAGACAATTTTCCTCCAGGGTTTCAAGCTCTGGAAGAGTGAGGGAGAGGGCTGCACCCTCTCACGGCTGTAGACACACATGCTGCACACACAAGGGATGTGCACATTCCCTTCTACTTCCACCACGGACCACTCCTCGCTAACCATCCTCCAGGATCATTCAGCATCTCTCCGCCCAGTGACCTTCTTCACGGTAATTGTCTTTCCTGATCCACTGTTGTAAACAGGGATTATGAAAAAAGATATGAGATTAAGCCTCTGCTGTGGATTAACCTGCCATTGTCCTCTGTGACAACAGGTGCCAGACGTCGGTCCTTGCCCTGTGACTGTCCTCAAACATGCTTCCCTGTGTTGCCGTAAGATTTTCAGGGAGATACTAGGAGTCATCCTCCTCCACCCAGTCTTAGCAAGCTTTATCAGGCCTTCCTTGTGCTCCTAGCAAAAACCAAGGAAGTGGAAGTATTGTTCTGTGTCCCTGCAAGGTGCCAGAGACAGAAGCTGGGAGGCAACCTACTGGCATTACAGGAAAAGTTAGTATTGGAGAACCAGCCAGGCCCTCAGGTGGACAGCATTATACCCGATGCCTCCGTGGGGCTCTGCACACCCACCCACCGCCAAGCAGCACAGATTCACCGCATGGCAATGCCAAGTGGAGGAAGGATGCTCTCATCCCAGGGAAGGCACAACCAAACCCTAGGCTGCTGCCAAACTGCCCAGGTGCTCTGGCCTCTTGCCCTAAACTAGGATACCCTTTGGCTGAGCCACATGCTTGGGAAGACGATGCCTGTGCAAATGTTAGAGACAGGGCTGCTTTTGTTTACAGGCTGCTGGCAATGGCGCTGCGCACCCCACATCCTCCCCCGGCCAGGAGTGAGCTCCAAGAAAGGAAATTACACAAGCCAGAAGGTTTGATGGAATGAACCCATTGGGCGGCTTGAAGATAGCTATTAATGGAGAGCTTTCTCTAATTGCTTTTGTATAATCTGGGGCTGCTAGGCGGAACTGGGTAATAAATGAAATCCAATTACATTTTCTCTCAGTATTTATTTTATTAAGTAGAATTCATCAGCTGATGAAGGGGCCCCTCGAGGTAATGGCTCATGACCTAGTGGAAGGCACTTTTTTTATTATTATTATTTTCCCCAGTTGGGGAAGCAGATAATTCTGTTTCCCAGTAAATGTAGACTTTCCCCCCTGCACCGTGGGAAGCACAACAGGTCCCAGGGCGGGACGGATCCCACACTGTCCTCCTGAGCAGGATCCTTGCTCTGGCTGCTGGAGTCCCAGTGAGCAAACGGGTGATTAAACCCCAGCTTCAGCGTGCCAGCCGGAATGGAGATGGATTGACAGCGCACAGCATGCAGAGGGCTGCAGCAGCAAGCAGTCCCACTGGGAAGGCAGCAAGAAGCAATGTCAGTGCCTGTCTGCTCCGCAGGTGGCTGGACTCTGGTGCCAGCACTGTTTCCCTAGGATGAGTCTCTTATGCAGGGCTCGCAGTGTGGGCTCAGTTTGGGCGCAGAACCACACTGACCATGCTGAGAACACCGTGAACACCAGCAGCCCAGACCCATCACATCCAGCCCCACACTCCAGCACATCCATGAAGCTTGGTAAGCTCTGCAACACAGCACCTCAACCACTACTGCTGGTGGTGTGAACCCAGCTCCTGGTGCTGTAGACACAGTTGCTGCCCATGAAGGCTGCCCATCAAGGTCACCAAAAGCACTGGTCCCACACACAAATGCCTAGCCAAGCCTTGTGCCACAGTTAGCACACTGGCATCAGCAGGTAAAGCATGTCAGGGATTTCTTGTGCTGGCAGCATTGCAGGGCACTCCAGCTACCAAGCAGGGTTTGATAGAAGCCATAGCACTGCAGGAGAACAGATCCCAAGCCCTGGCACAGTGTGTTTTCTGTAGTATGAGAGGCAGCAAAATGCATTGTGGGTCAGGAGAAGTTTCTCCTAGTGTATCCTTACAAGCTCTAGCCAGCATCCATCCCTGTGGCTGGCAAAAGACCCTTCCTCCTCCGCCCTCCACACCAAAAAGCATCAACGGGGCTGGGGTGTGCCAGTTAATCATGGGGTCTGGTGCAGCACTGTCGCCCTTTTGCTGGAGCCCACAGCAAGGGTTCCTCCAGCACGAGCAGGCAGGATTCCTCAGGGATCTTGTAATCAGCTGCTGGGCTTTTCACCATCCCTCTTCCCATCCAGTTATTGACTGACGTTCACCCCTGGCTCCCAAACCCAGCGCCGACAGCCGCAGCTTGCCCAGCTTCCACTGCCATCTTGTCATACAAACAATTTATCACCTGCCAGTGAGTGCTGTTACAGACGACAGACTCCAGCATCCATTAATTAACAGGAAATACTGAGAGAGGCATGTACACATGCACAAATCTGTCTGAGAGGCTTCCTACAGCATCCACCGCGGATGCACCCGCGTGCTGCCACAGTGAGCACAGGCTCTGGGAGCCACAGTAATGTAGCCAGCATCAGCCAGGCTCAAAATAAAGAAAAAGCAACATTATGAGGAAGGAAAACAGCTATGGAGGTGATAGAGTAGCATAGTTTTATTCCTGAATAGTGAGAAACTACTCAGCGTAAGGAATCAAAATAAGGGTGGCAATTTGAGAACATGGGAGAAAGCAAGCCACATCCCAGCTGCTGAGAGTTTGGGGTGAAGGTGATACTATAGACAACTCCAAAGGGCTTGCACAGTCTTTTGCAGCAGGAGCAGCTTTGCCTAGCTTTGCACTGGGGACGAGGTGTTCTTGGCTGCTGTAACCTGCTTCCAAATCTTCCAAGGTTCCATCAAGGCAGGATAAGGCCTGTCCCCCATCAGGACAGCAAATCCAGCAGCCTTACACATCCCAGACCACAGCTCAGCAGCACTGAATGAATGCCTGCCAGAGCCTGAGCCCTCATGCTGCTGGGCCAACTAAAAATAAATGAGGTGTGGGTTCACAGAGAGTCAGCGTCAGGTTTTAGAAGTGCTGTGTGTCACTGGTTTTGCTGCAGAAGCCAGGAACAGAGGATAAGGAAAAAGGGTTTCAGAGGGCAAGGAAAAAGTGTTTCAGAGGAATCTTCTGAAACTTGTCTGGCTTTTTGATTTGGGAAGAAAACCTAAAACCAGCTGGAAAGGAGATCTAAACATCATGTCAGAATCCAGCTCTTCATCTTTTTCGCAAATGGGCTTTCACTTTCTTCTGTGAGGCTATTTGCCAAGCACAACACAGAAACACAAGCTATTTGCGTTGATCCAAAACTATTTTTCACCAAATAAGCCATTCATCTAAAATCTTTCTGCCCAGCTCTGCTGTGGGAGAAGCTATCTGCTCATGGCAGGCCACGATTTATGCTTAAATGAGCATTTGTGACTAACAGACAGGCTAGATTCATAGTGAAATGCATCATCAATAAATCAGTCAATCACTTCTACCCTCAGCTCAAGGCTGAAGTCTGGAGTAACTACTCAGCACTTTGTCAACCTTTACTCCAGCAAAGTCTGGGTAAGAGACCTCAGGATTTAGCCTATTGATTGCTTACTATTGTTTGTGATGCCCTGCATGCTTCAGACATGCTCCCTTCAAGCAAGATTAAATACCTGGCTTATAGCATTGGGATTCAAGGGAAATTATCTTTTACAAGCACGGGAACAGACAAGTCAAATTGCCCTGTGTAATGGTCCATTGTGGTGCAGAGGTGCCCCTGAATCCCCTCTGTGCTGCCAGCAAGGGGGGCGCATGTGGGTGCTGACTTTCCCTGGAGCTGGCACGGTGAGCTCCATGGCTGTAGCACTTTTCTGAAAGTTAAATGCAATTTTGGCTGTGGCTCCAGAGCTTTTGAGGCTCTCAGCCCCTCCGGTAGTGTTTTGTTGCAAGAATAATAGAGTGACAGCTCCCCGGCAGCTTTGAGTAGCATCTGCAGCTCAAAGGCACCCTTAATACCTCTGCCAAACTCCAGCCTCTCCGTTTTTACATTTGTTTGAAGTTAAGCTGATCTAACTTGGGTGAGTGGACGCAGACAGAGTCGCTCAACCAAAGCCAAAGAATGTCTCGAATGCTCCTCTGCCCAAGGGCTGGTGCTTGTCCCCCACACACCATCGAGGATACTGAATGTATTAATTCAGATGGAGATAAGTGACCATCCTGCCCCCCAAAAAGGGCAAGACTGGGGTATTTGCACTCTCCACAACCATAAAGTAAGAAAATACAGCAACTATTTGCACAGCAAAACACCTCTTAATAGTCCTCTGAATGCCATCACCTCCCAGCAACCCCTACTTCTCCCTGCTGACACCACCCTGAAGACAGGAAAAAACCCCTTCAAAAACTAAAACCCTGCCATTTCTACAGAAAAATAAAAAAACCCCAACAAAACAAACCAATAGAAAAACACAACCCATCCCACTCCCCAAAAAAAAAAAAAGTGGCCTGCAGAAGGGAAGGACCTGGCAATTTAGCGAGGGGGGAGGAAAAAAAGAAAGTTAAAAACAAAGGATTTGCAGAATCACAACCCAGACCACCAGCTGGTCTCCCATCCCCATGTCATGCCCATGTACCAGAGATGGCATACTGATTCCCAGGTTTCAACCATATATCCCACTGTAAGGCAAACTGATTTCTGATGCTTGTCCCACCTCCTTTTATTTCTGACAGATCTCCCCCTCTCCTCTGGGTACTTTTCCTGCTGCCATTTGTTCCTGTCCTTTACAGCTCTGCCTGCTGTCACTCGCATAACCTTGCCTGTTTGGTAATTTGTGGCAATAAAGTGCCACTGTGGGGAAAAAATACAGCATCGCAGCAGCATATAAATCTTTGATCCATAAATTGTGCTGCTCCCCACCTGCACGCCCCTTCTTTTAGATGTAAAGTGCAAAGATTTGGGGCAAGAGGAAGAAAAAAGAGCCAGTAATATGTGATCTTACTGAAGGGCAGCGCTGAGGTGTCCTCATCGGGGGCTATAATGAGTGCTGAGGGACTGGTGAGTGCTGTAAGTTGCCCTGGAGACATGGGCCTCAGTCCAGGCTTCCTGGAGCTATCTAGAGCTTAAGAAGAGTAATCTTAAAGGGGGAAATAGTACATTAAACAATGCTAAAGAGTGCAATTAGTGCTGCTGTGTACCTCCTCTTTGAACCACCTCACTGACATTGAACACACAGCATTGGGAAACCTATGGCCATGGAAGGGATCCAGGTGTGTGCAGCTGAGCCCCTTGCTCCTCTTCCCACCTAGAAATGGGATCCTGCCCATCTGCATTGCAGCTGAACAGCTCCTCCAGTAGATCCCCACCTCCAGCCACTCTCCCTGGGCATTAAGGAGGACTACCAGGAGGTAGGTCTGCACTTTTCCCTTCCACCTGGTGCAGCAGGTGCCCACTTTACACACTCCACCAGGCTGACAATAGTTCCCACAATAGAAACAGAGACAGGATTCAGTGGGGTAGCTCCTACCCCAGGCAAGTGCATCTCACGTTTGTGGCCCCAGGGATTCCAGCTTTACTGTTCAGAGTACCAGGCATCTACCACCAAGGCCCTCCAGGAGCCACGAGACACATAGCATCCATGACAACCTCTGAAATGGCTTTAGAGGAGTTCAGCCCTTCTTGTTGATGGTTATTTCTTTTAACTGGAATACACAGCTCGCCTCCATCGGACCTCTCATCTACTGAATTACCAGCTTGGTTGCACTGTAGATCAGCATCTCGGGCCAGCTGTAAAATGTCACCTCCAGCACTGCTGCAGCCACTCTCCCAACCATGGCTCCTGTGCCAGACCCAGCAGAGTACCCCACTCCTTCTCCCCTGGTTCTTGGCACATTGGGGTGTCATCCACCATCCATCACAGGGAACAGCAGGAAGACTTGCATTAAACTGACATCGTTCTTGACAACTATGGCTCACCTGAGCAGCTAAGCAACACTCCCTGAATATAAACAAGCAGGAGGGAAAGTGCATTCACTAGACAGATAGCCTGGGGAAGTGTCATCACCCTCTGAAAGCCCGTATGTGGTTTTGTAAGAAAGGTATTTGCTTCCTGTCTTGCCCACTCATCAGAGGAATATACGAGCAGAGCTGAGCAGCACCCTGGAGACTAAAACCAAACAGTGCCCGGAGGGCTCTGCAGCAGCCGTGCAGGCAAACACATTATGGGCACCCTGGGGAAGAGAAATCTCCTTTCTCCCAGCCTTGGGAATGGCAAGCAGCCAGGATCCATCATGAGCCTACCCTGCATCTGATCAAGATGATGTGTTAAATAAATGAAAGAAGTCAGGTCTTCGTCCCCAAACCTGCCCATATATGACAGCTTCCCTCCTGGAGCCATAGTTCACTGAGGGCTAAAAAAGAGCACTTATTGTGAAATTCTCCAGCTCATTGCCGTGGTTTGGTGCTGGGCTTGGGTATAGGAACATCTACTCTATGCCAGCATGGTCCTGCCAGCTGTCTGCCCAGGCAGCAAAGGATCAAAAACAGACTGGGCTATGGGAGCAGAGGCACAACCAGCAAGTCACACAGCACTTGAACCAAATTACCCATAGTCTTGGGAGCCCCAAGAGGAGTCCCAGTGTTAATTAACCAAAGGAAATTCAGCCAGGGACACTGAAATATCCAGGGAAGATATTGAGGACACCGAGCCAGCCCTTCACAGCAACCCATAGCAAGAAGGTAAGTGACAGCAGGCACGTCTGAAACAAAAGGTTCCCACTAGATACTAGGAGATGATTTTCCCTCATTTATCTATAGTCAGAACCAAGAGAAAACCAGCACAGCACCTTTAACAGTAACACTCGAGATTAAACAGAATGAAGCCTTTGCTCTTCTCCCATTCCCAAATTCATGATTATTGTGACATATGTAAGGAAATGAAGGGCAACTCTGTCAAATGAGCACCAGCACTTCTCCACATCAGCAGCAGAATCTAGATTAGCTAACCCATTTCTACTCACCCTTTCCACCAGCTCCTCAAAAATCAAACACTCATGTAACATGTACGTGCACTGCAAGACCTGAGACAACTTGGCCTGGGGAACAACTCCAAATATGCAGCTTGCATGAGTGGTCCTGATTCAAATATCCTTGATAGTTTTTGGTAAAGAAGGAAAATTTGTGAGATGCAACATGTCAGTGGCTACACCTTGGTGCTTGGGAAGTTTTGGGTGAACAGTAGGAAAAATTTCTTTGCTGGGAAAGTGGCACAGCTGACAGTCAGGTATCCCAGGAGATGGAGGACGCCCATGCTTAAGCCAAGAACCCTCAGCTTAACAGTCACACTGTTCTAATTTAACATCCATGGCAGCTCTGCTCTGGAACTCCAAGGGCTCTGTAGGTCTATGCAGATACAAGAACAAGATGAGGGATTGTTGACCTTATCTTAGTCACCAACTCCTAGAGAAGACCTCTCAGCCACTGCATTCTTACTATCTAAACATGAGGTCCCTTCTTGGAAGAAGGACAAAGACCACCTAGAAGCTGGACTGCTTGGGGCTGTGTCTGGAGGGAACACACCTCAGCCACCTTCAGATCCAAACAGTGCTAAGCACTCAAAAACTGCATAATCAAGTGACAGCAGCAGAGCTTTGGCAAGAGATCTGTCCATCTATAAATAGAGCTTAACTGTGTGTCCTTATCACAGGGCTTTGATGTGTTCGGGGAGAGTATTTTCTTCCCCTTTGCCACCAAGTCCAAGGCAGCACAGATAATGGGCTTGAATCGATCCAGCTCAAGTATTGCTAAACTTCCTACCACTGTGGCAGCATGCCAGCCTCAAATAGGACAACAGAACATGTGTCTGTTCAGAGCCAACCACAAGGAGCAGGCAGAAAATTGCCTCAGGCTTAAAAAAATAGTAAAAAAGGTGCTTTTTGCAGATTTGTGGATCAATCTACAATGTATTTTAGAGGTTTAAGAAAGTCAATATAAACAAGATATATCATAGCTGCACAAGAAGCTGAGAAGCTGTATTTCTATTTATGCTGCTACTGGCACTCCAACCGCTGGCTCACTGTCCTGCTGCGGTCCTACAACACTGCTTCTCCAGCAGGGAAGTTGGGAGGAGGGCCTCCCTCCACTGCTGAAGTTCACCCCATTGGTTTTGCCAGGACAGCTCAGCCCTAGGGCTGGCTGGGGTCTGATATATCTAATTGTGTCACCAGTGCACCTTATGCCCTGTTTGCAGCAGGAGGCCTGCGCACAGGGACCTGGGGCAGTGGTCAGGCTGACCTCCCACAAAGGGCAGCTTGTCTTCTTAGGCCTCTGTCTGCACAGGCTCAGCACACAAATTGGCTCAGCTCTCTGGGGATTCTCCACGCACTGCTGAGACAATCCCAAGGGATTGGTTTCTCAAGCCGGTGCTGCTGCAAAATTGCAGTAGCCTGACCTCTACAAACTCATCCCCAGGGACGTGACAAGTTGGTTCCCTCCCACAGACATGTCTGCCATGTGCCCGCCATTCCCCTTGCACCATCATGACATGACTTGGGAGAGGCCTCACAGATCACTTTGCCACCCCTCTGCCCCCCTCAGCTCCACTGCAGGGCATTACAAAGCACACTCAGAATTTTTCTCTCCTTTTTTCGTTATAGTGAGTCATGTAAGATACCTTATCAAACCAGACCTAAATCATGTCTGCCTCTCCCCAGATCCTGTGTAATATGTCAGGCATTAAACATGCAATTATCCTGCTTTTACAAATCCATGAGAGGTTCCCGTCCTCTCATGGGCAGGAGTGTTCATATCCCTGCAGTGGAGCCTGTCCTAATGAGCCATCAGGAAGAGGATCCCACTGGAACTGACCACATCCATTTCCCAGCCTCCATGAGGCACAAAACTCCATTTCCTGTCTTCCACCCTTTGCCTCAGAGGGTGAAGAATAAAGTGTGCATCTGGATGGGAAAGAGTTGGCTGTACATCCTTGGTCTACAGGAAGAAGGCCCTGGGCTGTGGGATGCCGAGCTCCAGACATCTTTCTGTCCCAGAGCCCATCCAGGCATGGGAAAACAGGTCAGCCTGCAACACAGGAAGCAGACACCAGCTTTCTACCCTTCCTACATAGCTAAAAGTTGTGGTAATGCCTGCCACACTTCCCACCTAATCCTTTGGGAGCAAACCCGGGAGAGGAAGCCAGTGATGCAGGGCAGGGATCAGCAGCTGACGCACCAGTGCTGGCAGGAGCACCAGCCTGCTGATGCTTCTCCAGCTCCCTTCCCATCTCTCTGCCAGGCTCAAGCTCCTCCAGCAGCACATCATCTGGGCTGGGCTCTTACTCCTTCACTACCATGCACAAGCAGGCATCAGGGGACATATCATTCCACGAATCCAAGGAAGAAACAAGCAGCATTAACTGGTAGCATGTGTATGGAGACCCCTCAAACTCTTTTTTCCCGTGCTCCCATCTGGTCTGCTCTGGGCCACTAAATCCAATTCAGCAGCCCTAAGAGCTTGTACCAAAGCTGCGACACATTCGTCAGATCCCTGACTAGACCCACGGCTAATTTTACAACGCTAATTTATCTCACCATATTATATCGCTTTCATTTCATCCCCCCAGGATCCCATTACTGCCAGTGTACCTTGTAGCCAGCATGTAACAGTAATTGGTATTATTAGCGACATACCCAGCTCGAGCTGCTCTATTTGCAGAGCTGCGAGGAGTCCCGTGGGTGGGCTGATCTGCCTCGAGGATGGGGAGGGAAGGAGTCCTTGCTCCATGCTGCTCCAGGGATGCCACCAAGGAGCAACGCCAAGGGCAGGATTTTGCTGCTGCAGAGCATCTCTGCGTGCCCAGGCCCCAGCCCACTCCCCACTGTGGCTCCATCAGGTGTTGCTGGGTTCCGTAACCTTGACCTTTTAACTCCAGGAAAAGCAATCAAGCATGCACACAGGGAGCATTTCTGTCCTTGCTTGTGGCTCAAAGGGTAAAGGACTCTGTGTATCCAGGGTTAAAGGGACTGCAAAACAACTCTGGGAAGCATGATGTAGGGACAGAGGGCAGGGAAGCTGCACAGGGAAAATTCATCATTCATGCCACTATTTTGGTCAAGAGTTTCTCATCTTTGGTGTAAGATACTGTTTTCTAGGATCAACATAATTAAAGCCATACAGTTTTAACTAAGTAAGAGGCTGCACTAGTCAAACAGTGACAATTCCCACTTAAGACATCCTTGTCTGGCATTTAGAGACTTGTTAAATTTTAATTCATAGTTTTCCTTTCTCAGGCACAGCACCAGCAAGCACCAGGCTTCCTCAGCACAGCTCTGCAAGGTCTGCATCCCCAAGTGGGGCAGCTCCATCTCCAGCCTCCTTCCCTGCTCCACCATGGCTCAAAGAACATGATCCCAAACCCCTCCTCAAACAGCATTGTGTTACCACAGCCCCATACTGAGCACACATGCAACAGGCCTCAGATCTGTGGCAACCACTCTTGCCCATGGCTGCTGGTGGTGATGGTCTCCTAAGGGGATGCATTCCTTTACAAGCAAAGCCCATGCACCTGATCCTTGATGCTGCAGCTTGCCATGGCAGGAAAGCAAAAAAATCCACCCAGCAGACATGAGATCTCCAAGTTGTGCTTGTCTGCAAGAGGTGGTACCTCACCTTCCACCACAAAGCTGGGCTGGGCAACACTTACCTGCTCCAGAGGTGTTCAGCCACAACACAGGACCTCTGTGACTGTGGTTGGACTACGAGCTGCCCAAAGGGCTTTCAAGTGATACAGTTCTTTATGGAGTTGTCCATGGGTAGACCATAACATGGGCACTTTCCTGGCTGTTCATCTGTACTTGCCCCTCCACATCCTAAATAACCACTCTCAGCATCTGCCCTCTTTGCACAGCAGCTAAAAAGCCACTCACATGCCAGAGCCAGGAGCAGTGTTTTGTCACACTTTAGTAACACCACCATCCTCACCAGAAGACACATGTCCCACACTCCCACAAAGCACACCAGCTCAGGACAAGCTGCGTGAGCAAGGTTTTGAACCCACCCCTTACCTCTCCACCAGTCCAGAGGCCTTGGGGCGTCCTCAATTTCTCATAAACGTCTGGGGGATTCTTCTGGCCGCTTGTCCAACCCTCGCTCCTCAGATCTGGGATTTTCTTCAAAAAAACAGAAGAGGCAACACGTCAGGTTACCAGGTGAAGCTCTGCCATGCTTCAAGTTTCGCAAACAGCCAAGGCAGTGTGGGGGGCATCTGCTTCCCAGCCCTGGCAGCTGGGGGTAACTGGTGCAAACACGAACCTAGTTAGAATGAGAGCCCTCCCACAAGAGCGTCACAGTCCAGCCCCAAAGCACGTATTTGCTTAATTATTTCGATTCAGAGACGTGAAATGGGAGAGGGGAAAAAAAAACCCTGCAGCTTGGGGCATCTCTGATCCTTTTCAAAGACAGACAGCAATGCTCCCCAGACAGAACAGCAGAGCAGCACCACACTGTCAGCCCAGCACCAAGGCATTCACCCCTGAGGTCTTGTGCTGCCTGAGCCCTAATCCGGAAAAGCCTCACACGTGTTCAATGGCACAGGGAAAGGCCAGTCTGACTGAACCCAGAAGTGTGAAGAGGAAAGCATGCCTGCACAGCTTTGCAGCACAGACACCAAGGACTGGAAACAGGAGGAGAACTTTCTGTGCTACATCTGACACGCTGCCTGGTGAAATGGAGACAGAGGCATTAGTGTAACCAGTGGTGCCCTCCCTTACTGCAGGAAATACGCTTTTTGTGTTAGACAAACAAATTATCAGTCCAGATCTGTGCTCATTATCCAGCTCTTGTGGCTGAGGTTATGTTGCTCCCCTCACTTCTTTTTAAATGCTTTGACGAGGACAAAAAAATAAATTCTTATAGCTCTGCATTGTTAAAAATGAAAAATAATAGCCAAAACCCACTGGCAAGAGGAAAGTCTGGGACTCATTCTCCTGCAGAGATTCTTTCCCAAGGGTGACAGTGACTCCAAGCCTGGAACACCACAGGATTTAATTAGCACCCAACCCTCAGCTGATGAGCTTTGCCAGAGTTCCTCCCAGGACCTCATGCAAAGCCTGGATAAGCCAATGGGTGGATGCTGCAGAAACCCAAACTACAACCCCCCCATCTACCTCCTGCCTGCCTACAAAACCTAAATAAATAAATGTCCACCCCCTGAAACTACACTGGGTGCCTGACGGCAAAACCCTCATTTGCAAAGTGCTTGGAAATAATTTCAAAATTTTCCCAGAGTTTACAAGGATGGAAGCAGACTGTTTGTCATGCCGGCAGCCACAGTGAGCCGCAATTTATCACACTTGTCAGGTGTCAGCCACCAAGAAATTTAACTCCAGCTGCCCCAAGCCCAGCACCCACAATGCCCCATCACTCAAAAGCGGCTCTGCCAGGCACCCCACAGCTAAGGAGTGACTGGCAAGGAGGGGAGAGGGCTGCTCCCCACCAAGCCTCCTCTCACTCTGCAATGCCAATGTAACTCCTCAGTTATTTTTTGGAAATGTTTTTGGTTGTGGGTGTTGGGTTTTTTCCCTACCCACAGATGAAGCGAAATAGAAAAGTCTACAGCAAGAGAGGATGCTCATTTATCATTACCTGCTGAGACCCTCCTGAGCTCTAATTCCAGCTTGGCTCCAGGGACCTGAGAAGAGAGACTAGACTCAGCACTGAGTACCCTCAGGAAAGGAGTGCATTATTGTGGGTACAAAGTGCAAAATCCCAGAGCCTTTTCTGAGAGACATCTCTGAAACCTGTGGAAAGGACTGATATTCCCTGCTACCTTTGTGCCTTGTTCTGAGCCAGATGAGCCAGCCCTGGCATAGGTCCAGCAGTCCAGCTTTCCACATGGAAGTCAAAGCATGACTTGCTTTTTAGGAGCTTCAAATTGAGGTCAAACTGGGTTTTGGAGGAACTGAGCATGTCCAAAACAGGTCACCAGCTGAAGGACCTGATTTGGAGCATTAGTTACTGCTGAGCCAGAGGGAAGATCTGTGAGCTGTACTTCCCCATAATCAAGGAAGAGCCTTGATCACAGCTTAGGTGGGCTCATGTAAGGAGCAAATGTCATCAGCCACAAATCAGGGACAAGTCCTGGGTCAGGTCCCTGCAGGAGGGCTTGAATCACTGCTGAGCTAACCGTGCATCACCATGACCTGAGGTCTCAGCAATGCCATGGTCCCAGCACTTCATCAATGCGACACCTGCTTTATAGGGCCTGTCAAGGCTGCCCCACAGAAATACTCCTGCTTTGGCCATTTCTGTAGCAACAAGCTGACTTACGAGAAACCTGCTTGCAAAAGCACTAACTTTTTAAACAGGTCCTTGCAAAACACTGGAGGAAGCCCAGTTGTCATGGCATGCTGCATGTCCCACATGATGCATCTGCGTGGCACAGCAAAGGCTAATGGATAACTGAACCACGTGCTTAATTTAAAAAAAAAAATCCACACACACAGTATTTGCCAAAAATCTTTCTCCAACACAAGCTGGGGCCACGCTGATTAGGGATCCATGAATTTTACTTACACCAACAGCAGGGGCCCAAAACTTCCCAGCAGCGAGGCATCCAGCACACAAGCTGGGGGCAGAGGCTTTGCCGTGCTGTGTGCTCGAGGCAGAGCAGCTCCTGCTCGGGAAGCTCCCCACACAGGCCGTGGGTGAGGCACGCACGCAGCCGCGCCTCTGACTTGGCGCAGGGAAGGTGGATTTTTGTGGCGTCAGCAACAAGCAGAACTCTGATGCCTGGCTCAAAACCTTCCCTATAACTGTCAGGCCCAGTCTCACAGCTCAAAGATACTGGAATTTCTTCAGCACAACTGAAAGAGTTTTCTGCCTTTTTTTTTTTTTTTTAAATTTTATTTTTAACTGTGGATAAACGAATGCCTTTTCTCCCCCCAACCCTGTTCTGAGAGCAGTTTAAAACTCTCTTTGCTAAAATTTTCCAAAAAAATTCAGCCGGAGGCAGAGACATGTGAAATTTCAGTCCAAATGGTTAAAGGCTGGCGTAGTTTCAAGCAACTGAAGACAGGGGCTTATAATCAGAAGTGTCAGGCAGCCTTAATTATATTATTTCCTGAAGGAAATAGTTTTCCCTGCCGAAGTCCAGGAGTTATTAAAAAAAGTTGACCTCACTGGAACCAATCAAGATGGAGACAAGAAGCCTGTGATGGATTCTTAAGGCAGGCGTGTTCATGCACCTCTGTTTTCAGGGGTCCAGGATTTTAGGACAGGTGTTTCCAGACAAGCCTAGCTTTGCAACAGCTGAGAGCCAGGACCTGGGATGCAGAGGCCTCTTCCATCCATCCTCATGGAGTGCCCTGGGCAGGGGCATGTAGGACCCCTATGCACCCAGGGAGGGTGCTTGCCTGAGCCCAGATCGATTGCCTCGCCAAGGCGAGCGAGGAAAAACATCCGGATGCTTTGTAGCTGTCAGGAGCACACAGGCTTTTTGTCCGTGTCTTCGTCTGTGCCCATAAATAAAAGTGACAGCAATTTTATTTAGGACTTCTTCCAGTTAAGAAGGGATGGAAGAAAAGTGAAAAATTAAATCGTAGCTCAACAGAGGCAGAGGGGGAAAGTCCTGCAGGCACAGCTCAGGCTGTGCCACTGCCGCAGCAGCCTGGGGTTCTGGCAGCCCTCACTCTCCAAAATCACCACCTCCTCATCCCCATCAGTGTCCCCTCTCCCCTGCCCTCCCATGCATGGAAAACCCAATCCCAATCCAATCCCAATCCCAGTCTCGATCCCACATTGCAGCCTCTGTCTGCTGCTGCCCATCCACTCCCCAGTGCAAGCTGAGAGGTTCAAGCATCTCAAGTGAGTCGAGGTGGAATAACCATGTCTCCTTATATCCTAAAAGAGACTGAAACAACCCCCAAATAATCCAGAGGAGAAAGTCACCTCTTCCCTGCACATATGCAAAGGCTGTATTTGTAGCACCAACAGATGCCCTAAAAAGCAGCTCACTCCTGTGCAGCTCACCAGCATGACTGAGCAGGGGGTGGAGCATCTCCATCAGCATCCACAGAAAGTCCTATGTGTTTGGCTATAACCTCCAAGGACTATTTTGCAACTAAGGAAAGACCCCCTTTCTATAAAGTGCATGAGAAGAGACTCAAAGAGCAGCAGAGGAGGGAAGGCTGCCCTGCAAGAGGGCTGAGCATCCTGATGACCCAGCCCTGGCAATGCCCCAGCATGACGGAGCACAGCCAGGATTTGAGCATCCCCAATCTGGTCTCCTCCAGCTCCCTGCAGCATCTCCCAGCAGCACAGCACCTCGTGTCTCACAACGGTATTGCAGCACACTGATAACACAAGCTTTGTTTCAACCTTCATGCTCCTTCCACCAGAGCTGAGCCAGAGTTATGCCACAAGACAAAATCCAGTTCCCACAGGGAGGGATTGTGCCAGTTCCCAGATGCTTAGGGGCTTGACTGCAGCTCATCTGGAGTTGTGCCATGCACTTGCACACAAACACAAAGACTCAGGACAGGTGTGTTGGAAAAGAGCTCCCTCCCACCCCAAGGGATTAGCCCACCCTACGCAGAAAGGGTTTAGGGTGGAAGTTGTGTACAGATCCCAAGGGAGAGAGGCTGCCAGTGACCTCATGGGTTTCTTCCACTGCTGCCCTCTCTGCTGCCATGAGTCAGAGATTAATGACAGGCCATTTGTCAGCACTGGTGGCATCATTGCCAATCTCATTTGTGAGCAGACATCTGACCTTGCTTGCCTCCCCGAGACCCGTGTTACCGCATGGCTCCAGCAGCCTCCTGACAGCTCCCAGGGGAAGCAACACAAGGCGGGGAACTGGGCTGTGACAGCTTGATCCTGAGTCAGGATGCACAGACAAACAGCTCAGGATGAGCACTGAATGTTTGTCAGCTTGTCCCACTGCCCTACCCTTCTCCCAGCTGGCACCTAAGGGCCTCTCTCGCCAAGCTCTTTAGTTTATGAAGAAGGGAGATCTGTGCCCAAAGAGGAGGGCACAGACAAAGCAAGCCTTGCCTGAAACTGTGGAAGGAAGGGGAAAGAGGGTGTGGGGAACACATGATCTTTTTCCCAAGCCTGCAGTATCTGTGTCTCTGCCCACACTACCCAGCCAGCTGAAGGGATCAGCGTGCAGTTCCAGCTGTGGCATCCACAGCCATGACCCAGGCTGAATCTTAACCCAGAACTCACTCAGTGAAGAGACCAGGCAAAATTCAGACACAGATCCACCTGAGCAGGGCTTGTACCCATGTTCTAAGGTGTGACTGACCTATGCCATGGGGTCCAGCTCTCCTCTGCCCCAAACCAGACCATGTTGTCACTGTACAGGTCCACTATGTGACTCACTGGGTCCCCACACACAGTTCTGGTCCTCACAGAAAGGAAGTAGTGAGAGAAGATGCTCAGGGAAAGAGGAGCAAAGCATCTTCTGCATCAGGGCATTCCAAGCACACCAAGGGTTTTCAGCCTGGGAAGAAGAAGGAGGCAGGGCTTACTTGGATACAGGACCTTGGGCTAGACAAACTGTGTTGGCCAAACCATGATGTCCACACTGCTCCCTATTAAACAACAGAAAAAAAAAATATTTCCAGAGGAGCAAAGAAAATTTGATAACAGGTTTCCTGACAAGTGCTGATCCTGATGCAAGCTTTGCCTCCACACAACCCTCAGCCTCAGACAGCCAGAGGCATCCCCACCAGGAGGGATAAGACAACCACCAACACAGCTCTTCTTCTATGCCAAGTCAAGCCAGTCCCAGCTCTCATGCTTCTCAGAAGGAGAATAAATTTAAATTATGTGGGACTGGGAAAAGACCCACTTGGTTAAGATGAAGAAATCAGTGCCATTAATTGTTATTAGAATAATATGCCAATAAAGCTTCATAAAAGGAGATACCATATGATTGAATGTTCCCAGACCCTCATTTTACACAGACTCAAAACACGAGCCCGGAGCCTCTTTTAACAGCCAACTCTCACAACAATCAGGTTTTAGGTTTTGTTTTGTGATGTGTTGTTTTGTTTTGTTTTTCCTGAGGAGCTTTTTTGTCTGCAATTGAAACTACAATTCCTTTAGTTCCTGGGACGGGGCAGAAAATAAAAATCATTTTTCATTAAGCTGAAGCAAATGGCATTTTTGCTTGTCAAAAATATTTGACACAACTCCGCCAGACTCAACCAGACATATAAATAAAAGATTTTAATCCTTCTGCTTCAGAGCCTAAGAAAAACGTGCTGTCAGTCCAGTGCTCGTACAGGCCCTCTCCTACAGGTCACACTCCCTGGGGGTTGCCAGCACCCTCCTGGCACTGATGCTGGGACACAGGGCAGGTGGCAGCCACACCAGCCTTTTCACACAAGTCAAACCCCACTAGCCCATGTTACCGCTCTGCAGGCTGCTCTCTCGGGGACTGGATCAGCCTCCCCCGGCTCCAGCAGCAGGGAGCTGAGCAGCATCGATCCCTTCCCTCTCCTGCCACCATCCATATCCGGTAGCAGCATCGACCAAGCAGCACTGGATGCTGCATTTCCTCAGCCACCTGGGCTGTGCACCAGCCACCACCGAGCCTCCTTCTCCATCCGTCGTGTCAGCGAGGTTGCCACAGACGCCGTGACAAGACACAGAGCAGTGTCAGAGCCCATTTCAAAGTCCTTCTATCCAATTCAAGCCAGAGAAGCTTATATGTATGGATTTATACTGTTTGCCCCAATATTTAGCTACTGAGCTGACTAATCTGTGTGCAAGAAAAACCAGGATTGCTCACAGGCTGAGCAGTCTTTATCACTCATCATTTAGATTAGCTATTGTCTTAATCCTCTTTAAGCTACTGTATAATACATAAAGGAATGGACGTTTTATATGCTCAGGATATGCAGAAAAAAACAGGCTGAAGCTCAGAAATTGGACAGAAGTGTGAATGACAAATCCTACCAAGCCACAGAAGGAAAAGGAAACTTGTTGCAACCCCTGACAGATGGTTTAACAACTTCTTGCTCTCTCCACCCCAGCAGCCTTTAATTATTTCCTAGACAGCTTCCCAATTTCTTCCCATGCAGCTTCCTAAAGCTCTTCTGCCCTCTCCCTTCATTACAGCCCCATGTGAGCTGTAGGCCCCAACCTGCAGCAGCCCATACCGTGTGGTGTTGCTGCTGCCCCGAGGATGTGCAGCCCTGTGCCCCGGGAGCTGGGACATCCCACCCCAGCATCAGCTGTGGCTGTGCTGCTCTCAGAAAGGCAGTGCCTCTCCCCAGCCCAGCGCCATGATTTGGGCCATGCTTGGCAAACAGGCAGGCTCAGGTCAAGGATTAAAGCCTTGCTTGGCTATCCAGGATCATGCCATGCACTGCTCCAGCACCTGGCCGGAGAATCAACAAAACCAAGTTTTTGTATGGTAATGGCCAAGAGTTCAGGGGCAGAGGGAGGGACTGCAACAAGGCAGTGGCAAACACGGTTGTAGTTCACTGCCTGCCAGAGCTGAGGGAACTAATAAACACAGATGAGCTAAATTGTCTTCTGAACCTCTGTATCAGTATTCACATTACAGAGCCTGCTTCCAGCAATTCCAGAGTATTAATAATAAATGCTACATAATTACAGCAGACTTGCTTTGTCCTCTCTTTCTGTTTACTGTCAACGTCTCTTTAACCCTTTGCAGCCCACAGCTGGCTCTCCACCAGCACCAGACCCTCCACAGATGGCACAGCCCTGGCATCACTGATGGGTGTCTCTCCCAGCTCTCTCCCTGGGCTGGTCAGGGTGCAAGGGGAGATGAAGGAAGCTCAGGTGCTGATACACTCTGTAGGGATCATTTTGTACCTGTCAAAGCCCTGACAATGTTGCTGCAGAACATGAAAAAGGTGTATTTGAGGCCTCAGGAACACCCCCAGGCTGGGATGAGTTGGGGACTGTGCAAACATCATCCCCAACATGCAGAGTTGTAACATTTCACTGAGAGCCTCTTAAGAGCAAAGAGGGTTTATGACCTCTCCTGGTTTTAATCCCCTCCAGACCTGCACCTGGATCTGCCTTCCCCATACACAGCCTTTTGGGGTATCTCTATCCCAGCCTATTGGGACCCTTCCTGTTGCACCCATGGTCCTTGGGTTGTCAGTGGTGACAACCACCTGGCATGTAAACACACACTGCTGGGAGCTGGAAGTCAGCCCTGGAGCAATCCCAGAAGGAATATTCCTGGGGAGACATAGGAGATGACCCACACAGGTCCCAAGTCTGGCACCCAGGCAGGGAAGAACAAAGGTTTTGGATAATCAAGTTTCAAACCAAACACCTCCTATGTTTGAACAGTGGCCACATCCCCATTCTCAGCAGCACCACAGCCTCACGCAGCTGCTCTTCCCAAGTCTCCTTCCTCATAGGCAAGCTGTGCCAAAATGCCTGCCCTGTCTGATCATTTCATGAGCTGATCCAAATGAGAGTTAAAGACCCTCTGGCACTTTTCCCCTGAATTTTCGAAGTGTTTCATCCAGTGTAGCTGCAAACTGAACTCTGGAGCCCGCTTTACTTCCCACAGGACTCTTGGTAAGTATTTCTTCCTCAGTTGCAGGCAAAAAGCCTCAGAACTCTGAAGAAAGGCCCACATTAACAATGCAATAGCAGTTTTTATCTGAGCACAGGTTTAATTTGCACCTTTCAGGCCAGCTGTCTCTTTTCCAGCCTTGCAGGGAGGCTGTCATGGCTCCTAACACAGCCTCAATAAGAGAACAAATACCTCAAATGGGATTTCTGCAAGAAACCAGCATGCAAAACAAAGTATGCCTGCCTTCCAGTGCAAATTAACTCAGCTTCTGACCCGACTGCAGACCTTTCCAGACAGGAGACCCACTGGACAGCAAATGAATGCCAAACAACTCAGATGCAAATCTCTCCCTGAACAGAGAGCTTCAAATGCTAAGAGAATACTTGGCACTAACAGCTGGGTACTGAAAAGCCTTGAAATGGAAAAACACAAACAACTCAAACCCAGTTACATCACTCACACAGGGAAAGTGAGGCTGGAGTGACACAAGAACATAGATCCCTCAGACACCCTCTGTCCCACTCCACCTGGGACATGCAGAGCATCCCCAGTGCTGACATCCTGCCATCATTTTCCAGTGGCTCCCACAGCTGCACACATCCACTTTGCATTTTCTGTGCCTTCTCTCCTTTGCCAGGTGAAGCATAGAAGATTTTTTTTTTCTCCCTGTACACAGACACTTTTTTGATTTCTCAGAGAATGAAACAGCAACTGGTCATTCAGGAATAATCACTAAAGAAAAAGGAAGACAGCACTCTTGTCCTAAAAAGAGTACAAGCGCCAAGAAAAGTGAGAGCGACAGATGGTGCAAGGCCTGGGAGCAAGACACAAAGGCAGGAGTCCTCTGGACATCTTACATGGAACATGCATGCCAGAGAAGTATAGAGCAGAATGGGGATTGGGAAGAAACAGGATCATTGTCATTACATCCAGCTTTTCCTTGTTGGACAGTACCAGTAAGACTCCTTGCAGAGCAACCTACTACACAGTTAAAGCTAGCACATCTCCCCAGGATGCAAGGAAAGGCAAGTTCATCCCTGCTGGGTGGCCCTGGGTTGATTTTATCTCTGCTGTCTCTTCATTCACTGCCACCTTTGGCAAGGCAGCTCCAATTTCTACATGGCAGGGACCTGTGCAAAGGGCACTTGGCAGGCTGGAATTCCCCCCACACCATCACAGCCAGCAAAGCAACAATCCATATGGACAGGAAGGGAAACCCACAAATACCTGCAAGGAAAATGACATATGTCAGCCCCAGAGAGGAAGATCCCGAGGTGAGCTGGGACACGTGCAACCTGTGCTGCTGGAGGAGCTCCCACTCGCAGAGGGACACGCTGGCCCTGCCAGCCCCTCGCAGCACCCGCCAGACACACAGGCAGCCCCCAGCACTGCTGAGGTGGCTGTCACAGCAGGATTGCAAGGGCGGAAGTGCCTGGACTGATCCCTGCTCTGTGATCAACATCCGCCCCAGGATTATAGGCCAGGACTCATCAATGCAACTACAGAAAAGCATTAGTGTTCTGAGGTCCCAGACTCATCTCCAGGACAGTCTGCATCCCAACCTCCTGCCAGGGCTGTTTCCCTGCTTTCTAACAACCAAAAGCTATCTCTGTCCAAAGCCACCCAAATGTCAGGAATCTCCTCGGCAGTTGACGACAGCACCTTGCAGCCTGTGCGAGCCTCCTGTGCCAGCCCCCTCCGCAAGCCATTTAGAAAAGAGACAGCAAGTTATTAATTACAAATTTAGCTGCTAATTGATACTAAGCTCCGTTAGCTCTAGGGGAAACAGAGGCAGAGCTGTGCCACTCACACCACGGTTCACTGACTGCAAGTGCAATATGAGGGGCCTGAGCTCCTCAAGAGAGCTGATGGGGTCACAGTCATGCCACTTCCAGCTTGAGCTGCACACCTCAGTCCAGAGATCTCTTAATACTTCATTTCCCTGACCTGCCTCCAAGCACAGTGACAACCAAAGGTTTGAACACCCTCTCCCAGCTCACAGTCAGACCCCAGTACAAACCCACCACCCACACACGCTCCAGTGATAGCCTCCATCAGACTACTTCTATAACACAGCAATTAGGAGTGACAGGGCATGCCCCAAACAAAGATTTCCTCTCTTGGAGGGAATGAGCAGTTTTCCTATCACCACAGCCCAGCAGCGATTCAAAGCCTGTACAAAATGCCCCAGGTTTGTCTGGTCCTGTGTGGACTCCTGCATCTTGCAGGGAATAAGGAGATAAAGCAAGAACCAGCCCAGGCCAGACAGGAAGAATCATGTCCTCTGAAATCCTAGAGCTTAAGAAATCCCTCTTGCCACAAGTTCCTCAGCTCTGCCTTCTGAAAAGCTAAGAACATAGTGCAGAAATTATCTCCTCTCTTAATAGCTAGCTAATAATAATAGCTAACAGGTAATAAGTAATAAAACAATAATACTAGTAAAAGATGAATAAGAGGCAGAAAAGTTATAAAGTATTTTACCCCTTTGCCTGAACTTTGAAGAACATGGGAATTTCTCTTGCAGGAGAAGCTCAGCACTTGCCCGCCTTGGACAGACCTGCCTTGTCCAGGGGCTCTGGAGCTCCCTGCTGGAGCAGGACCAGCTCTGCTGGGTTTGGCAGTCAAGAAGCTGATGCCAAGGTTTCCATCCATTCACTCTTGCACTGCCCTTCTCCTCTGGCAGCTCAATTAAGCCTAACGAATTACATCCAGCACAAGTCATGAGCAAACACAGGAAGACTTGGCGACCGCAGTGCTGTGCAAGCAGAAGGTGAATAAATAAAATTGACTCAAGTTGATAGAAGATGCCAATTTGGTGGGAGAGAATCTGTAGTGAAGCATCTGTTTGTGGCTCAAAAGAGGACAAAATAAAAGTTGCACAAAAACAAGTTCTACTTTTAAACAGGAAAAATTCCAGAGAAGTTTTATACTTTTTCAACATTTACGTTTTAGACTTGGAAAAAAAAAAAAAAGGCAAATAAAGCACAGCATATTTGTAGCTACCAGAATGGATTTAGGATCATAGCTATAGAATATTGTAGCCTAACCCAGATCTCAACTTAATGCCATACAGGGGGCATAGAACCAGACATCTCAGGTACAGAGGCTCTGCAGGTCACGGCTGAGCATCTCAAAGACAGGACTTTTTCCCATCTCCTATTCCTGTTGCAGTGTTTGACATGGAGACAAGATAATTCTCAATGCCTGACTGGCTGACCCCAAACTGGGCTGTGGTCTGCTGCCCTGTTCCTTTGTGCTTACAAAAAACACTCCACCTCCTTCCTCTCCCTACCCATCAAGAAGTTTGAGATTGCCATGATGCCTCTGAACATCCTGCTTCACCTTACCTTCCCCAGACTACACAGATCCACTGCTCTCAGCATCTTCAACATCATTCTTCTCCACAAACCCTCAAAGTTCCCCTGTCTAAGACCACCCCAAGGAGTTTTTACATCTCATTCCCCCAGGAGATGATGGTGGGGAGATCTACAAACCAAGACAAAGTGCACAGCTTCCTAACAGGCAAAACCCCCTTCCCAAACCTAGTTGTATCCAGTTGTAAACAACTGCCACAGTTTTCCCTTCAAAAAACAAAGAGCCCTGCTCCATGGTGGCACAAACAGTTGTCGTTTCAAGACAGATTCCCTCCTCCCCCTCCCCTTCCCTTCCTTGTTCAATTTGAAGTCAATTACAGGAAGGTTAATGGGGCAGAGAGGATGCCAGTTGGCTGGGTAATGATGTCAAAGCACCTGGCATTGCCTGGGCAACAGCTAGGCAGCGGGGATGCAAATGAAGGCACAGGATTGCACTTGGTCCCTCAAAACGAGCTGATGCAATTGAGCGTATCAGCATTAATGAACATGGAAATAACGAGAGAGCACCCAGAGAAACAAGACACTGATGGCAGGTGGGGGCTGTGCCCACAGCAGGAAGATATGGTGATGGGCACCATGTTCTGGCGGTCAGTGGGAGCAGCTTCCACAGTGCTGACATTCTCCCAGGGCTTCATCCAGATGTGCTTTGCATGGGTTAACACTCCAGCTTTGCACACCCGAGACCAAATCTGCTGAAAGCTCCCCTTGTGCAGCTCCTGGCTCCTCTCCAGACAGTCTGACAGTCTGTGACAGAAAGAGCAAGAGAGGAGATTGTGTGTGTCAAGAGGCCACATCTCAGAGTGACCTGATAAACATGGGACCAAGGCAGCATGGGACCCAGGGGCAAGAGGTGCACAGGAGCAGAGGCACTTGAGGGCATTTCAGTGCAAAGAGCACCGACCTGCTCAGTGGGAAGGCTGTTCCAACAGTGAAGGCCAGATTCTCCAAAGTTTGCAGTCCCCACATCATTGCAACCGGTATTTTGAATTTTTCAGGCAGAGGAATGGGAGCCTCTATGTGGGATGTTGTCTGCCAGTACAGCACTTGGCACAGTGTGCTTCCATGGACCAGGACTACAGAGCAGCATACCAGAGCACTGCAAAGCCTCAGACACCAGCAGAAAGTCTTTTCCAGCTTCATTCCACCATCCAACTGCTGTACGTTCCCTTTAGTCCATGAGCTGCATCAGATCCCCCTCAGTGCATTTACTGCTTGCAAAACCTTCATTCCAATACTATTCTGTGCTTTCCTACCTGGCCTTTAAGACCACTGCATGCTACTGCTCTCCCTCTTTCCTGACACCACTCAAACCCCAGCACAGCTCCGGTGTAGGTGCTGGTGCCCTTTTCGTGCTCACTCTCTTCAGCTCCACCATCAACCCCCAAAATACACTCCAGGGCAGCAACAGCTCCAGCGGTAGCCAGAGCAAGGTCCCGCAGGGGCTCTGCTGCCCACGAAAAGCTGCGTTAGAGGGACGGGGAAAGGCTGACAGCATTTCTCATACCAGTGACTAGCAGAGCTTGCACAGTTGAGACGCAGCTGTGCAAATGAGACCCCAGCAACCACCCCCCAGCCCCAGTGAATCCCCACAGGCGTGAAGAGCAGTATCAGGGACACAAAGGAGCCGACGCCACAGGGAAGCACTTGGGTCACGCATCCATTTACAAGGTCATCACCCTGTGCCTCTTTAAAGCACTTCACTTTCGCTGGAGGCAAGTCAAGGTGACTCGGACAGACCGCGCTGCCGCTGCCCCTGCTCCCACTGATGCCTCCTGCTATCGCTTCTCCTTCCGCTGCGAGCCCCGGGGAGCCCAGGGCATCCTTCTCTGCCCTCTGGAAATGGCCCAGCAAAGCAGCAGCTCCGGCCATAAATAACACTGGCAAGGGGTAAAAGCAGAGCAACCGTGGGATCTGCAGGGACCGGAGCATCCCCGGCCAATCCACACGCAGGCTCTGTGCGACCTAGCGCCTGCCTCGGGCGAACACCTTCCAAGCATCCTCTCTGCCCACCACAGAGGCACCCGGCGTGTCTGGGCTCACAGCAGCGCCATCCCAATGCCAGCTCTCTCCTTCAGTCTCCACATGTTGCTTTTAAATGTCAGCAGTAAAACCAGCTACAGAGAGGGAATTAGATGGAGGAGGGGAAGGGGGAAAAAAGAGAAGAAAAAAAAATGGAGAGAAAGACGAAAGGGAGAAGAGACAGCTCTGCTAATGAGTCAGCCAGAAGTCTCAGAATCCATTTGAAACACGTAGGGCTTAATTTAACTTAATGGTTTTGTCAAACTTTGGCACTCTGTTAAAAGCACAGGAGAGATGGTAATCCAAATGCCAGTGGCTCTGCCTTTGCTAGTCACAAGAAAGCTGCTGTTCCAGTCCCCAGACAGATCCATCTGGTTTCATGCAGGCAGCAAGTATGGCCCTGGCCAATGCAGTCACTCATGAGGGTAGTTCTGTATTTACTTAGCACCGGCAGCCGCTCTGACTTTGCCCAGAACACAAAAAATAAACACAGCCACTGCATTTCTGGGCTTGTACATGTCTTAAGGCAGCTCCAGGCTTCTCCAGAAAACACGGCTCTGTCAGGGGAGGAGAGACTTGTAACTCACCCTCGGGAAGACAAAATGAAATCTCTGACCTATGCGGACTTTGGAAAGAAGTTGGAAGAAAAAAAAGAATAGCAAACCGTTTGCTCACAAGCAGGCAGAGAAATACAGGAACTGAGCTGAAAAAGCTTGTTCCCCACCCAGCCCTGCTTTCCCTTCTCTTTGCAGCAGCCCTAGGTCAAGGGCTCCCAGCAAAACTTGTGAGATGGAATGGGGCTAAACCCCAGGCAGCACTAGCTCTGCTGTTGTCAAACCCCTTTCTAGAGAAAAAAGCAGAAATTTTGACTTGCCATTTAAGATGATCTTCCTTCTGCAGACTGAACCTATCATTATGCACAGTAAAGACAAGAGGACAGTGTTAACACTCCTTGCCTGCCCTGATGCCCTATTCTGGCAGTAGATTGGAAATTTGGGATGTCTGACTTTGGTTTTATCCCCTCTGTCTGGGCACCAGCAGATGAATTCAACACCAGGCACTGTGTGATTCAAGTCGCTGAGGCATGGGCACACCAGGGACAGTGACCAGGGCACTCTTCTCTTTGCAATGACAATGGTCCAATAAGGTCAAACATACCTGTAGAGTCTTGGGAGGAGGCTAAAACATCACTTTTAACTTGCAACCATCTGGAGGACATCAGTCACTGATCTGTCCTCTGTACCCACATACTCCCATGCAGCAGCAGCCACCATAAACTGGTGTGGCCAGAGATGCTGCTGAGCTCTGCCAACCTGCCAAGCCCCATGTGCTCCCAACAGCAGATCCCAGAAACCTTCCCTTCCCTAGGGAAGTCTCCACTTCCCAGCACATTCCTCAACCTTTGCTCAGAGGACCACCTCTGCCATGTACCCCAAGGCAAAGGGTGGTTCAAAGGGCCAGCACTAAAGGAAGCAGTGCTGCCAACTCCCAGAACAGAGGACTACAGAGAGACACAAGCCCTAAACTCCAGGACCATGGGCACATTCCCTGCTCCATGTGAAGGTGGGGAAAGGGCTCCAGGAAAACTTGGGGAGGGGCAGTGGAAGCTTTTGAGCCTCTGCATCCTCTTAAACCTCCCCCTCCATCCTAGGACCTGGATTCCTGTTTGATTTAAGACACAAATGGGATCGAGTTTAAAGGTCTCAGCCTGGCCCTTGACTCCTTGGTGGGAGTCTTTCCACATCACAAAACCACCAGACAATTCAGCCTGATTGACAGCCTTTCAGGCAGAGGGGCCCGGATCTGAGGGAGGGGAGGGGGCCGTGGGTCAGGGCTAAGCGGGGGCAGCCAGAGCAGTGCATGGGGCTGGGAGAGCAGGGCATGGCTGTGCATTGGGGACAATGTTCAAAGTTTGTGCTTCAACAGGAAAAGGGTTTTTTGGGAAAGGCTGAGAGGCTAGAGCATCCTTGAGGAGCTATTAAGTTCCACTTAATACAGGCAAAATACGAATTGCAGATAGCACAAACAAGGGGAAAATTGAGATTTGGTACAATGCACTCTTTCCTGATGTAAGGGATAGCAGTATATACCAGAGAAAGCAGGAAGCTGAGGGGAAGGCAGAATGGGGACCCAGGCTCAGAGAGAGGAGAGCAGTCAGTGACAGGCAAAAGCCAGAAGACATTAGGGATGGAAAAACAAGTGAGCAAAGCCAGAATTCAGTGACCCTGGGCTCAGCCACCGGGGCTGCAGCAAAGGCTGAGATGGCAGCACAGAAGCGCACACACACACACACACACACACACACGTGGACATGTGCCATATTCTGCCTTGGGCCCTATCCCTGCTCTCCACGTCTAGCAAATCCCAGGCCAGTGAAGGGACTTGACCAAGTTATCCCTGCAGCAATAGGCAGGACCCCAGAATGTGCAGTAGCAAAGATAAAGTGCTTCCTCACCTCCTCCACCCTTCTACTCCTCACATCCAGCTTAGGAGTGCTGGGCACAAAGGTCAGCCCTCTCCCACATGGCTCTTCCCCTTGTTCCAGGGCTGATGCCAGCAAGCTTCAGGGGTCAGCAGAGCCCAGTCTTCCACTGTTTGTGGTCAAGCCTATTCACCTTGCTTATTTTGGGAGGTTTCCTTGAAAGGTCTCACCTTGCAGTCTGGGTCAAAACCATGTTTGCCAGCCACTCTTCTCAGGAGGACAATTCTCCTTCTGCAAGAGGATAAGACCAGCCAAGGGAATGTAAGAGGACCGCAGATATTTGTCACATGATCTTATTTATACCCCCTTTTACACACAGGAAACCCTTTCTCCTACCTTTTTTTTTTTTCCTCCTTTAAATAAAAGAGAAAAATTTTAAGCTGGTGCTCTAAAGCACAGCAACCGCCAGCCCATCTCCATGGCTTGCCAAGAGAGCAATTCATCCTCTGCCTCTATTCTGCAGTAGGTAAAGCCCCCCCTCTCACTTTTGTTCATCTCCCCGCTCTTTTGTCTGGCCCTGAAAGCGTTGATCACTCCTGCATGAGGAATGTGAAACTGATGTGATGTGATAGGAACAATGCTCCAGCCCCAGTCCTTGCAGCCACATCAAAGCCACCCCATTTGCATGGCTTCCCCTTGCCTGCCTGTCCCCCTCTGCCCCCGGCCGTGCTCTGGCTGCTTCAGCGCCTTCATTGTCCTCCCAGCTTCGAGAAGCAGCCTTGGCCTCCTACTAAAAGGAGCTGGATGTGCTCCCCATGCCTGCCCGTGGGAGATGGGATCCATGGGCAGCATCTGGCTGGCAGGAGATGTGGCACTTGCAGGCGGCACTGCTGACCAGGGTACACCAACATGCTCTCTCTATTCATCCTGCTGCTGTCTGGTACCCTTTCCCCAATGACTGCTTCTCCCCAGAGCACTGCCAGGCTGGGGTGGGGGCCTAAAAGGATGGACAGGTAAGGAAGACAAATCCGGAGGTGTGCAGCAGTGGGCCCAGCCCTGCTAGAGGAGAATGGGGAAGTGTACTAGCATAAAGATTAGGATGTTTCAGAGCCAGTGAAAGACACAGAGGTAGTTCATGCTAAAATGCTCTGTGCTCGCAGTATCTGGGGGAGGTAGGACCCTGTACTTCTGGTGTAGTGAGAGAGACCAGGGTGCAGTCACCCAGTGAGGACACAACGTGACAGCTGGACACCACCACACCTGTGAGCGCTTCCAACCCATGCAACACCCTCCAGCAATGGCAGTGGCACAGGGCTCCGTGGATGCTGCAAAAGCCACTGGAGCAGCTGCATAAACACAGCTCTGGGTCCAGGAAGCCTCCTGCTGGGATGCTGAACTCAGGAATGCTGTCACCAAGTAAAAATCCCATTGCTACTTTGCAATGGGTAGCTACAACTCAATGCTAAGCAATGCCCATCGCAAAGCACACTTCACAAGGAGTCTAGCTCACTGGGCTTCATCAGGTCAAAGTCTTTAACCCAGAAATGGAGGCTGGTGAGAGAAAACAAACCCTCCAGCAAGACAGAGAGCGTGTCCCATAGCAGCTGTGGCTCCATAGCAAGCCTCTGTTGACATGACAGCAACTGATTGCCTACACCTTCCCAAGGCACTGTCTGCCTCTCAGTCCAGTGGGAGCTCCAGGTGAGCAAGCTCCCTTTCCCTTGAGAGGGCATCCAGATTCCTGCTGCCAGGCAGGGAGATGCAGACAGCACCTAGGCCGGGAAGGGGAAATCTAGGCAGTGGCTATGCCAGCTGTGGAGCAAGGGAGAGGCTGAGATGGGACAGGTTCCGAGGAAAGCAGTAGTGGGGCCACACAGAACATTGTAGCACCAATCAGTGCTGGAAACAGCAGGGACACTGATGTCTCTGCAAAACTCAGGGCTGCTGGTACACCTCGCAAGCTGAAGGATGTAATTTTTGGCAAAGAGGAAATAAACTTAGCTTACCCTTCCTATCAGGGCCCACGTAAGTTTGATTTCCCCATCCTCTCACCCTGAAGTATTCAGCTTCCATTCAGCCTTGACACGAGCCATGATGCTGAACTGGTCTGTGCCACTAACCAACACACAGAGACAGCCAGCATCTGTCTGCTGAATAACAGAGGCTTCCAGATCCAGCCATTTCCAACACTGAATGCAAGATCCAGGTGAACTGTGAATCTGCAATCAAGGCGTTGAGCCCAAGCACATCTCCACCTTGCACCTCATACAGATCAGTGATGAAGAGGGACTCCAGGTGTTCTGGCTTCAAATGCACAGAAAATATAAACAAACAGTCCAAGAGCCACACCAGAATCATCAGCCCCAAGATCCAAATGCACTCATGGGTTATATGTAGTGTTCTAATGTTAAACAGGCACTGCTTAAGCATTTCCCAGGCCACCTTTACTCAAACAGCCTCCCTTATCTTGAGATGTCTTACCTTTCTTCAGTTTTTACCTGGTTTTGTTTATTTTTTTATAAGCTTATAAATGATAAGCTTTATAATTTGCTTAGTATTTGCCCCCTATTTGAGTGCCTCTGCTCCTAATCTCTGGCTGGAGCTCATAAGCCTGCCAAGGGATACAGCACTGGCAACTATTCCTGATTTATACTGATGGAGAATATAACTTCCCTTTACTAAAGTAAATAGAGTCACTACCAAGAGGCAGAGCACAATATTTTTTTATTAATGAGCATATTTCTGCCACAGTGCTCACCAGGGAGGCAAGACAGTCAACATGGAAGAACGAAAACCCTCTTCCTAACACTCTGGGTCACATTTGCTACACAAGGAGTCTGCTGTTGTGCATTATACCTGGCCAATGTCACTCCTGTTTAAGAAAGAAGACTCCGCGAGAGGCGTATCTTGGGGTGTGATTAAGGAAGATATTTCATTCTGGCACTCAGACTTTTCCCTGCCAAGGTGGTTTACCTTAAGATGACACCAGAAAGGCTGTTTTGCTATAGCTGTCCTCACACACTAAGCAGAGCCCCCAGCAGTTTTGAGGCTCCTTCACCATGCTGGGGAAAGCACAGCACGCCCAGCCATGCTGTGCTCCCCTCTGCTGGACTCCCACATGGTTATCCCCAGGGAATAAAGCTCAGAGTCCCCCCCGTGGTGGGCTGACCCAGGCTGGATGCCCACTAAAGCTAATCTATCACTCCCTTCCTCAGCTGAACAGGGGAGGTAGAAAATACTGCAACAGCTCCTCAGTCAAGATTAGGGCAGGGAGAAATTAGTCACCAATTACAGTCACTGGCAAAACAGACTCAGCTTGGAGAAATTAATGCATTTTATTACCAATCAAATCAGAGTAGGGTAATGAGAAAATAAACCACATCTTAAACCACCTTCTCCTCACCCCTTCCTTCTTCCTGGGCTCAACTTCACCCACAATTTTCTCTACCTCCTCTCTCACAGAGGCTCAGGGGAATGGGGACTAGAGGATGCAGTCAGTTCATCATGGTATATCTGCTGCTCATTCCTCCAACGAGGCTGGAATCCTCATGGTCTTCCCATGCTCCAGACTGGGTTCCCTACCACAGAAGTCAGTCCTACACAAATTACTCCAATGTGAGTCTGTCTTACCAGCTGCAGTTTATCAACTTCTCCAGCACAGGTCCCTCCACAGGGTCAGGAACAGCCTGTTCCAATGTGGGTCCCCCACAGGTCTCAAGTCCTGCCAGCAAACTGCTCCAGTGCGGGCTCCTCTCCTCAGGTCCTGCCAGGAGCCTGCTCCAGCACAAGATCACAGCCTCCTCTGGGCATACACCTGCAATGCTGTGAGGTCTTCCACAGAATGCACATGGATATCTGCCCCAGGATGGATCTCCAAGGGCTGCAAGGACACAGCTGCCTCATCCTGGTCTTACCATGGGCTGCAGGGGAATCTACACTCTGACACCTGGAGTACCTCCTCTCTCTAGGCCTTCACTGTCTGCAGAGCTGTCACTCTCACATACCCTCACTCCTCTCTTCTTTGGCTGGAACTGCAATTTTTTTCCCCATTTCTTAAATCTGTTATCCCAGAGTCTGTATCATACTTGCTGGTGGGCCTGGCCATGGCCAGTGGCAGGTCTGTCTTTGAGCCAGCTGTTATTGGCTCTGTCAGACACAGGGGAAGCTTCTGGCAGCTCTTCTCACAGAAACCACCTCTGCAGCTCCCACCCCCCCACCAGAGCCTTGCACACAAACCCAATACATCCCCATGCCCCGGCCCTGGAAGATCGTTTTTCTGTAGCTATAATGGTGCAAACAAGTAATTTTTCTCAGAGCCTACAGGGCTGGTGGACAGGAGCCTTGTTCTCATGTTATGGCAGCGAGCTGCCACAGAAGAGGTCATAGATAAGATATACACTTCTCCAGTGCCCCATCTCCCCAGCCCTCCACACAGCTGTGAGCAAGACAGGACAGAGGTACCCCTCCAACAAGCAGGGTCCTTGTTGGACCAGGTCAGTGATGCCTCAGGAACAGGGAACAAGTGCTTTGTGCCAGTAAGGGATACAGTGATCCCCACTCTCTGCTCACTGGGCATCACCCTCTAAAAGTGGGAAAATAGTGCTGAAGCTCCTGCCCCTGCAAGCAAGCCTGGGTATCACTCCTTCTCTGGGGGTCAGGGACCAAGAGAAATCTGACCCTTTCCTTTACTACCCCAGTGGTCCTCACAGGTTCCTGGCCACCTTCACCAGGTGATACTCGGATGCTGCATCTGGAGGAAGCCCCCTTGACTTACCTTACACCAGCATGGCAGCATGCTGGAGCTCAACACTCCTAACCCTTCCAGCCCACAGAGAGCCAAAATGCAGCAAGAGAGTTCAGTGGAACCACCTGGCTCACTGCCTCCAATTGCCATTGGAGTCATACCACAGGTGAAGAGATCTTAAATATAGCTGGACAGATGTTGTTTCAGGGCTTCCTAGTTCTCTGTCCCTAATTCATTCCTTGTTTCTGCAAGACACAGTTAATTCTTGACCCGCCACCACACGTGCGTGTTTCTTTGCTTTCAATTCGCCCAGCAAAATCCATTTACCCTGCCTGTCTCATCCAGTTTCCATCAAGCCTGCTGAATTCTCCTCCAGTGAAATAAGCAAGCTTACTGTAACACCCACTTTTGTAAGAGCATGCTGAAAATGACAGTCTTTCTGGTACCTGACTATTTCCCTTCACAGGAGCTAAACATTGCTTGTTTTCAATTGTGAACTGTTCTGACTTCTTAAAATGCATGAAAGTACCAAGAGAGTCAATTCAACCGGGAAGGGAGTTTCTAAAAGTGAATATTTACTTACCTTGCAGTTTCCTGTGGAGACGTTTAGGCTGGTAATTTACTAGCCAAGGCTGTGGTGAACACGAGGGGGAAGCAATGCAATTCAACATCTGCCTCATACAGAGACAGCCATGAGGAGACAGAGAACAAATTATGGTTTAAGGTGCCTGGTTACAAAGCCCCACTCAGTGGGTCTGTGGGAGAAAATGCTCCCCCACCTTTCCCCCTGGATTTTTTTTTAAATTTCGGTGTCAGAGCCACAAGCCACCTTTGGATCTAGCAAAACATAATTCCAGTCCTTTCCAGAATGTGTTTTCCACCTCAAGGCACACCTCCATAAGGTTTTTTAGACTGAATTTGAGGCAAGAAAGAGAGAACAGGTAACACAGACCTTTTCCTCCCATAGTCCCTGGTCCTTCGTTATTGCTTTTCTGGTGGCACACACCCATGAAAAAGGAGCTACGAGACACCAAATTTATTGTTCCTGTGGTAAATGCTGCCAAAGAAGCATGTGAGTCAGAGTGACCCTTTGACCCAAAATCAGCCAGAGAACCAGGTCAAACTGCTATCTGCAAGCACCTGGAAGACCCACGGTGTTAACTTCTGCCCAGACACCAGCAGCCTCTCAGAGCAAGGGAGAGTCCCTAGGGATGCACACCAAGAAAGGAGATCACCAGAGAGTTCTCCTTCCATCCCCACTCCTGCCTAAGCAGGGCAATTGTACATCTGGAGCCATGCAGCTGACAGGAACCCAGCATGGTGCACACCAAACTATGCAGAAGGAAACCTGGCCCCTGGACTCCATTTGCAAAATGCTTGAAGTCTGATGCTTTCAGCACAGGAAACATCCAAACTCCTTACACTTTAGGATTTAATTTCCCTCCTGCAGTAGCCTGGAGTTTTCATTTCTCATCCTCTCTTGTTTTGGTTTCCTTACAGACTTTTCACATCCTTGCCTTTTTTTTCTTTTTTTGGCAGCTCCTCAAGTTTCATTCTCTTTTCCAAGTTACACAAGATGAATTTAAGACTTCTGCCACTCCTCCCTGCTCATCAGCAGACATAAATTAAAAGCAGAATTAAAGAGATTACTTGCAATGCCACTTGAGACACCTTCAAGCCTCTTACTGCTTTACCATGTATTGTGAATTCTGACCTACCGAGGGACTTTACATTCAGACTTTGCCAACGAGAACGTTTATCTACGTTCTGTTAGATAGGTTTGGGGGAAGAGATCTCATCCTTCTCAGAAATAAAGTAAGATAACAACTTTGCTGGAAGTTTTCCATTCTTGCATAAAGTTTTGTTGCAAAAAAGTTATCACCTGCTTTGGTGTTTCGACACTAAGGAGTAGTGACTCACTTGCAGGAAAAAAAAAAATCCAAAAACAAACAAACAAAAACATTTTACAATTTTTTTTTTGTGTTTCTTTGTTTGTTTCGTGGAGTTTGGGTAGGATGTTACCAGACCTGTACTGGAAACAACTACCGCCTGCAGGGTCCTGGTTAGCCACAGCCTCCCACAGAGACCACAGCTACAGTGATGCAAGGAAAATCACTGCACACCAGCCCACTGCCAGGACCAAGAGCATGCTGTTGATTTCTACACTTCCAGGTGACAAACTGCTGATGATCTGAAGACTTCTATTGCTGTGCTCAGCTGCACCTATCACCTCCCCTCTGTGATCCTGTGTGTCAGGGAAGAGGCTGAGAGAGAGGGCAGTTGCTCCATGCTCATGGGTGAGTTTACATTTGCACTCAGCAGCTCAGGGACACAATCTGAGTGCAATCATAGTTATTTCTGAAGTCTCATATGATGTTCATAGGTACAGCCTCTGTTGTTAAAAGCTCAGCTGGCATAAACCAGAGGGCACAGGGTTTACAGAGTCCTGCCTGTCCCACAGCACCATTCGCATCCTGGCAGCCTCATACAGATCCAGGCAAGATGCAAAACTGAGCTCAAGTGTCCCAGGGATGGAGGGCACGGCGCTCAACCACCTGTGGGAAAAGAGCAGCAAGAACAACTGAGCATGTGTCAGGAGATATTCTACCCCAGCTGGTCACCGGAAAGGGGCTGGGAGTGATGAGGACAGAGCACAAAGCCAACAGCTCAACAACTGTCAGCTCAGAGCGCCAAGGCACGGCGAGCGCGCACGGGCCATCGCTGCTATGTAAGACACCACATGCCTTAATCTCTCCCAGGGGAGAGAACCTCATCCAGCCCAGACTGTTTGTGTACTCAGCTAATTTTGTTGCCTGACTTTCCACCTACTTGCTCAGCGGAAAACCGATCCTCCCAAGTAATCATCACTATTCCATCCCTACCCTCGGACCCGAGGCCATGGCATAAGCAAAACCCTGCCATGCTGCATCAGCTGCACACCCAGTGTCACAAGGGCAACTGGCTCTCCTTGCCGTGTCCCCTTTGCTGAAGCTCCTTGTCCAGGCTGAGCACCATCTGTGCCAGCACAATCAAGTATTGCAGTCCACTTGTAAACCTAAACAAGCCTCCTATATCCTAAAATGCTGCTCCAAATCTCCTCTGTGGCTCCTACACACAAGTCAGGCAATTCAAGCACAGTAACATAATTAAGGGAAAAAAATGCCCTGCTTACACCAAGGAGTATCCTTAACAGCATGAGCTTAGTATTAGCTCTTGCTAGAGCACAGTGAGGCTATTCCTGGCTGCTGTCTCCTGTGATGGTGAGGAAAAAAAAAAAAAAANGAAGTGGAACAGCTTCCAAAAAGAATTAGGAGAATGAACTGGGAACTGAAAAGCCTGCTGTGCCGACACAGGCTTGAGTGCTCGACTGGTTCAACTAAGCCAAGAGATGATCCAGAGAGGACTTAATCACCCCCTGCAAAAGTGCAGGGAGAAGATTTCTGCCGGCAGTGGGACTCTTGTCTAGGGCTGTCCAGGTTCCACAGCAAAGGTAAAGGAGACAATTCAGTTTGTAGGTCATTTTAAGAGGGCAAACTAGGCCAGGGAGGCAAGTATTATGCCCAGGTCTCAGATGCAATTGCAAGCCAGCCCACCCATGAGAGTCTGAGCTGTAACAGAGGAGGGCAGATGAGTACTAGAGATGCCTTGGTCCCCTCCCTGGACTATCCCACAGGATGAACCAGAAGCCAACCTGCATCACAACACCAAGGGCATCTACTCACAGCCCACTCTGAGATGTCCCTCTGCACCCCTCTTTATCTCTTCATTTCACATGTAAGAGACTTGCCAGAGGAGAAGCCCATATTCTCAGAGTCAGGCCAATGTAAAAAGAGAAGACAGATTATATTGCTTTTAGACTGCAAGTCAGCTATCCTCACTGGATCAAGGGGAGGATCACTTTGGACAGACCAGCAACCTCAAGGGGTCAGAACAGGCATTTCCTGTGTTTCATCATCACTTTGGAGTCCCACTGTTCTTCCATTCCTGCTTCCATATTGAAACCAATTTTGTCAGGGAAGCTCTGCAATTCTAAAACTCATCAGCAACATCAAAGCCTGGTCTTCACTCCTCCCTCCAGCTGCAGGGAGGAGCTCATTTCACCTTTAAGGCAAGGCTGCCTTGGATGCCTCTTTGAGCTGAGTAATAAATGGCACACATCTCTCATGCTGGGGCTGTAATCCCATTTCAGAGGTGCATCCTGGAGCTGAACTTGCACATGAGAGTGCAGAGACATTACACCGCTTCACGTGGGGACAGGAACAATTCACTGGGAGCCGTTCTTGCCCCTCAGACTGGGCCATCCTTTGCACTGTCAACACCCCTGGCACCAGACTACCTTCTTTTCTTAAAACAAAGGGACACAGTTATTTACATTCCATCATTTATTCCCCTAATGCCCTGAAGAGTATTTAAGGAGGTTAGCCAAGCATTTGAGATGCTTGCAAAGTACCCTCAAGCTTTCCTTAATAGCTATTTCTGTATAGTGTTATTTTGTTCCCAATCTCCCACAGATCTCTTTGGGCTTTTTTAGTCTTGCTAAAGACAGGTATAAAGGGATAGCAAGGATCTCAATCATCGAGGGAAATAAATTGGTGAGAAAACTCTTTTCTATTTTCTCCTCCCTGGCAGTACTGTGAAAAAGCCTTTCTCCTTCCTTCTATCACCAGCTGGAAAGGCTGAGATCATACACTGCAGACAGTTCCACACTGTAACTTAGAGATTCATCCCATTGTGAACTCAAGACCGTCCACACTCGTCCCTGGCATCCAGCAGCATCTTTCCGGATGAGTTTTTAGTAGTTAGATTGTTCTTCCCAGGCCTACAGGAATCCACATATGAGCATGCTTCTTCATTTTACATCCCTCACTGCTGCATGTCTTCTCTCTATTTTTTCCTTGCCTGATTCTCTTCCTGATGCAATTCCCCAGGGCCACTTCACACCTCTGGAAACCTCCCATTTTAAAGTCCACTTTCTACTTCAGTTTTCCTAGGTACAGAATTGTTAACTGAAAAATGCAACTGGGCAATATATTCTGGGGATATAAAGCTTCCTACAACCTCACAACGAGAATCCTGACCCAGACATTTTTTCTCCCACAATAGCCACTGTTTCATCTCAGCTTTCCCATCATCTTCTCCTGAAGGTAGCTAGAACCAGTACAAGTCCTTTGGTCACCAGACTTCTGTGTGCTTGCACTGTTGCCACTCAGCATCAGTGGGGTCAGGGCTGAGGCATCTTGTCCCCAGCATCCATTTGCAGTTTTGTCTTTGCAGCATTCCCAGAGTCTTCAGCTGGACAGCAGCTCCAGTACCACTCACACAGCAAGAGCCCCTGCCTGGAAAGATTTAGAGCCTGTGCAGATACAGCAGGAGTAGGGAAGAAAAAAAACCAACAAAATAAAACCAGGTCTAGAGAGAAGAAGGTAACTCGGTGCAGGGCAGCGAGCAGAGCATGTTGTGTGTTCCCTCTCCACTGCCTGAGGTGCTCATCTGTAACCATTCCTGCCTGACTGGTGGGAGCTTGGAGCACAAGCGTGGCTTCCGCACACAAGGGCAAACCTCCCTGAGGAGGGAGGGGGGACTAGAAGAACCAGCCAAAAAAGGCTGTTTTGGTTTTCCATGAACTCTACCCACCCTTCACCTTAAGGGACACTTCCTGCCCTTGCCACAAGAAACAAGCACACATAATTGAAGAAAAACATAATTTCCCAGAGCACTTCTGATCTGTATTATCCATGCTCATTACAATCTGTGAGGCACATTCTGGTCTCCACCAGCTCCAAGCAAACAGGAAAGTGCAAGCCAGGGATAATGGGCAGAACTGCTGTTGGGAATGCACAAAAACCAAACCAAAACCACTTAGTAGCTCTTGAAGGACCTGCAAAGACACATGGGCTTGTGCTCAGGCCAGGATATCAAATCCCTAGGGCATCTGCACAGCCCAAGTGGCTTCCTCGAGCTTATCCCAGAGAGTGAATTTAACTGGACAATCCTGGGGCATCAGAGGCAGAGTTCAATTCTCATCTATTGACTTTTTTGGGTTTTGCCCTGTCTTCCTTTAGGTTACCTCCTAACCTTGGCAACAGTACCTCACTGGTCAGTCTAACAAAAAGATTACTTGGAAATAGGAGAAAGTTTTTCTTCTTTTTCAGTCATCTTCTTAAATGTGGGAGTATCCTTTTTTTTTTTTTTTTCCTTCCATTACATATGGGAGTTAGTTGCTGCAAAGCTTTGTCTGCTTCTGCTCTGCTGCCACGGCTGGTTGGAGCCTCTCAGGAGGTGACTGGACAGACCATGGGACTCAGGCCACTCACTGTCTCACCCCAGCTCCTCCCCACTTGGAGTATTTTCAAAAAGGTGTTCAGGGACCACGCTCACCAGGTCACTGCAGAAAGGCCCTGTGCTCAGGAGCAAGGCATTAGCAAAAAAGCAGCAAAAAAGTAGATAAGCAAGAAGACTTAGGGGGAAAAATTGTTTTTTTGCAGCACATTCAAGGTGCATTTCTCCACAAGAGTCATGAAGATCCAGAAGAGATGCTGCACACAGCCCACATACTAAAATCAGACTGCCTTTTTTTTTTTTTTTTTTTTTTTTTTTAAATAGAATTAGTCTTAATCAAGGAAGCAGAAGAGCCTTGGCCAAGCTGGACAGAGGGTAACTGCATGTGGAACTGCCCCCAGCAGTGCTGTTTTCCTCTGAGAGATGGTGGGAGGCACAGATCTGGAAACATCACCCACCTCCAAGTCATCTCTTGCAGCTGCTGTGACAAGTGGGGACAGATGGGGAAAGAGTGATGGGAAGCAGCAGTGACAGGCTGCAGCAGCCTTCCTTTAAACAGCCTCTCTGTGTGGGGAATCAGGCTCCTGCTTGCTTCATATTCACCCCTAACCAAAAACCATCTCCTACCCACTCAGACTTCAACCCCCTCCTCTCTTCAGCCCTTCTTGCTCCTTTTCTTCCTTCTCTGCTCCCACCAGGGCCAGGAAATTCTCTGGTTGAGCACCTTCCATTTGTGAATTGTGTGATTTGTACTATCTCCAGCCTGGTAAACTATAAGATACTGGAGAGGGTCCAGGAATGCAGGAAGCATGCCGGCCTTGGCAAAGACAAGAAACAGAGGAAGAAGCTGGATGGGAACTAGATGGGCTCTTCCTTCACCTGGTGCCCAACCCCTCTTTTCCAAGCTGTGTGATTTATCTCTCTCCGGACCATCTCTGCAGGAACCAGGTCCATTACGAAAATTAAAATGTGCTACTGCCAGCAGCTGGCAAGATCAAACCCTCAGCACGCCTGTCCCCTCCAAGCAGGGATGGCAAACACCACAGAGCTTGCAGCCAAGTGCATCAGAGGAGGTGCCAAAAGAAGCTCCTGCACCGCACCCCAATGGGCCACCAGCTCTGAAGTCTGCTGGCCAGTGGCACAACTCAGAGGGCCAGCCAGATGCCAGTCTGAAGCTGGACTCTGGCACAGCCAGGCTTCCTGGAGCAATGGGAGAGTAGGCACAGACCTGCCTCGCCATTGCTTGCAACCCACAGCATAAGCACATCCAAGGTGTCAGAGAGACATCAGGATTCTTCAACACTGAGACCAAGTTTGGGGTGCAGGGAGAAGAAAACCCTTTCCCTTCTCTCCACAGCTTCCCTTCCCAGGGAAATATCCCCAGTAAGAATATGCCTGAATCAAGGAAACATTCACCTCCCACGACAAATAACTATCACAGGAGGCTGGTGGCTGCAGGCATTGCTAGAATATGTGACCAACCAAAAGATCCTTCCCTGAAAGAAAGGCTTCAGCTTCACTCACACAAGAGGAACCATAGAAGAGGCAGTTTGATGTCTCACTGAATGCAAACACATCAAGGTCATTATCATTCCCTACAAAAATCTTTTTTGCTCATGTATTTCCAAATGATAACACGAGAGCATTCAATCTCGAAGACGTTCGTGCTCTGAGCTGGTGACAGCTCTGGAGAAAGCACAGGAATAAATGCCTGGGGAAGCATATTAGAAAGGCTCAGAGCTAGCAAGGCAGGCACAAACTTCTCCTATGCAAGATGAGCTCAGTCAGGCATTACTGACTGAAACAAGAAGAGAGAAATGCAACCCATGCTGGGAGGAGATGAATTCCAGGTGACCCTTCCCAGCCCCGTGCAGCAGCATTTTGTTCCCTAGGACCAGCATTCCTCAACCCAAGACACAGAAGGCATCACTGAGCAGCCCAAGAACTGCTGCCAAGGCAAAACCTCATAGCCACACAGCAGCATTTGCACACACAAGCAGCTGTAGGAGAGGGAGAGCAGGTTTGTGAACAGAGAAATGTTGGACTATATGATAAAACAGCCCATGGATTTTTGTCATAAGAGAAAAGGTGACCCTTAAAAGTTGGGGAATGCAGTCCTGAAGGCTCAGATCTTCATGGCCACAAGAAGACCAGGAAAGAAAGAAGCCTTACAACTAAGGGTCCTTACGCTGTTTCCTTGATGCACAGAATGCAGATGATGTGCACAGACCCTGACCCTTAACAGTAGGACAAGGTGTCATTGTGCACTCAGGCACCAAAACAGGAGCTTGTTACACCTAAGGTTCTGCTGGCCTAAGGTCTTTTGCAAACAAATGGCAGATGAGAAACCACCAGCTTTGGCAGGGGTATCAGACAGTTTGGTTTTTAATTAATTTCCTGCAAACAGACTTGCTGGTACTTTCCATTGCTTAAGACAAAAGAATGGAAGTTATCATGTGGACAGTCAGACTACTGCCATGCCAACAATCAGCCTAATCCCTCTGATTAGAAGAGGATTTAGAGAAAAAAAAAGTGAGGGAAGATTTCCTTACTTCCTTCCGCAGTATTTCAAACCAACCCACTTTGTCCTGTGCGACAAGGTAGCCTTTTACCAGGCTGCCCTCAGCCCAGCCTAGACATGACAGGGCACTGAGCACTCATCTAGGGACATATATCTAATGCTTAAATGCCTCTGACCATGTCCTGTTAAAGGGATCACAGCAATCTGCCCACATCACAGCAATATCCTCCTGCACATCACCTGAGAGAGCCTGGAGTGACACTACCCTCCGCTCGGATCTGAGCCCTGACCTCCCAGCGCCCTTTCAAACCTTCTGCACTCTGCTCCCTGCATTGACATGATACTCTGGCTCCCAGTCACAAGGAACCTGCCAGGATTGCCGATCAGCTGCATGATCTGCTTAAGAGGGGAAGATCAAAGCACACCAAGCAGCTCCTTGGCAGCTTGTTCCATTTCTGTCCCATGCCTCTCAGTTCTCAGGCAAGCACTGGGGTCAGGCAGGTGCAGGTAGCACTAGGTGGGCTTACTCATGCCTGTGCCCCAGGAGCTGGGAGATGCTGGAGGAACGTGGCAGCTTTGCAGCCAAATGCAAATCCAAATCCCCAATCCGAAACAACAGAAAGGAAAGCAAAAGTGCCCTTTGGCAGGTCCTTTCCCCCCAGGGAAGGTCACTTGGGCCAGCAGATGCAAGGAGGCGTCAGAGTGGGGCTCTCCATCAGCTGTTGACAGCACAGACACTTCATCTTCCGCCAGCAGGACCGTCTGGGCAGCCCTGCATAAGCTCCTCGGGTACTCTGGACCATCACCAAGTGATAGTTCATCCTCATTCTCCCATCCTTGCCAGCCTTCTGACCATGCACTCCCTAAATAGCTTGGATCATTTCAAAGGGATGGTACAAGGAACAAGAGCCTAAAAAAAATCTTCTTCCTCCCCACCTACCTGTGCAGCATCTCAATCTGAGGCTGTGGGTCAAAAAGCCTCCTTCAGTTCAAGGCAAATGGAATCCTGTGATTTTGAAGTGACCATCTGTGACCCAGGGCTGCAGCGTGGAGGGAGTGGATACAGACCTGCATCTTAAGTAGATTGGATTTTGTATTACACTGACACAGCACAGACAGCAGAGAGATTCCCCAAAGGCTTCACAGCCAGATGTAAAAGCAATGTGCAAGGCTTAATGCCATGCAGGGAACATGCTCTCTACTGGCTGCAGCCTGGCTGCTCAGACCCTGCCCCACTGTGGGGAGCACAAGCCAGCAGGTCCTCTATTTTTTTCCCTAAGGAAAGAGCAACAGCCGCTCAGCTTTTGGTTACCCAAAAGAATGTAGGCACACTGCTACCAAGGCTATATTGTGCCACCTCTGCAGGCTAAGTCTTGGTGAGGGTTATCCTAATCTGAAAGCACCAAACCAGCCTGCCATGATCTCTACAAGAGCATGAGATTACATTCAGCTGGGGAACAACACCAAAACACTCCCATCTGCCTGAGCATCACTCCCACTGAAGCACAATAGCCATATGGCAGAGCTGGGAGCACTCAGCATCTTCCCTACTAGTGTTTCCCTTCTGGATAAATTGCAGTTCATCCCTGCTCTACAAACATCCCTGCGCATCACTGCCCTGGCCAAGAGCTGTGTTCTGCAGCTGAAGGGCAACCAGATGGTAGAAATCCACACTTGCAGCAGGAGCAGAGCAGGAAGCCTTTGAATCAGGCAAATTTGTATTGCTACAAATGCAATACAGCCATGCTGCTCCAACTGGCAAGCCCTGCATCAGTAGTGTCTTGCCTCCCAGCACCTGAACACTGCCTTCAATTTACACATGACGACGGTAATTAACACCTCATGTCCAACGGAGTAAGGCTGGATGATCAATGTAGTGATCAGAACCTTGCTCCATCCCCAGCACAACTTTCTGCCATGCCAAACTCGCTCATGATCATTTTCTTCCTGATCACAAGGAAGGCTCACCAGAGGCTCACCAGAACTGGTGCTGCCAGTTCGTAGGTTCTCCTTCTGAATTTAAAGTTGCATAGAGAAATCTGTGAGGTATTTTTCATGCCAAGATGCTGACATTTTATTTGCCCAGTATGAGCACCCTCAGTTGCTTTATTGCATAGATGTAATTGAACAAAGCACCAAGAACGGAAAGGGATGGGGAAAACCTCTGTGAGGTGCAGCTGGGATTTGCTTGATCTTACAGCTGTCACACATCAGTGCTGAAGATGTACAACCAGATTACTGTCATACAGCATAAAACCTGTACCTAGAGACGCTTGACAAGGCACGTCTGGGCAGAAGAGGGATGCAGTATTGAAGCTGGGGTGCACAGCACCACCAAGGCTCCTCACAGTGCAGAGCCTTGCTGGAGGGCACCTTGCAGCTGCAGGTAAAAAAACACAGGTTTGCAGTGGTGGAGTGTGAGGGATGAGTTTCCCACTCAACCCTGACAGCAGCTGAGCCCCCACAGAAAGAGGGAGAAAAAGCCAGCTCATCCAGGACATCAGCTCTTCCCAGGAGTGAGTGGGGAGTGTGGTGATGTTGCAGGTGATCAGGACTTGCTTTCTTAGAATCTATGCACTTAGACAAATTAACAGCAAAGGGGAAAAAAAACCCACAGTCTCTTTACTTTTGAGACTGTGGAACGCTGGAGTTATAGTGCATGATCACCCTGTTGTTATGCCTTTCCTTCCATATCCACTACTGTCCACTTCCAGGGAGAGAACTATGGGACATTTGGCTGCACTGACCAAGCTATTCTCAAGGAATAATCCAGCCTAAAGCATGCAGCAGGAAAGCACTGGGGCAGATATTTTGAGCCACATTTGCAAGGGCTTTTGACAGGAGCAAAGAAAGAACATTTTAAGCATTCCTTTCAGCCAGTATGCATCCCAGCCCATGAGACCTCTTTTAGGGCAAGGCACAAGAACAATCTCTTTGAAATCAAGGGCTCCTTTGTCACCCTGCTGCAAGCCATTTGACCTTCAGAGTCAGAAGGAAGCTCATATCACAAGTGATCTGATGGGCCTGGGCTGGGAGGGAGCCCAGGCGCTCAAGAAGGACCACAGCCTGGCTGCCAACCCCAGCATCTCAGCATGGAGATAAACAGACCCTGAGCCTGAGCACTCAGCTCTGGAAACACTTGTTTTGACTCAGCACATTTTCGCTGACAGCCAGACGCAGAAGGTCACTCAGACCAGCTTTCCATGTACAAGACACAGCCTTGCCAAGAAAGAAAAATCCCAGGCCAGGCTGTGCTACAGGTGCCCAGAGAAGGTTTGAGCCTTTGAAACAGACTTCACTTCACCAACAGTATCTTCCCATTTCTTTTAAATGCATCAATCCCCCCTGCCCTCCCTGCTCTGAGGAGGAAGATTGCACACCCCTCTTCATTAATTCTCTACTCTCCTGTAATTGTTTCACCTTGAATATTTGTAGATCTCTTCCCTGCATCTAACTGCAGAGATATTTATTAGGGAGCAAGGGACTTCTGAACAAAACATGGAGACAGCTGATCCCACAAAGGGCAAGAGCCAGCAGAACTTCTGCTCTAAAATTCACCAAGTACCCTGGTGCAGCCTTTTGAGGACTGCCTGCTATAGACAAGCTCTCACCCATACCATAAACCTCGACAAAGTTAGAGCTAACCTGAGTTGCTATTGCTGTGGCACATCCGATCTGCAGCTGTGCTGCCATGGACTGCTCTCCCCATGGACTGTGCCTCCTGCTCTGCACCAAGGTGGGCCCACAGCACCTCCAGGTCACTGCAAAGCCCAGCCAGCATCCAAAATGCTTCATCTTCTCCTGACTTTCAGGTGCTGGGCCCTGGTCAGAGGATCTCAAGCCAGCCAAACTCTAAATGTCTGCATCAGGCATCACTGTATTTACACACAGGAGTTGCTTGTTGGTGCATAAACAACAGAAGGGACACTGAACTCCAAGACAGGGTTTACTCCCCAGCACTAACCCAGCTACCTCCATTTCCACACCCCATTTACTGCCTTTTGACTGGTGCAAGATAAAAAAACAAATTTGGGCTAAGACCAGCCCAGACAATATTCTCCTTCAAATCTGCCCTGCAGTGACTCAAACCATGACAATAACAACAGTTTTTACAAAGAGACAGGAAGGAATCTGAGCATCAGGCACCAGCCAGAAGGAAGTCACGGCTACGTGGGCATGGCTACAGATCTTGGACGGTGCCTGGGTCAGCGTGAGCAAGGCACACGCTGGCTGACATGCCAGCTTCTCCAGAAAAGGGAAATGTGTGACAGATGCATCGTGTTTATGTAGCAGAACCGCCGCTGCTGCTCCCGCAGAGCCCTGTCAGTCTGTTTGCACACAGGCACACCTCAGGCCAGTGTGCGTACCCTTCCCAGCCTACCCAGGCAGCGAGGTGTTACAATACACATTTAACTAATTCAATTACTAGGAAAAAAAATAATAAAGAATTAGGGCACACAGCCTGTGATTAAGAATTTCTTTCTCAACACGCTGGCAACATGCCTGCAATTACCGAGCCCTTGAATCTCTAAATTCCCCAGAGATCAACAGCACCTGATACCAGCATGTCCTCAGGTCTTTCATAACCCAGAAAGCCGCTCCCCCACCCCGCTGTTTCAACACTGGTGAGATTTTTCACACCTTGCAGCTCAGAAACACTTAAACCTCGGACATCCAGCCCGGCAGGTCACACCAGATTCGCTGGAGTAATTGGCAGCACAGGTGGGCTGCAGCTGACACAAGCCAGGGCAAAAGTACTCTCATTAAAATCAGCAAAGCAAGACCACGCTCAGTGCGATGGGAGGGAAATTGCTTCCCACACCGACTCTGCCGAGCCAGCCACCAGGAGCACTGCAAAGGCAAGAGCTAGAACAGCCCTCCCGCTAATAAGATCCCTCAGAAATGGGAATGATGGCCAGAGTAGCTGCGTGAAGGCAGGGCAGGAGCCACCTGGCTCTCCCCAGCCAATAACGCCAGGTGCCATTGGGTCAAATCAATGCGTGAAGCTATTAAAGGGGGTGGAAGTGTTTTAACATGGCTGAGTGAAATTCCTCACACTTTTAAGTCGACAAGGACGCCATTGGGGCTTAATGGGCTAGCACAGCCTGCCCCATTACAGGCCGTTAACACGAACAGGAGCCTTGGGAAGAGGGGCAATTAGGGCTCCGCACTAACTCTCCAAGAGGGACTCCCTCCCCGGCTTTGAATCCCACCAGATGCAAAGAGGGATCCAGGAAGCGGCCGTCCCCTCCTCTAGCCTCTGTGCTTTCTCCGTCTGGGAGGGCACACACGTCGGAAGCTTTGCGGCAGGTTGAGCTGCAAGGGGCAGAAATCTCAGCTCTCAGCAGGCTGAAGGGGCAGGAAATTGGCAGAAAAGGGGCAAAGCACAGTGGCGAAAGCTCCCAACACTACCTCCTCTGCTGGAGGACACTATTCTGCCCCACTTTCCTTTCCCCAGACTCAGTGGTGAGTAGCCACTGTCCATCACACACCTAGCAGGAAGGGTAAGGAGGTACCAACAAAGCATTGTGCTGTAGAAGCTGGGCTGCTCCCCGGAGGTGACCGTGCAATGTTAGGATTACTGCAGCCCTCAGTTTCTGCCATATGGAGTATGGCATTTCCAGCCTAGAAATAAAGTTAAGACTTCTCAGGAACTCAATAGGTATACACTCGTCATTTTCCACTGGCAAGAAAACAGTAACTAAAGCTGAAGTAAAAGGAAAAGCAAAAAAACCTGCGTTACTACCTGAACTACCAGCTTACAGTACCTTGCCCTGCTCTCCTCCAGACATCCCTGGAACAAGCAAGCAGATCTGTTGGCATGGTGGGGTGGGAGCCCCAAGGCTGCAGACCTGGAACTAAAAGTGGGATAGATGCTGCCCCCAAATGTAGTTGCCAGCTTCTCCCACACAGCCACCTCTGGGGAGGGTGTGAAATACTGATCTGCTGAATAGACCTTACAAATTCAGAAACTAGACCAATCGAGAGCATCTATTGCCTTGCTCAACCCAGAGCAGAGAACAAGCTGGGAAAGGCTCTGGGTGGCTGCAAGAAGCATTGTGGATGGGAGAGAGAGAGACCACCCATGAGGGAGAATGTCTAGAACTGTCCCAAAAAAAGTGAAGAAAAATCCTACAATGCAGAGTTAAGACAGCCTTGAACATGATTGTTTGGCAAAAAAGGATTTTAATGTGATGGAACTGCTATTTTTTCCTCCCTCCCATAAGGGGGTCCAAAGCTCCCATAGAGACTATAATAAAAAACAAGCTCAAAGGGTCTGCTTTCCTCAAATACCTATTCCTCTGGGCTTCCAGCCCTGTCCACAATCTAAACAGCTCCAACACATGCCCCCCATCAGGACTTTGGTCTCTCACAGGTGCTGTTTCCCTTCCCTGCCTGTCCCAAGAGTCGGGTGAGATCTTTGCAGAACCACGATTCACCACAGGCAGTGATCTGACTCTGGACTTGCATCAATCCGGCCAGGACTCAGCTCCATCTCTTTCCCTTCTTCTGTGTACTCAAACACCTACCAAATATTGAGGAGACCCTGCTCACAGCCTTTTGGTGTCTGTGTGAAGTAGTTGCAGCAGTATAAGTCTGACTTCTCCTCATGCAGACCTAGCTGTCAATTCCAGTTCAGCCCAGGACAAGCCGATTTACCATTTTTTTCTCCAGAAGTCTCCACAGCAACTATATTATTGCCCTGACCATCATATGCTCACCATGGTGCTTCCCTGGCTCAAGAACACCACTTGTAACACCACTCCATCCCTCTGACTGCACCCAGCTCCTCCGGACTCCCACTTTTTCACGTGCCCTTCATTGCAGCTACCTTCCTTGGGCAAACAGGCCCTGCTCAGACCTCACCAGTCTCCAGCTGCAAATACTCCCCTCTGCATCCTCCTCCAAGTCTCTTCCCAGCATTCCCTTTCCCCCAAAGTGCTGTTTATCAACAGTGGCATGGCTCCTGAAGATGCCCATGGAATTGCCATGTACTTTGTATTTAGTACTTTGTACTTTGCTCTCATCATCCCAGTAGGAGCCCCAGAAACACCTACAGAAGTATCACCCAGCTTCAGGTTTGCTTTGATGTCTCAGAAAGGACCAAGCAACTGCTGTGAAGCCATTTGAAATGACCTCTGCCCCACAAGCATCAGGGCTGGTCTGCGCTAAAAGGTGAGTTAGGAGAACAGCCCAGCAGAGTTCCCAGCCAGAAATCGTTTGCAAACTGATGTCTTATCCCTGCCTCTGGCTGGGGAAGGGCAGAAACACCTGCAAACTCCACAGTAGAAACAAATAAACAAACAAACAAAGTCCAAGCAATTGCTTCTTTTGCTGTCCCCATCTTGCACAGGGACAGACCCAACTGTCTGGAAAGGACATCAATGACACACCTAGTCTATGTCCTATGTCCCTGGAAGCCACCCCGACAGGCAGGGTTGAAACAAGCAGCATTAGGAGTCATGCAAGCCCCTTCCAGAAATCCAGGAGAGGAACTGGAGCCCCTTGGAGAGAGGAGTGCTTGACCAGACAGGAGCCACATCTTGCAGCAAACAATTTGATGTTGAGCTACTGGCACGGGTTGCTCAGAGAAGTTGTGGCTGCTTTATCTCTGGAAGTTTTTGTCTGGTCTAGCAGAAGGAGACCCTGCCCATGGCATGGGGTGGAATGAGATCTTTAACATCCCTTCTAAGTTAAACGATTCTGTGATTTTGCTCTGCAAAGACCAGGGTGAGCCCAGCCTGCAAAAGCTCCAGTGGGTCTCATAATGATGTTTTCTGCTAGAGGTGGAGCTTGAAGACATCACAAGGGCATGGGCTTCCTCCCACCACCCCACCCACCCCCAGAAAATGTTACCTGGCCTTTTATAATTGCAGATGTTCAACAGACAGAGAAACCACAACAAAGCAGCGGAAGGGACCAGGGGCACTACTCTAAATCTGCTTTTGTCTTGCTCACATAGAAAGCACTGCTGAACAAATTCATGGCCAGGTCTGTTCCCCCTACTGCTACCACACTGCAGTGCTGCCCGAGGAGCTTCCACTACCACTTCCCCACCTGATCTGCCATGAAACATTTGTTTTGCGTTTCGAGCACTGGCAGGTCCTATTTGTAGGATGATGAAGTGGTCTGAAACCCTCCACATACATGCCAATTAGATGCTCCAAACCTCAGGCTCGGTGGAAGGTCAAGTGCTTGGTGTGCTGTGCTCAGCCACATGCTCCCAGCGTCAGTCGGGATCCTTGATGGGATGTCTGGGAGCCCTTGGAACAGCATCTGCTGCTTGGTTTCATGGTTCACAAGGAATTGGCTTAAAATGGCTGGGGGGGTGGTGCTAGAAATAAAAGTTTAGGGGTTTTATGTTTTAAACAGGGAGGCCAGACATATAACAGTCTCACAACTTCAAGCTGTTTTGATCCGCCAGCCCCCTCTCTGCTGAGTTCTGTCAGGAGACAGGCACAAAGCACCAATTAAAGACGAGTTATGTTTTTTCTGTCAAGCAAAAAAGAAAATGTGGGGGGGGGAAGATGATGGGAAGAGGGGAGAAGAAATCCAGCCCTGGAGTAATTTTGCTTTCAAAGCAAGCTGTCAAGGCAGCCCCCTCTCCCCCTGTCTCCTGCGGAGGAAGAGCGAGGGAGCACCCGCACGCCTGCTGCGGACGTGTGGCATCAGTCATGAGACCACACCATCAGTCACTTGGCACATCAGGCCGAGCCGTGCCCTCCATTCCCCCAGACATCCATCAAAGCCATGACAGGGCGCCGGAGCAGCAGATTCTTAGTGAAGATGAGCTGAGCACAAGCCCCACCAGCTCTGATGACAGGAATCCCCACTTATGAGCAATTAGATTTGGAACAAAACAAAACAAAAGCAGCAAGGACTTGGGGCACTAGCTAGATGGTGTGACCACAACATCAGCTCCATTTTTCCATGGTAGAGACATGCACAGCCATCACAAGCATGCAAACACTGCTTCTTCTTTCATACCATGTTTGAAGGCTTCCTACAGCTCTCTTGGCTCTCTTGGCAGCTGAGATCAGGACAGAGAGCTGAGAGCTTCCCACAACACTGCTTGGTTCAAATCAAGGCTTTCTGCCTTGGCAGCATACTGCCAAGGAGCCACAGCAGCAGCATGGACACAGCAAGTTCTCCACCACCTCTGAATCTACCTTGAGCCCTTGCAAGCCATTCCCAGATCTCATCCAGCAAGCACCAACCAGTCCTGCAGCTGGACAGATTAAGATTACAAGATCCCTCTGGGCTTTATTGTTGTATGAGGAAGATAAATAGCAAGCACAACCTCTTCTAGGGTGAAAAAGGGCAGGCATTTTGGCACTGTACAAGCACCAATCCCGGATTTAATACCCTATCTGTTTATTTAGCAAAGTATCCTTTGCAGAGCCCAGTGGTACTGATTATGGCATCAGCTTCACTCCCACCTCTTCCCTCCTGGGCTTTCTGAAAGCCTCAGAAAATTACAGCAGCAAAGTCACCCATGGGAGATAATGAACACCCTCATTTCAAAAGGGTGGCACTCGTGCTGGGCTGACTGCTCCCAGGGAGGGGATAACCTCTGCTGTTTTGACAGGGCCCAGTCTTCTGGGCTGGATCCACCCCACAGTCAGGCCAGAGGAGGAGGGAAGAGCATCTCTGCTCTGGTTTAGGTCTGCTTAGGCTGGCTGCACACACTCTCAGCTTGCTTGCAAGTGCCCTGCTCATTAGCATGGGGTCACTCAGCTGCAGCAGGGCACAAGCACCACTTGGCTATTGCAACACCGCTCACGTCCACTGCTGTGGAAGTGTTGAATTTCTTTTAAGAGCCCTGAAGATCTCAGTTTGAATTTAAGGGAGGAAAAAAATCTCTCAAAGAATTGCAGGATCTCTGTAAACATACCAGAGGAAAAAAGAAAGCGAATCTTTGAGCCTCTTGACCTTGACAATGTCCTTATAATTACAAGACTATTTATTTTCAGTTAAACCCCAACTATTGAACAGACAGTGTCGAGTTGGTTTTTTCCTGAGCAGGTGATTATCCTGCCTGACTAATCTAATGAAAATTATCAGGAGGCTACTGACCTCCTGCTACACACACTAAATAATGCACAAAGCTTCAGGATCAGACAGGCAAATCATAACCCTGCCTTATCTTAATCACTTTCTATACAGCTCCAGGCCTGTTCCACTTCTGGTTGGCTGTGTTAGCCAAATGCTATCTCAGTGGAAACCACAGCAGAGCCAGCCCTGAGAACTGCACAGCAAAAAGTTACCTCTTTAAGATTTATTTTTGTAAAAGCCAAGAGCTGCAGAGGCAGATATATTTAGTCTTTAAGCTGCTGTCTGACTCCGGAGCTTATAGCACGAGGTGGTGGTCCCCTGGCACCTGGCTTTGGGAAAAGCACTATTTTCCTGCTACTTTGATGTAGGGTACAAGGAAGGCAAGGTCTAAAGAAAAAAATGTGCACAAAGGGGCTCATTGTTCCAGATAGGTAACGCCACCTTTCCAGTCCATCCTCTTGGAACCTTGTGTCGGCCTCCCCTGCAAACAGGGCTGCCCACGGCTTCTAAAAATGCCACAGCATGGCACGAAGACTAGGGCAAAGAAAGGGGACCCAACAATGGGGATGCTCTGTCCCAAGCTCAGGGCCCGAGGATCTGCAGCAATCCTGTCCTATTCTTTGCAGCACCACTCTCCCTCAGGAGAGACAAGTGCAGCAGCTGGAAGACATAAAAGACCACAAATACCAATTAAGGTGCATAGAACTAAGGAGACGTTAAAAAAGAAGTTATCACACACTCCCCACACAGCCTCAGCTTGAACAGCACCCACAGCTAGACAAACATGCATTGGGGTGACTTCAGACCTAAAGTAAGTTTCCACTTGGGAATCTACAGAGAATGGTGGAAAAACACTGCCAAAGGACAAACTAATTTTTACACCTCCTGCTTCCTAACATGAAATCCCAGCTACAACACCAGAGAGAATATACCCCTGTTACCCATCCAGCCTGACCTTGCTGCCTCATCCTCAGCATCCATCATATGTGGTTCTTCGGGCCTTCTGGTACAGGAGCTCCCAGATCCCCTCCCTCACTGCTGCAGCCAGGAGCTTCACCTCACAGCCTTTGCAAACTGCTGACAGCCTCAGCAGCCTGCTCCTGCTCTGCAAGGTTCTCCCCATCCACAAAATACCTGACGTATCCTCCCACCCCAGGAGTCTTGAGACACTTTTCTCCAGCTGGGGAGGTGCTCAGCATGATGTGGGTAGATAGGATTCCTCATATTTTAAATGGCTATTTCTTCCCATCTTATGACCTTTTAGAAGAAAAGGGGCAGTCTCTTCTAAAGTGAGCAGAAAAAAAGTCCAAGGTGGTTTTAGGCATGACAGAAGAGGGAGCAAGAGAAAGCATAAAAAGACAGGCAGGGAATAGCACAAGCTTCAGCTTTGGGAAAATACCAGCTAACACATACAAGGAAAATGATCCATAGCAGTGGTATTCAAAGGGAATCAAAAATCTGGGAAAATTAATGTCCACAGCAGCAATTGTTGGGAGGACAGTGATCAGGCAGGGCTTTCAAACTGAGCAGTACTGAGACAGAGGCTCTACCCAGATCCAAAATCGGGAGATGGAAGGGTTCCGCACTACTGCTCTGTGGACGCAGCCATGCCCAAAAGCGTCTCCAGAGGGATGATCCTGAGTCCCATGGAGCCTGGTCACACTATCTGGGATGGCTAAAAGGGTTAACTGTCCAGGACACAGCAAAAGAAAAGATCCTTTGCTTTTTGTCTCAGTTTTAGAGTTGCTGAGACATTTGAGCTACTTTTGTAAAGGAGTCAGAATAAATAAATCCTTCCATCTCCTAGTCTGGGTGACAAGAACAACCTCTGGCTTTTCTGGTCACTGAAGCCAATGCTGTAAGTGCTTGTGTCACACAGCCTTGATGCACCCACATACCCTAACTCTGCCCTGAAAAGCAAAGGTGCAGGTCAGTTTGTGTCTCTGCTGTCTAGCAGCTCCTTGGTATCCCCCCACAGGCACAGCTGGGGTTGTAAGAGGGCCACTGGCTGGGTTAAGCTGGCAACACTCCACTGTGCTATGGGGCACCCTCCTGAACTGCCATCCTTGCTGAAAGATGCTGCTCGGGGACAGCTGAGACAGCTCCCAACAGCCACTGTGCAGAGTCTGGTGAATGTGAGAGCCTGGCAAAATCCAGAGAACTACATCTGTCTCAGGATTGACTTTGTCACTGTGCCTGTTCAAGGAGGAGGCTTGCACAAGAGGAAGGAACGGAGTTAAATCACACTGCACAAAGCCCTCAGAAATGCTCCAAGGACTAAAGCTGGAGCTGGCTGCTGGTGCTGGAACCAAGATATGGCTCTGGCTCCAGCTCCAGAGCCTGCAGCCACTCCTGGCTCTCTAATCCAGAGCAAGGTAAGCACCATCCTCTTCTCATGCCAGGAAACAAGCACTGAGTTTTCCCACTAACACAGTAGCAGGAGGTTGTGACTGCCTGGGAGGGACTGCGACACACCAGAACCTGCAAATGCATGTTCTGGGGAGGTTTCTCCACTCCCCAAACTGACTTCCAGCTGGAGACACATGTCTATGCTTGTCCCCAAGGCAGACAGCAGCAACAGAGGCATCCTCTGGTGCCGCTCCCCACCAGCAGAGCATGGCAAAGCTTTGGAGTGACAGCCTCCAGGGACACGGGAGCAACTTCCTTGCCGCACACACATGGACGGCGCTCGCCTTCCTTGCTGGAACCCAGGGGGTGAGACACTGATTAGTGCCACTCGTCCTGGCTGTCTCAAGGCAGACACTCAGCCTGCTGGGACTCAGCTGAGAGCCCACCAGCTTGCGGCACTCACGCTTGGCTCTAAGACCTAGGTCAGATGGAGGCTTAGGGAGGAGGACTTGCCTGCAAGTCTCTACCACTGCCCTCCCACCCCAAAGATCTTTGCCAGTGCAAACCTGGCTTTGTCTGCTGTTTTTGAACAGCTCCTGCTAGCTGAGCCTAGAATGGCCTGATGAACAGTGAGAAGAAGGAAGCTAGAATCTGTTTCTTTTCACCCGTCCGCCAGCAGAGCTATTGCTCTCACCCCCACGTGTTAATGCCACTGATGGGAGGCAGGAGGAACCCAGCTGAACTCCTCCAAGGCAGGGATGGAGCAGCATGAGCTGTTGCTGGGCCAGCACTTAGAAGAAAAGAATCTTCAGCTTGACAACTCAGCAAATTTGATCTGAAACCAGCAAGAGAGAAAAAAAGTAAAGGCTATAAATGTCGTCTCAGGTTTGACTGCCAGAAGCATTACAGACAGACAGAAATACAGATAGAGAGATAGACAGATAAGCACAGAGCTGCACAAAGAGCCGGATGCCCTACTTTGATCTACTCAAGTGTTTACTAATGTGTCCCACAGCTGGCAGGAGCTGTTAGCAACTAAAAAAATCTGGTTTTCTGCCACCAGCTCTGCTTTCGGACCTCAAGGAAATCCCAAAGTCACTCCAGGTTTCAGTTTCCCCTCTTTGAGGGCAATGATGCTTCTCTCCAACCCCTAGTGGTGGCAAGGTTAAAGGCTGACTCTGGTAATGTACTACAGCAAACAGCCTTGGGGAACCCTCCAAGCCTAAACACAGATGTGCATTGAGTTAAACCTCTATTTTGGGTCCTATGCCCCAAGATAGGCCAGATCAATTCCTTGGGAGAGGCAAAGTCAAAATCATCAATGTAAGTCCTGTTGGCTCTTTTGACCTGGGCAAGTCACACCATCATTTCTTTCCTTTTCCTGGCAGGACCTGGGGAAATACCAGGTGCATTTGTGCAGAAATGGCTCTCCCCTGTTCATAAGGCAGCCCTGCTTGGGAAAAGCAACACTACTTCTAGCAACACCACAGGTACAGATTTACCAAAACTAGGAAGCACAAATGCTTCATGCCCCTGACGTCAAGGACCCACCACAGCTGTTGGGGAAGTTCCTCTTCATCCTCGCTTTGCAGCAGAACAAGCTAGGGTAAAGCTGCAACTGCTGATCCAGAACGAAGAGGGCTGGGGTACAGCAGATGTGTCTGCACAGCAGAAAGCACTTTGCAGAGTAGGGATGATCGATGATCCCCTTTCCAGTCCTCCTCCCATCTAAACAAGCCCCAAGAACATGGTGTGCCTCAGCATCACTGGGAGATGGCAACACGCACAAAACTGGAGACCAGCAGGCAGGGTGTGCCAATGGGAATGACTGATGCTAGCTTCCTGGATTTCTGAAGGATGGACACCTTCACTGAGAGTCACCAGGTGCATGCCTGGGATGTCCTCAGCACTCAGATTTTGAGCTCAAACTGCACCTTCTGGCAAAACAAATCCAACTGCAGATACAAAGGAGGAGCCTCCAAAATAGTCAGGAAGTTGGGACACTACAGAAATGCCCCATCAACAGGGCAAGGGGTTTCTGTCAGGTAGCACAGCACATCTGAGGCATGGCCAAAAATACTGTCCAGCCAAGACACTCCCTCCTGCACAGATGTCAGCATTAGCTGGTGCTCTGTGCCTTGTCATAGTGCTTACTTTCATGCACAAAATAAAAACTAGACTTGCCAACATATCCAATGGGCCTGTCAAACTAATCACCTTAGGAGAACTGGAAACACACTAGCAGCAAGAGCCAGCCCCTGCTCCAGAGCCCTTGCAAAAATCAGGCATCCAGGAGATGGAAAAGCCTCTGTCGTTCCCATAACCAGGTCAATAAAAGCACAGACAACTCCATCCAGAGAAAGACTTTTTTTTTATGAATCACAAGAAAGAGCAGCTTCAGCTCCCCCAGCTGCAGATAGGTGGGCAGGCACAAAGAGGCAGCACAGAAACGTGTCTGTGCAACACGTGTGGGCAATCGGCCGCCCCGCACGTGGCCGGGTTATGGGGCAAGAGGAAACCACTCTGAACCAGGCTGGGGAAAGAGCAATGGCAGCCCAGTCTGACTGCTCCCACCTCCACCCATATGTGTGTCTGCATGCTGGGGAGAGACAACAGGCAAGGATTTCAGATCTGAGAGGTCCCAGGCAGCCTCAAATAGCATCAGATTCATGGAGTGGTAGTAATCCCCTCTCTGGGGTTAGTAAAAATGCCCAAAATTAACTTCAGCCTGGTTCTCAACAATAAAGCAGTCCCATCCTCAAACCCACAGTTATCTGTGGGTGCACTTTACTGTAACACTGTTATTTCTAGAGCTCTTCGTTAAGTAAGAAGCCCAGAGTACTGGACAGAGCTTTATTTGATCGAATTTCAGAGCTGCGGCAGCCTTTTGTTGTCTCTCCTTCCTTTTAACATATTTATTTTTCAAGCCCTTAGTTCAGTGGCACAGAGGAAGGTAAATCACACATTGGTGGTGAAGTCTAGCACAGGCTGCCTCCCCTTTGCATCTGAGAACCACACTCTAACCACAAGAAAGGATGTGTCCTCATTATCACCAGCATTTTTAGGCCCTAGACAAAAGGACTGTGGTGCAGAGTGTACCCAGAGCAAAAGCAGATATAAGGTTGTTTTATTATGTGATACTGTTTGATTTCACAACCAAACCTGATGCCTGGCACCGAGGTACCCAAGCCAGGCTGCTTCTCCAGGCAGGAGGGCAGCAGATCCCTCTTTCTGTGCTAATCAGCTTTTGATGCCACAGCACAGGCAACAGCTCCCCATCTATCACCTACTACACAACGCCCTAAAATCCAGCGTGGCCCCTGCAGCCCTGGGACGCCACAGCAACAGCACAGGGAGAGCTGAGTGGTCAGCCCTGCACGGCAGCGTCCTCCAGGTTACTAGACCCAATCTCCAAGTTATTTGCTCATGTACTCCAGAGTCTGGGAATGCCACCAGAGACCAAGAGCAGTAGGAAAATACCAGGCTGCAACTTTGTGAACAAAATTAATTCACTGACTTAACACCCACATAATTAAAAGCAGGCGCATCCCTCAGTAACTTAGCATGGGAGCGTGCCTGGTTGTGTGTGTGCATTCAGGGAGCTGAGCTACCACTTACAAAAGCAAAAAGAGTCCCTTTGCAGAGCCGGGCTCCTCACAGCACTGATGAAACACACAGGGAATATCCTTGCCCCAGGATCTATTTTATGTCCCACTGAAACAGGAGCAACTGTAGCTCCCCCCTGCCAAGGAGGTCTGAGACACCCAGTGTTTCCTGCTGACAATTCAGAGGGCTCTGACAGCCATGGGAACCTCAGCCCTGAGAGAGGAGAGAATTCTTTTGCTCACTATTGCTGAGAATGGCAATAGGGCCTGCTCTCCACACTCATCCACCAGTCAACCCCGTGGCTTTAGGTGGCTCCTACTGGCTCTTGGCACCACTGCTGGGAATGGCAACTCCCACTCTCCTGTCCTCACAGGGCTGACTGAACAATGGTTTTGATAGATGAACAACAGTCAGTGAGAGCAGCCCCACAGGGAGCAACCCCCAGCCTCTGCTCTCAAAAGGGAAACAACCACCCACCACCCAGGTGTGGTCCAGCAGAGGTCCAGGCTGCAAGCTGCTTCCAGTATCAGGGAAAATCCTTCCCAGGAGCCTTTCCCTCTTTCCGTCTTTCCCAGCACTTCTTGTACTGCTTCCCGCACCAGTTCCCCCTCACAGGGTGTGTTGCATAGTATTTAAATACAGCCAGGTCTGGGCAAGCCAGATTTCGGTTGATCCCATGTCCCCTCTGTCAGGCAATACTAAGAAAGGGGTCACGATTCTGCCACCAGCTGTTAGTACAGCATCACTTAATGCAAACCCTCACAGCCTTCCCCCTCCAGCCTCCTCCAGGCAGAGAGCAGCAAAAAGTGATCCCCCCCCTGGGAAAAGAGAGGAGATTTCCCACATAGTGGGCACCAGTATTAATTCTTCCAACTGCTGCAGCTTTCCTTTCATTCTGTGATTTTATGAACATCACTCGATGTTGGCAGCAGCCCCGGAGGGTATCACAAGTCACCTGAAAGGAAAAGAGCCTCTTCAAGCACCGGCATCTAGGCTGCCTCTGAGCTAGAGGGCGGCAGCCCTGGCTGTGCATGGCCACACTCACCAGACAGCTCACCGCCACGGCACTGGATCAGCCATGCCTCAAGAGGACTTTGATGACATCTTTAGGGTGTCATGGCTAATTAGAGCCCTCACTATACCCTCTAATTAGGTAACACTTTCAGACAAATCACCCTGTCCTCTTCAAACCACTTCACACCTCCAGATACATCCCTAATTGACTTGAAAGTTGACTCGGCATTTCTTCCCGGACCTCCTTCCATTTCACAAGGCAGTTCAAAACAAATAAACCCCTGCTCCTCGGTCCTGTCTCAGAGCCCAACTGCGGAATTGCCCTCACATCCGCACAGCACGCACCTGCACAACCTGACACAAAACCTCCATCACAGGCACAAAGCAAATGCTCTGTCACAGCGGCACCATCCTCCTCCTCTGATCTCTCATTTCCAGCCATTCTAGTGCTACTTTCAACAACAGTCAGTAAAGCTTTTTCTCGGAGAACAGGAGTGTTTGCGATGCATTGGTGTCCTACTAAAAATATTGCCCGGGGGCTTGCGAGAGAAGCAGGGCTCCAGCAAACGAGCCTCATATCTGGCAACAGAAGGCATTAGAAAAAACCCTAACCATTGAGAAATTAATATGCTGGAATGATACCCAGTGCCAACATTTCAATCCAGAAGCCTGACTTCTGTTTTCATTAGGTAATGAGTAAGCTGAAATGATCCAAATGTTTTCAGTTTCCCAACAGCACAAAATTTGAAGTAGATAGGCAAACCCCCCCACCACCATCATAACTGCAAACATGCTGAACAAAAACTATCAAAATTCATAGAAGATAAATATTGAGCCCTTAAAAGCCTGCTATGAGAACAATGTCTCTTTATTTGCTTTCTGTGAGGTTTGTTATAACAAGAGAGAAAGACTCCAGTATACAGTGTTTTAATATATATACACGCATTCACAGCTGAAATAATAGATTTTAAGGACTCAGGACAATATTACAGCTGGATGTATACAGAAATGCATAAACATACTTTCAAAAACATATTCTTTGTACCCTGCCCAGATATGTAGATGGACACATATATAGTACATACATACACACACACTCCATGTTTCAGATCGATCAGAACCATTCATTAAATCAGACTCTCTAAAGTTTCTGCTGCTTTGGGAAAACATGACCCTGAGGAGACATCATGCGTGAACTTAACAACCAGCAGAAAATGAAACCATAACACGCTGCATCTTGAAAGCCAACCCTGAATCTAACTTAATCCCTGCTCTGGACAATGCCTCTAGAGAGACATTAAAACCATGCTAAGGAGTTTTCCTGGATTTCCCAGATTCCCCGGAGATTCCCTGGTGCTCTGGCTGCAACCACCTCCTTGCTTCAGAGATGTTTCCGGCTGACCGCTTCCATCCTTACTCCTGCTGCTTCCACGGCCAGGGACGGACAGACCCAGTGGAGCAGCCTCCTGAGAGCTGCGTACTGCCCTGGCAGCAGGACGAGTTACCGGGACAGCTCATGGGGTTTAACACTCGTAATCCTGCAAAACGCGCAGGGGAATGAGGTACGTGCAGGGGAATGATGTACGGAGCTTGAAGGGTCAAGAGCAGCTTTGCATCCTCCTTTCTCATCCCAACAAAGGAATTCCAGCAGATCTCGTGCCCCCTAGTGTCATCCTGGCGAACGGACCGACAACGGGCATCACCAAGCACCGGGTACCACCCGGCCAGGCAGTGCCCTTCCTTATCCCACACTGAAGAAGCCACCGTGTCCTAGTGGCACCTAGAGCATGGTGAAACGCCACTCCCAACAGTTCATGTAAGGGGCAGCGTGAGCTTGTAGTTCCTCCCCAGCACACCGGGGCAGCCACAGCCCTCCAGACGTCCCCAAGCCCAGCACTTTCTGGCCACCTCTGTTCTGCTCTGGAGGAGCCCCGGCAAGATCTGCCCCTCCAGCAGATAGCCCAAGCGCTGTCCCTGGAGGAGGGCCAAGAGGAGGAGGCAGAGAGCATCTGCAGTGGACACAGTCCAGAACACAACTCCTCCTAAAAATAGATAGATCCTGGAAGGGCACAGCCCTTCCAGGGAATGGGAATGCTCAGTCCTAGGAGCTCAGTGTTTGGCATGATAAAACTTCAAAGTGCACGAATGCAAGGCACTTTGTTACCCTGTTTCTTCCACCTGTGGGATCAGCCTCTGACTATGAGCACGAGAAGCAAATCAGCCCAGAAGCCAGCATCCCCATGTGCCAGCCTGCTCTGACCAAAGATACAGCATCTCCTTGGAAAATGCCCATGCCAGCTGCAACACTCATGAGTGTAATCAAATCCCACACACAGAGCACCTAAACAAGAGCCGTGTGCTGGAAAGGTGCACAGGAAATGTGCGTGTACGTGCCTCAGTTTCCCCGTCTGCCCAGCTTACCCTCCCTTATTTTCCTCATCCCTCCTGTTCAGCTATTAGTTCTTGTGGGAAGAGGCACCCCAGGAATACACCTAGACCACCAACCCCTTCCAGCATCTGCTAGCAGCATGCAACCAAACCTCAGTAACCCATCACCAAAATTTGGAGGAATTCTCCCCAGGGCACTGACCTGAGTATGCTGCTTTCTTCTGCAACACCGAGCAGGGACTATAGCTTAGAATAATGGGGAAGTAACTCAGTTCAGTGCTGACAAAGCATCACAAGCCCCAGCAGGGTGGGAGGGGAGGAGGTGTCCTTCCCTCACGCTGCCATGCCTGGTATACATCATGTTTAGGGCCAGGCATACGTCACCGACACAAAATGGACAAATTGGAGTGATTTCAGAAAAACGAGCGACAAAAATGATCAGGAGGCAGAAGGGATTGATTTACAAGGGAGATTAAAAAAGCTGCGATCAGCCTAGCTGGGCTGAGCAAGTACTGACTGCAAGAAGCAGTTGGATGCTAATCTGCAAATGGGATGAAAACAATATGGGAAGGAGTAATTCAGCATCTTCATCACGACTGGGATAAAATGAGGGGGAACTCAAGGCTGAGTAGGCAGGGAAAAAACCCAAATCAACCCTAGAACTCCATTCCTAGTTATGCATGACTGTCTCTATCAAAATATTCAAAGTCCCCAAAACTCACTCTGCCTCGGACAAGGACCCTCGGGAGCAACTGAACCTGCACACACACACACATACACACACACACACAGACACACACAGAAACACACACATTAAAAAAACACACACACAGAGCCTTTTCCCACCCCAGACTCACACTCAGGAAAGCAGCAGGGCCACCACGATAGCTGGAGAGGATGGAGGCTTCACGCTTGCAGGGAAGCAGTGGAGAGCGAAGGCGAGAGCTGCTGGTAGCAGTGGGAAGGTCCCCGCAGAAGGATGCTTTTGCACTCCCGGGTCTTCACAGGGGAAAGGTGCTGAGATGGCTTCCTGCAAAGTGGCAGGAGTGAGCTCAGCTGTGAGCACTCAGATATTTACACACAAACAGCACATTACTCAGCAACTCCCATTTGTCAGGCATAATGGCAGCGGCAGCAATAATAAACGACAGAGCTGAGAGACAGGCTCCCCAGGCGCACACCCAGCCCCAGCTGAGCTGGAGCAGGATGCATGCCTCCAGCTTGCAGGGAATTAACTGAAATTGACCAGGAGCTGGGGCTTGCACCCACAAAACTCCTGCTGCCGCTTTCAGGGAGGCAGACACGTCTCCAAAAGCTAAGCTTGGCTGCACAGTTATTTGAATGTGTGTGTGCATCACAAGCTTTGTAGCTCTGAGAGGTACCAGGGCTTTTCCCAAGTCCAGGAGGTGCTGAGCACTTTTCAGGGAGAAGAGGATGCAGAGTCCAGGCAGAATGGCATCCTCTTGGGGTAAATCAACCCAAAGATAATGTATGATTACTAGATCATGGCTTGGCTTGCTCTGACAAGAGGCTCTGATAAACTTATCTTGAGGAGCTGTGGCAATGAAGTCTGCCAGGCACAAGATTCTCATTTTTAAAGCTCAGCCTGTCTTGGAAAAGTCCTCCTGCTGCAGTGAGCCCCAGAGAGCTCTGGTCCCAGGACCTGGTCCCAGCATGCTGCCTGGTCACACATGCACATCCCTTGCATGTCTCCAGACATCGTAGCAAAGCTCTAAAGCTCCTCATGGAGCAGCAAGGCAGGGACCCAGGAGCAAGAACGGCTGCTCCCACATATTTGCATTTTGCAGGAAGCAGACAATGTCAGTGCCTCCTTGCCTGAACATACAGCCAGTGGGGCCGGCAGCAGCATGTGCAGGTCCTGTCCCTCACACAAGTACACAACATGGTGTGCTGAGAGTGGGTACGGTCAGTGAAATACACTAAATCTGAGCAGATGTCAGCAAGTTCCCAAGCAAAAAGCAATCTGAGGAAAGGACCTCCTCAACCATCCCACAAATTAAAACACAAAGAGATGGGAAAAAGAAATTGAACAGCTTTGCAGGCAATTCCCTTTCTGTAACCTACACTCTGAACAGACCCTGCACGTGTGTCTGTAAGTGTGGGATGGGGGACATAAGAGCATGAAGAAGTGCCGATCGTTATAGCAAAAAAAGTTTAGTGCTCAAAGAAACAACTGCCAGAGAAGGCAGGGAAGCTGGAACATGCAGACCTGTTCTGTCCCCAGTGAAGGCAGCACAAATTGGCTCACGAAATGACTGGAGTCACAACTCGTTTTCAAGATTGCAATGGGGGAAGTCACCAAGATGTGGAAATGTCAGGGAGTTTTGTGCAGCATAGGGATCGGTGTGTATTATGCAATTCTGGAAAGCAGCCCTTGTACTCACGCTCGGGATGAACTGCCTTCCTAGCCCACGGAGAGCAGCTCCCCAGAAGGGCCATGCAGACACTTTTCTTATAAAATCACACTTCAGGAAAATGAATTGAAAATTAAAAAAAAAAAAAAAAAAAAAAAAAAAAAAAAAAAAAAGAAAACAAAAAGAAAATCTGCACTGCCACAGCAGAGAAGACGGCAGGTTGCGCCTTTGGAGAGACGGAGAAGCAGCCTGCTCTCCCGCCCAGGAAATACACGGGCTCCGGTTTACAAAGAGCCGCCCCGCAGTCCCAGCCGCTCCAGCCCCGTGCGCTGCCGCAGGGAGAAGTCATCCCTCCCAGCCCTCAGCCTGGTGCCAGCCGCGGTGCCCTCCGGGCTGGGCAGCGGACGGGGGTCCCACCGCCGCGCCCCTATGCGGACCCGCTGTCTCGGAGGGTGCGGGGACGCTCCAGCCCCTTGTCCCCCATCTCTCCCCGCCGGGAACACGCGCACGGCGGGGCAGGAAAGTAAG